>CM074726.1:819504-1272004 GCA_037306005.1 Rhinophrynus dorsalis
TGCAGAGCCCAGGGATCGGGGGGGGGGGAGAATAACGCAGAGCCCAGGGATCGGGGGGGGGGGAGAGAATAACGCAGAGCCCAGGGATTGTGGGGGGGGGGGGGAGAATAACGCAGAGCTCATGGAAGTAAATGGAGAGTGCTGGGAATCCCTTTATTACAGCATTTATTAGGCCTCTCCCTGCCCAGGATTCCACCTGTCACTTTGTTATGAACTGGTCCAACCTGTTGCTCCACGCTGTGTGACCAGTAAAGGGCCGGTTGTGTTATAGTTGTGTTTATGGAGTTTACACACAATCTCCAGGGACAGTCTCAGTGTTACAGACACTTTGGCATTTCTGACATTCCTAGAACATGAATGTTGATCTGTTTGGTGACATTTCAGGATTATTATGTTTTTTTTCCTGTCTTGATACGGTTTATTTTTATTTTACTAAAAAACATGAGAGGGGTTTTCTTACTGGGTAAAAGAAGGGAAGTCTGACTGCTGGCACATATTTTATTAATAAAGTTCTGACTGTTGGTGTGATGATCAAGTCGCCGGTTCCTCTGCACTAAGAGATCTTGGTGCATTGGCTCCATACAATAGCATAGGAATTGGAGAAGTGATGTTGCTGGGCAGTTTTTCTCCTCTTTATCATGCTTTTGTGCATAACCCCCCTGGTGAATTGTTGGCGAACTTTCTAGACACAAGTGGACACTGTTGATGGAAATAAAAACAATCTATATTGTAATAACTTTGGAATGATTCACCTCCAGCAGTTTTTAATATAGCTAGATCCCATTTCTTAAGACTGCCATTTTTTCTCTGTTGCCCCTGTAGATCTCTGTGATCTGCAGGGCAGAGTAATGTCAGCTTGGTGTTTTTGGGAGATTTCTCTCCATTCCATTGCATTGCATTGTCTGCAAACTGTCCAACAAGAGGCTTTCTTGGAGAGGAAAGGCCTGTAGCTGCGAATCCCAGAAGTGGTGAGTGACGCTCTGATGTCATCCAGCCTTGGGAATCACAGAGATCTGTAGGGGGAACAGAGAGGAGAGGTCAGAGATTTAAGCTGTAAGTACTTGATTCCTGTAACTGTCGGGTAACTACCTGTCATTAGCATGACCCCTTCTCCTGACCTTTTACTGATCCTTTAATAAAAGGTTATGTTTCTTACAAACATGTTAACTGCTGCAGCAGATGAGTCATGGTTTATATTCAGTTTGCATGAAAACTCCCATTAAAATACATATTGTAACTCTCTGAGTGCCACTGCAGTGCCCAGTGCTTTTAGGTTTAATGATCCCATGCCCTCTGCTACTTGAAGACCTAGATTTGGCAGAACAGTCTTTAGTGATTATTGACCTGGGTTCTAATCTGTTGTTGTAATGATCTCGGTCTGAACTAGACAGTCTGCTGGGAATGAGTGCAGTTCTTGTACATGACAGCGGGAATGCTGCAGGTTCTTCCTCTGCTCTAGAATATGTAACTTTATTAACTGAGAGAGCGGTAACCTGCATCCGCTTACAGAGGGATATCTGGGCTTCTTGTTCCACTCTGTTTCTTTCTTTTTTTTTTCTTTTGTTTTAAGACCATAAAATCTCTGTAATATCTGGAGGCCGTGAGCTGATTGGAGTCACTAATTGTATAATTCTCCAGTAGAGCAGATTACAGTACCCCATTAATGTGCATTCTACTCCCCAGATGATCAGAGCAGACCTCACAGTGCTGGACCCCCGGTAATTGAAGAACTTTTAGTGACCAGTCATACGTATGCCCCTCCAGTAATTTAAGAACTTTTAGTGACCAGTGATAAGTATGCCCAGTATTTCTCCTGATTACTGCCCTTATCATGCCCTGTTTGGGGTGGTGTTTGTACTGGCGGTTCTTCTGACACGTGGGCATTTGTGTGATGTTCCCATTCCTGTTTCGTGTACAATGAGCTGAACTAGAGGACGAGATGCCTAATGCAATAGCTGTGTGAGAGCTGGCCCGGCTCAAGGTAAATAAGGATCCTGAGCGCTACACAAATATTTAGTGAGTTCCAGGTATGGATCTCATCAGAGCAGTTCTGTAACATATGGAGGATTTTCCTACACGTGGCACTTGACTTTAATGCTGAAATACAGTTCATCACATGACAGAGCATTGTGTAACATTGACATGTTTTTTTTTTTTTTTTTTTTTTTTTTCCCCATTAACCCTTACCAGTCCATAATGTAAAACTTTATGTGCATCTGCTGTTTTTATCAGGCCTTGGTGTCACGGTTTACCAATAACGTTCAGGAGTCAGTACGGTATAGTTAAATGCAAAATGTATTAATAATAGAAAAGTAGAGCACACTACAAGTAGCAAGCAGAGGGTTACAAGCCAGCGAGCCCTGCTATCAGGAATAGTAGGCTGCCAAGCTTGACCACTCTGCTGGAGACTAGGCCTCAGCCACTGGTAGTCTCTGCAGAAACAGGAACACTGGATCTTGATCCGACGAAGCAAGGGTACTGACTGTCACGGGAGCCGGACAAATCTCCCGTGTTGGCAACCCTGGATTATTGACCTGGTAAGCACCACGCTGCACCAACTACTGAGGACCATTATGCTGGCCGAAAAAACCCTACGTTTTCCCCAAACAGGCTGACATTCACTGAGGAAATGATCCGCTGGGGATTTGAGTGTCGGCAAGCCGCTGATTGGTCATTGGGAGTTAAAGGGCCTGCACTTACTTAACATGGGAGAAAGTAGGCGGCCCAGGGAATGGTCAGTTAGCTGCCCGCCCAACAGTTTTGATAGGCCAAGATGGTTGTGACACTCTTGACCAGGATTGGTCAGCCAATTCTAGGCTCCTGATTGGCCAGGGGTTGAATCAGAATATTCAAAGATGCTTCAGCCCTCTGGCCTTTGTTTGAAATGTGTATTCGAGTCCCTCAGCCCTTTGTGCTAGTGTTTACCCCTCATCAGTCCTTTTGTCTAAATAATGTAATCATGTCTGGCCCTTTGTATTATGTTTACACCATTGTCTGTCCTTTCTGTTCCAAACTGTATAAAAATGTGTGTTCTTGTGCCAGTAAACAGTTCTGGTTACCCCGACTCTAGTTTTGCCTGGTGATTGGATCATATTGCGGTATGCTGTTGGATGTCCATCTGGCTCGTAGCGGAAGAAGTGACCATTGATGGGGACACCAAGACTGGGTGTCTGCTGATACCATCACACTGACTCACGCCTGCAGTCAGTATGAGGAAATGGATACCTGACTCGCCTGCAGTCAGTATCGGAGCTAGTCTACCAGTGCCCCAGGTCCGCACTAGATTGGGTGTCTGCTAGGTACAAGGAACAAACGTAAGAGTAGTCAGACAGAGCCACAGGTCAGCACCAGAGGGGGTAGTCAGACAAGCAAGGTCATACACAGTTCAGGTAGTCAGCCAGAGCCACAGGTCTGCACCAGGTTGGGTGTCCACTATAGGGATAGACAAAAGAATAGTCAGAGCCACAGGTCAGCACCATGTTGGATGGAAGACTAGCCAGGTCATACACAGAGCCCAAGGTAATAGAACTGCTAAGAACAACAACGCAAGGGCAACTGAGTCAGGACTCAGACTGCCCTTTAACCCTCTCCTCAGGAAGTAGGTAGGAGGAGCAGCTCAGAGGAAGGAAGTAGGTAGGAGGGGACTACTGGAAGCAAACACATAAAACAGAGGCCTGCTGCATGCTTGAAGCCTCGCGCCTGCAGATGACGCTGAAAACAAGCTGTAACACTTGGGAAACCATCTCTGTATGACCCACATCCTTAAATCCTGGTCACTATGTGTTGGGTCAGCACTGCTTAAAGAAACGCTAACCGCACCGAAAACTAACCCACCACTTACCTCAGATGTGCCCAGGAAATCCTAACTGGCCCTCTAAATCCTGTCCTTGCTCCTTGTTTCACATCATAACCTCTTCAGTCAGTTGATTTTATGACTCTTACTCTCCGGACCCTAGGGCCTCAGGCTTCACCCACCAGAACTGATTGAGATGGGTGTTGATGAGTGGTGGGAATGAATCATGTCCTCCTTAGTGAACTGACTGAAGATCTCTCGTGCTAAGGCGAAATCTTACTATTTATGCCTGGAGGCCTATCTGTCTGTAAAGCTGCATCCTAGAGCTACCCAGCCAATAAAGTATAATTTTTACTTTACTACAGTACTACAGTGCAAAGGCAAAATTCATAGGAGCTCAGAGGGGGAGGACAGGGGGAGGAGGGAGCTCGGCAAGAGGAGGATAGGAGGAGGAAGGAGCTAGGCAGGGTGAGGACAGGAGGGCAGAAAAGGAGGAGGAGGTGGCTTGATTTGTATCATGCAGTTCAGTTGATGTTTATTGTTTAATGAATAATACATGACCTTCCGGCTGGTACAGTCTGTCCCTTCAGAGATAAAGAATCATTTAAACTTTACCTTGAAATTGCAATTCCAGCAGCTACAACATGAGCATCAAATATCTCCTAAATATGTACATGCAGATTTCCCTGCACCTGGGGAAAGTTATAGAGTTACAGGAACTGTGGGCTATCCTCGTCTTTCCTCCGGTTACACAGACCGTTATAGAATTACAGGGACTGTGGGCTATCCTCGTCTTTCCTCCGGTTACACAGACCGTTATAGAATTACAGGCACTGTGGGCTAGTCTTGTCTTTCTTCTGGTTACACAGACAGTTATAGAATTACAGGGACTGTGGGCTAGCCTTGTCTTTCCTCTGGTTACACAGACCGTTATAGAATTACAGGCACTGTGGGCTAGTCTTGTCTTTCTTCTGGTTACACAGACGGTTATAGAATTACAGGGACTGTGGGCTAACCTTGCCTTTCCTCCGGTTACACAGACCGTTATAGAATTACAGGCACTGAGGGCTAGTCTTGTCTTTCCTCCGGTTACACAGACAGTTATAGAATTACAGGCACTGTGGGCTAGTCTTGTCTTTCCTCCGGTTACACAGACAGTTATGGAATTACAGGCACTGTGGGCTAGCCTTGTCTTTCCTCCGGTTACACAGACCGTTATAGAATTACAGGGACTGTGGGCTAACCTTGCCTTTCCTCCGGTTACACAGACCGTTATAGAATTACAGGCACTGAGGGCTAGTCTTGTCTTTCCTCCGGTTACACAGACAGTTATAGAATTACAGGGACTGTGGGCTAGCCTTGTCTTTCCTCCGGTTACACAGACAGTTATAGAATTACAGGCACTGTGGGCTAGCCTTGTCTTTCCTCCGGTTACACAGACCGTTATAGAATTACAGGCACTGTGGGCTAGCCTTGTCTTTCCTCCGGTTACACAGACTGTTATAGAATTACAGGGACTGTGGGCTAGCCTTGTCTTTCCTCCGGTTACACAGACCGTTATAGAATTACAGGCACTGTGGGCTAGCCTTGTCTTTCCTCCGGTTACACAGACTGTTATAGAATTACAGGGACTGTGGGCTAGCCTTGTCTTTCCTCTGGTTACACAGACCGTTATAGAATTACAGGCACTGTGGGCTAGCCTTGTCTTTCCTCCGGTTACACAGACAGTTATAGAATTACAGGCACTGTGGGCTAGTCTTGTTTTTACTTCGTATGCACAGAATATTATTTAGACAGGGCCCAGGGAGAAGCATGTGGTTATAAAACGTCTAAAGAATATAATAATCCTACCTAGGATTTATTTAAAATTCTGCCTCTAGAATACAGTTCAAGGGTGGCCAACCTGAAACTCTCCAGCTGTTATTAAACAATGACTCCCATTATCTTCATCTGGCCAACCACTTATTTTTTTGTACTGACAGGAGTGGGACTGGGTGAGGCCACCGGGCTCCTCTACACCAGCTGTGATCTGATGTCACATTGTCCTACATGCCGCCATGCACACCTCTAATATACGAGACTCAGTACACTGACTGTGGCCTACCTGTTAGGCCACACTGTCTGGTCCTGAATGGGTGGTATCTGGTTGTTGGACCTTTCTGGTACACTTTAGGCACTGTTGTGTGTATGACCACCCCAACAGGGGGGCAGTGTCCTGATACGTGAACCAGGATATCTGGTGCAGAGTATTAAGCCACATTCATTCACTTTGTCTTTCCAGAGGAGGATGATGGGACTTACAGTGAAATGACAGAGGATTGCAGCATGTCCTCCCCAGCTGTAAGACTGTGGCTCTCCCATATTAGTAATAGATTAGTAGTTTCCATCTGAAACCCTGGCACTGTCTGCATTGACCTCGTGCCCTGGATTACATGGAATTAAACCTCAGCACTATCTGCAATTCACAGGGTTTATTCATTTGTTGATCATGGCTAGTGGTTCGTTGGACTGGAACTGTTTTTGGAATGGCCCAAGGAAATGCAGGTTAAGGTCCTCCTGCAGATTTCTAAGCATGGATAATGTCTTAATGTCCATGTGAATCCAGTGCAGACAGGGGGTTATGTAGGGAAGGGGGGTATATAGAGACAGTAGTATAGAGAAATACTTGGTCACACCAAGATTATACACAAATTGTTCTGGTTTCTTAATGAAAGAAAAACTGCTATTTTTCTTAGTGGTGTCTGATATCTCTGCATTGTCTGTTTAGTGGTGTATGTGATATCTCTGCGTGGTCTGTTCAGTGGTGTGTGATATCTCTGCGTGGTCTGTTCAGTGGTGTCTGATATCTCTGTGTGGTCTGTTTAGTGGTGTGTCATATCTCTATGTGGTCCGTTTAGTGGTGACTTATATCTCTGTGTGGTCTGTTTAGTGGTGACTGATATCTCTGTGTGGTCTGTTTAGTGGTGACTGATATCTCTGTGTGGTCTGTTTAGTGGTGTCTGATATCTCTGTGTGGTCTGTTTAGTGGTGTCTTATATCTCTGCGTGGTCTGTTTAGTGGTGTCTTATATCTCTGTGTGGTCTGTTTAGTGGTGTCTGATATCTCTGTGTGGTCTGTTTAGTGGTGTCTGATATCTCTGTGTGGTCTGTTTAGTGGTGTCTTATATCTCTGTGTGGTCTGTTTAGTGGTGTCTGATATCTCTCTGTGGTCTATTTAGTGGTGACTGATATCTCTGTGTGGTCTGTTTAGTGGTGACTTATATCTCTGTGTGGTCTGTTTAGTGGTGTCTTATATCTCTGCGTGGTCTGTTTAGTGGTGTCTGATATCTCTGTGTGGTCTGTTTAGTGGTGACTGATATCTCTGTGTGGTCTGTTTCGTGGTGACTGATATCTCTGTGTGGTCTGTTTCGTGGTGTCTGATATCTCTGTGTGGTCTGTTTCGTGGTGTCTGATATCTCTGCGTGGTCTGTTTAGTGGTGTCTGATATCTCTGTGTGGTCTGTTTAGTGGTGACAGATATCTCTGTGTGGTCTGTTTAGTGGTGACAGATATCTCTGTGTGGTCTGTTTAGTGGTGACAGATATCTCTGTGTGGTCTGTTTAGTGGTGACTTATATCTCTGTGTGGTCTGTTTAGTGGTGACTTATATCTCTGTGTGGTCTGTTTAGTGGTGTCTGATATCTCTGTGTGGTCTGTTTAGTGGTGACAGATATCTCTGTGTGGTCTGTTTAGTTGTGACTTATATCTCTGTGTGGTCTGTTTAGTGGTGTCTGATATCTCTGTGTGGTCTGTTTAGTGGTGTCTGATATCTCTGTGTGGTCTGTTTAGTGGTGTCTTATATCTCTGTGTGGTCTGTTTAGTGGTGACTTATATCTCTGTGTGGTCTGTTTAGTGGTGTCTGATATCTCTGTGTGGTGTGATGATGGTGCCTGATATGTGTTATAAGGCTCTAACTAAAATTTCTGGTCAGGAGTAAAGATCACACCCAGGACATGTCCGTTAGATGCCGCCATGTCAACGAGAGGTCATTTTATTAGTCCCTTATGGTGCAGTTAGTTTATTCCAGAATTGCTCGTCTTTGTGCATAGAGTCTAATAACGTCAAGTTGTGTTTTCACATCTTGTTTACTCCGCACCGCACGGCTTCAGAGGAACAAAAGTCTGTTGGTTTACATGTAATTATCCTGATCTTACAATATCACTAGAAACCTGAAGCTTCCTGTGTTTCCTCGTGCACATAAGATCCGACTTCCCCTGTTCTCTTCAGGCGCTGCGATCTGACCCTTTTGTGTTTATTTTCCTGTTCTCATAAAAACACTGGCGACTGAGGAAGAGCCATTAACCTCTTGTTTCCTGAACACTTCAGTCAGGAAGTGAAAAAGAGTGCATGTGCCCGGGAACTAGGAAGGAAGCACCTTATCTCTTCTGAGTTTGTCTATGTTCAAACGAGCAACTTTATTATAGTGTTATTGACACTGCGCTAATCACATCCATGTATAACAGATATCCCCCACTGGTCCTGTTCATACTAACGCTGCGCTAATCACACCCATGTATAACAGATATCCCCCAATGGTCCTGTTCATACGGGTGACTTTATTACAGACATAATAACGCTGCGCTAATCACACCCATGTATAACAGATATCCCCCACTGGTCCTGTTCATACAGGTGACTTTATTACAGAGCTAACAACGCTGCGCTAATCACACCCATGTATAACAGATATCCCCCACTGGTCCTGTTCATACTAACGCTGCGCTAATCACACCCATGTATAACAGATATCCCCCACTGGTCCTGTTCATACGGGTGACTTTATTACAGAGCTAACAACGCTGCGCTAATCACACCCATGTATAACAGATATCCCCCACTGGTCCTGTTCATACTAACGCTGCGCTAATCACACCCATGTATAACAGATATCCCCCACTGGTCCTGTTCATACGGGTGACTTTATTACAGAGCTAACAACGCTGCGCTAATCACACTCATGTATAACAGATATCCCCCACTGGTCCTGTTCATACGAGTGACTTTATTACAGACATAATAACGCTGCGCTAATCACACCCATGTATAACAGATATCCCCCACTGGTCCTGTTCATACGGGTGACTTCATTACAGACATAATAACGCTGCGCTAATCACACCCATGTATAACAGATATCCCCCACTGGTCCTGTTCATACGGGTGACTTTATTACAGAGCTAACAACGCTGCGCTAATCACACCCATGTATAACAGATATCCCCCACTGGTCCTGTTCATACGGGTGACTTTATTACAGACATAATAACGCTGCGCTAATCACACCCATGTATAACAGATATCCCCCACTGGTCCTGTTCATACGGGTGACTTTATTACAGAGCTAACAACGCTGCGCTAATCACACCCATGTATAACAGATATCCCCCACTGGTCCTGTTCATACTAACGCTGCGCTAATCACACCCATGTATAACAGATATCCCCCACTGGTCCTGTTCATACTAACGCTGCGCTAATCACACCCATGTATAATGCGAGTGATAATATAAGAGGATGGTAGAGGAGAAACGGGACATGAGGGGTAAGCTGGCATGAGCTAGAACAGAGCAGCCAAGTCAACTTGGTTGGGGTTCACGTTTACAGTGCTAGTGAAGCGTGGACAGGCAGGATCAGGGAGCCAGAACCGGGGACAGGCAGGATCAGGGAGCCAGAACCGGGGACAGGCAGGATCAGGGAGCCAGAACCGGGGACAGGCAGGATCAGGGAGCCAGAACCGGGGACAGGCAGGATCAGGGAGCCAGAACCGGGGACAGGCAGGATCAGGGAGCCAGAACCGGGGACAGGCAGGATCAGGGAGCCAGAACCGGGGACAGGCAGGATCAGGGAGCCAGAACCGGGGACAGGCAGGATCAGGGAGCCAGAACCGGGGACAGGCAGGATCAGGGAGCCAGAACCGGGGACAGGCAGGATCAGGGAGCCAGAACCGGGGACAGGCAGGATCAGGGAGCCAGAACCGGGGACAGGCAGGATCAGGGAGCCAGAACCGGGGACAGGCAGGATCAGGGAGCCAGAACCGGGGACAGGCAGGATCAGGGAGCCAGAACCGGGGACAGGCAGGATCAGGGAGCCAGAACCGGGGACAGGCAGGATCAGGGAGCCAGAACCGGGGACAGGCAGGATCAGGGAGCCAGAACCGGGGACAGGCAGGATCAGGGAGCCAGAACCGGGGACAGGCAGGATCAGGGAGCCAGAACCAGGGTCAGTAGTAACAACAAAAATGGAGAGCAATAGGGAGCGCCCTAGTGTAATACTATCAATGGGTATGACTTCCCCCACCAAATCACCCCACTCATGGGTACTCACAAAATTATTTGCTGTTTAACACATATGTGAGAAACAGCAATTGAACTTGCTGGATTATTTCCCTGACCCAGCTTGGGACATAGAAGTATAGTTGGGCTACTCCTTCTTAACACTCTCTCTCACAGCGGCTCAAACAATTCTCAAAAAACAATAGAGAGTGCCCAATAGTGAAGTATGTTCACACAATGTATTTTCATCATCAAATATATACCACTGTCCTCACATTTGTTCAAGGTCAGCAATGTTTTATTTTTGGATAGAAAAAGCGATTTATAACTGCGAAACGTTGCCATTTTTAAGCAGATTAAAGCTATATCTTTTATAGATAATAAATATTTATATTGAATCTGATTCGTCGAATGGATAGGATTGTTTTGTTTGAGGCAGCTGAACCTTGGACACCGACTGGAGACGGTGTGTGATCTCCACAAGCGTATTTGTCAGTAACGGAATATCCCCCTTGCTGACCTTGAACAAATGTGAGTACAGTGGTTGAATGGTATATATTTGATGGTGAAAATACATTGTGTGAACATACTTCACTATTTGCCGCTCTCTTTATTGTTTTTTGGGAACTGGGCCCATGCATGATCAGGGAACCAGAACCGGGCCCAAGCAGGATCAGAGAACCGGGGCCAGGCAGGATCAGGGAACCAGAACTGGGGACAAGCAGGATCAGAACTGGGGACGGGCAGTATCAGGGAGCCAGAACACAGGGGCAGGCAGGATCAGGGAGCCAGAACCGGGGACAAGCAGTATCAGAACCGGGGACAGGCAGGATCAAGGAGCCAGAACCGGTGACAGGCAGGATCATGGAACCAGAACTGGTGACAAGCAGGATCAGGGAGCCGGAACCGGGGACAGGCAGGATCAGGGAGCCAGAACCGTTGACAGACAGGGCCAGGGAGCCAGAACCGGTGACAAGCAGGATCAGGGAGCCAGAACCAGGGACGAGCAGCACCAGAACCAGGGGACAAGCAGGATCAGGGAGCCAGAACCAGGGACAAGCAGGATCAGGGAGCCAGAACTGGGGACGAGCATCACCAGAAGCAGGGGACAAGCAGGATCAGGGAGCCAGAACTGGGGACGAGCATCACCAGAAGCAGGGGACAAGCAGGATCAGGGAGCCAGAACCAGGGACAAGCAGGATCAGGGAGCCAGAACTGGGGACGAGCATCACCAGAAGCAGGGGACAAGCAGGATCAGGGAGCCAGAACCAGGGACGAGCAGCACCAGAACCAGGGGACAAGCAGGATCAGGGAGCCAGAACCAGGGACAAGCAGGATCAGGGAGCCAGAACCAGGGACAAGCAGGATCAGGGAGCCAGAACTGGGGACGAGCATCACCAGAAGCAGGGGACAAGCAGGATCAGGGAGCCAGAACTGGGGACAAGCATCACCAGAAGCAGGGGACAAGCAGGATCAGGGAGCCAGAACTGGGGACGAGCATCACCAGAAGCAGGGGACAAGCAGGATCAGGGAGCCAGAACTGGGGACGAGCATCACCAGAAGCAGGGGACAAGCAGGATCAAGGAGCCAGAACCCGAGGACAAGCAGGGTCAGGGAGCTAGAACCGGGGGACAAGCAGGACCGCAGGATCCAGGAAACCAGAACCAGGGAAAGCAGGTTCCAGGGACAGGGAACCAGAACCAAGTACTGCAGGATTCAGCAGAATGTGTGGGTTGGGAATCATCCAAAGAACTGCAGTCTAGAACCACAACAAAACCCAGAATGTGTGGGCTGGGATTATCCTAGGTCTTGTGCAGAGTACAAGGTTAGGGGGTGGGGGTAGCAATTCTGGGGCAAAACAACTGCACAAAATAAGTCAAGTGGAACTTCAAATCTGATAAATATTGGTCAGTTACTTTGCCCCATAATTGCTGTACTTTCTCTTCCTGCATGTACCTTCAGGCCCAGAAGAGGGACGCTGTTCTCCCTCAGATTGTACCCTGTAGTATAATGAAGTCCAGCCCCAAGCTGGTGCGCTTCATCAGGAAGGACAGGGACATAGGAAAACCAGAGTCTCCCAAACTTCGATTCGCCTGCAGGACAGTCATTCTTGGTTCCTGTAACATATAATTATCAATTGGAAAGCTCAGTAGAACGGATGTCCTGCGCCCATCGTGCAATCTGAAGCATACCATGCTGTCACCCCAGAGGCACGTTTCAGCCTTATTGGGCCTTGTTGGGGAAGTGCAGCTGATCCTTCTAGGCACTTGTGAGTAGGGTCCATGATTGGTTCTCCCATTACTCCTAGGGTGACCAACCCCAAGAGCGATTTGCATATAATTACCTGCTAGCCGTGACAAAAACTTTTATTTTGAAGTCTTCATTCACTTTGGGTTTGTAAAGATGGATCCATGTTCACGTGTTTGTCCTGGCTAAGACTGGGTGTAGACAAGAAGGTTTTCCTGACTGATTCAGGTATCTCTTCTTTATTTGTCACTTGACATCATCGACTGTCCTCTGCTTGACGTGGCAATGGATTGGTGGCAAGCTTCCCAATGATTTTGTTTTCTTGTATACACATGTAAAAGTTTGGGACCAGAGCTGTCCATAGGATCGTGTAGCAACAGTGCCACTGTACAATTTCAGGCCACTGTGATATTGCACCTAAAAAAATTAATCTTTGAAAATTAATAACTTTTGAATGAAACACCTTTCAGCGGCGGGAGTGTCGTTCTTTTACTCAGGGGGATAAACCCTGCAACATATTTTTTTTTTTACATTTTAACATTACTATCCCTTTAACATATTTACAAAATAAATAAAACACAAAATGTGGTATGTGGAAAAGTTCTGGCAACCTATCAGTCAGTATTTAGTAACACCCCATTTGGCAGAAACCACAGCCTCCAAACATTTCTTGTTGAAGCCAACAGTCTTTCTGTTCTTGTTTTTGCAATTTTTTTTCTACGTTTCCTTGCAGAATTGTTCTAGTTCAGAATTATTCTGAGGTTGTCTTGCATGCACTGCCTGTATGAGATCTACCCACAGATTTTCAATAATATTCAATATAATAATATTCAAACTTGGGGTCTTTTTTTGGGGGGGGGGTTCATTTCTTGCAGTAGTTTGAATTTATTTTGAGGTGTGTTTTGGATCATCGTCTTTTAATATCCAACATCTTTTCAGTTTCTTCACTGACTGTGCAACCTTAGGTTTCAGAATTTGAATCCATTCTTCCCTCCACCCACACGATATGCCCTGTATTAATGGCTGCCACACAACACCAATGCAGAATGGATCCATCTCCAGGATTAACAGCTGGCAAAGTGTTTTCTTCGAATGTTTCTTTTTTCTCCAAACATACCTTTGGTGATTGTAGCTGTTTGGAACCTCATCAAACCAGAGCACTTGGTTCCAAACACCTCTGTTTTATACAGATGTTGTGTTGTGTTCTACAATCATTGACTTTTTGATGAGATTGCAGGTAAGATTTCCTCCTGATGGTTCTTCCACGCAGATCATGTTTGTACAAGGAGAACCGCACAGTGGACTGGTTGCACCTCTACACCTGTGCCAGCTAATCTTTCCTGCATGTCCTTTGGGGGGTTTACTTGCATTCCTGACCAGTCTACGAGCAGTTCTATTGGAGATTATATCTTGGTCTCCCAGATCTTGTCTTGACTTTAACAGTTCCTATTAATCGCCATTTCTTAATGACTATTCCAACAGTGGAAACTGCAAGCAGGAAGCTGTTAATGATTCTTGACTAGAGCCCAAAGTCAAGGACCAAAGGAACTGACCACTTAAAATAAAAGTCAGAATCATTTATTGGAGTAGAACCTGCGTGATGTCTTTTATTACAGAAATGGTTTAAAACATCCCCTTTAACCCCCATACCTAGGAACTCTGCAGGACCTGCATGGCTACCCAACTGTTTCCACTTCAAGGACGACAACCTGGCGTCCTTAGCTTCCATTACAGAAGCATTTAGATATCTTTTTATATCCGTACCCCCAATTATCTTTATTTTTTTATTCTCATTCAGCGTCTTAGAGGAACCCATGGCTGGTGAGTGTAAGCACAGCAGCCTGAGAGGTGTGAAGAGTCAGGGAATTGTCATCACCTGACTAGGATGATGGCCTAACAAGTGTTTTCACATCTTACAAAAAATAACACTATTGGATCAACATGAAGGGTAACCAAACTGTTGCACTTGTCACATTTTATGTTTTGTTTTTTCAGTCTGTTAAATTAAGTAAATAATAGTAGGTGTGCATTACACTTTGCAGAAATATGTCCAGTTTGTTCACTGTAGAGGTTATGTTAACGTCTTTTCACTTAGAAAATCAACTCCATTAATTTGGCCACAGTTGCCCAAGCCTTTGCATACGACTATAGATACACTTGCTCGCAGTGACACATAACTATGCACATTTCATACATACTTCATGCTCACACAGTATAATATTTTAATTATTTGAATGCCCCCCCCCCCCAATCACTCATGAGGATACATTTCCCCTGTGGAAGTCTCACTGTGTCTCCTATGTTTGTCTCAAACAAAATGACAAAATTATTTTCCGAGAACCATCGCCCATCCAAGAATGAGCCTGCAAACATGGGTGTCAGAGGGCATTGGGGCCACGTCAGCAAAGAAATCAGGACTGGACCACCTTAAACAAACAGAGCTCAGCCTTTAGCTACACAGCTTTGATAGGCAGTCTGATATCATTGACTGTAAATGCAGATTTCTAGCATTACAAGGTCTGTGTCTGTGTGTGTCCTGTCTGTCTGTGTGTCGTGTCTGTGTGTGTGTGTCCTGTCTGTGTGTGTCCTGTCTGTGTGTGTCCTGTCTGTGTGTGTCCTGTCTGTGTGTGTCCTGTCTGTGTGTGTCCTGTCTTTGTGTGTCCTGTCTTTGTGTGTCCTGTCTTTGTGTGTCCTGTCTGTGTGTGTCCTGTCTGTGTGTGTCCTGTCTGTGTGTGTCCTGTCTGTGTGTGTCCTGTCTGTGTGTGTCCTGTCTGTGTGTGTGTGTGTCCTGTCTGTGTGTGTGTGTGTCCTGTCTGTGTGTGTGTGTGTCCTGTCTGTGTGTGTGTGTGTCCTGTCTGTGTGTGTGTGTGTCCTGTCTGTGTGTGTGTGTGTCCTGTCTGTGTGTGTGTGTGTCCTGTCTGTGTGTGTGTGTGTCCTGTCTGTGTGTGTGTGTGTCCTGTCTGTGTGTGTGTGTGTCCTGTCTGTCTGTGTGTGTGTGTCCTGTCTGTCTGTGTGTGTGTGTGTCCTGTCTGTGTGTGTGTGTGTCCTGTCTGTGTGTGTGTGTGTCCTGTCTGTGTGTGTCCTGTCTGTCTGTGTGTGTGTGTGTGTCCTGTCTGTCTGTGTGTGTGTCCTGTCTGTCTGTGTGTGTGTCCTGTCTGTCTGTGTGTGTGTCCTGTCTGTCTGTGTGTGTGTCCTGTCTGTGTGTGTGTCCTGTCTGTGTGTCCTGTCTGTCTGTCTGTGTGTGTCCTGTCTGTGTGTGTCCTGTCTGTGTGTGTCCTGTCTGTGTGTGTCCTGTCTGTGTGTGTCCTGTGTGTGTGTGTCCTGTGTGTGTGTGTCCTGTGTGTGTGTGTCCTGTGTGTGTGTGTCCTGTGTGTGTGTGTGTGTGTGTGTGTGTGTGTGTGTGTCCTGTCTGTGTGTGTGTGTGTGTGTGTCCTGTGTGTGTGTGTGTGTGTGTGTGTCCTGTCTGTGTGTGTGTGTGTCTGTCCTGTCTGTGTGTGTGTGTCTGTCCTGTCTGTGTGTGTGTGTGTGTGTGTGTGTGTGTGTCCTGTCTGTGTGTGTGTGTGTGTGTGTGTGTGTCCTGTCTGTGTGTGTGTGTGTGTGTGTGTCCTGTCTGTGTGTGTGTGTGTGTGTGTGTGTGTCCTGTCTGTGTGTGTGTGTGTGTCCTGTCTGTGTGTGTGCGTGTGTGTCCTGTGTGCGTGTGTGTCCTGTGTGTGTGTGTGCGTGTCCTGTGTGTGCGTGCATTTGTGTGTGCGTGTCCTGTCTGTGTGTGTGTGTGCGCGTTTGTGTGCATCTGCACCATTACCTGTAACAACCTTATCACTCTCATCCGTTCTAGCTTACCCTTAACGCCCACGCAACACTGAGCCAGTCCCTGTTATCACATACATCTGGCCTGCCATTATTACCCACACAGGATGGAGCGACTCCCTGTAACGTCATTATCACGACTCCCCGTAACGTCGTTATCACCCACACAGTACAGAGTGACTCCCTGTAACGTTATTAACACGCCATTAGCGCCCCCACAGGACAGAGCAACTCCCTGTAACATCATTGTCATGTCATTATCACCCACACAGTACAGAGCAACTCCCTGTAACGTCATTAACACGCCATTAGCGCCCCCACAGAACGGATTGACTCCCCGTAACGTCGTTATCACGCCATTATCACCCACTCACCTCTCTCTGAGTACCTTACAGTCCGTGTACTCTGTATATACACCTTATTCCTCTCTGTGAGTACCGTACAGTCCGTGTACTCTGTATATACACCTCATTCCTCTCTGTGAGTACCTTACAGTCCGTGTACTCTGTATATACACACCTCATTCCTCTCTGTGAGTACCTTACAGTCCGTGTACTCTTTATACAGTTTATTGCTGTTTGCCTAATTCTTGTCTTCATGTTTTGCAGCTGATGCTTGTCCTGGGAAGATCGACTGCGCACTGCAGCGGAGAGAGTTCTGCTCACAGGGATCTGCTGTCTGTGGACCTTGTATACAGGGATTCGAAGAGTCGAGTGACGGAAAATGCCAAACTGCTGCTAAGTACAAGACAGGTATGTGTGTGTGTCTTCTAGTGACTCCAGTTATCAAAGCTTTTGTTGTATTCCAGTGTTAATCCCTCATTCTCTTTGGGGCACTCCCCTGCCTGTTTTGGGTAGGGGCTCCCCCTGCCACACTGATTTATCTAGATGGAAGATGAGAAACATTTCTGCTGCTGGTATAAATCTTGTCTGTGGTGGGGGAACATGGGACAGTACACATACACGCTAAAATCACTTGACCAGTGTGTTCCTGTTTAATCACTTGCTCACCTCGGAGAAGATCGTATTAAGTCCACGCAGACGGGCACCGTCAGTCAGACAGACTATACAGACGGGTGCCTTCAGTCAGACGTTCCTTTACACAAGCAGAAGCGGATGTCCATTCATGTACATGTGCAGACACGTAGAAGTGTGCACACAGACACACACAGTACTGATTTGCTATTATGTATAATTTCAGTCAGCAGAATGTAAGGTCTTGTCGTCTTTGCTGATATCTTGACGTATGAGGCCCTCCTTTTGCTGACTAGGAGTTTGTCTGGGCTGATACCCTAATTTCTTTTGTAAATTCTGTTCCTTCCTCTAGTCAAGGGATTCTACTGGAGTCTTGGACTCAGCACCATCCTGTGCCCAAGTATTCACCGACATTTCACAGAGTTACATTCTCCCATAGTAGGTGACTCCTCCGCTAAGGAAGGGGACTGGTTTGGATTCATCCTTGATTATTGGGGTTATTACTAGTACAGACACACCGTGGGTATACACTGAGGGTAAGGTGTAGGGCAGTTACAGGAGAGGGGTAAGGTGTAGGGCAGTTACAGGAGAGGGGTAAGGTGTAGGGCAGTGGTAGGAGAGGGGTAAGGTGAGGGGCAGTGACAGGAGAGGGGTAAGGTGAGGGGCAGTGACAGGAAAGGGGTAAGGTGAGGGGCAGTGACAGGAGAGGGGTAAGGTGAGGGGCAGTGACAGGAGAGGGGTAAGGTGTAGGGCAGTGACAGGAGAGGGGTAAGGTGTAGGGCAGTGGTAGGAGAGGGATAAGGTGTAGGGCATTGGTAGGAGAGGGGTAAGGTGTAGGGGCAGTGACAGGAGAGGGGTAAGGTGTAGGGGCAGTGACAGGAGAGGGGTAAGGTGTAGGGCAGTGACAGGAGAGGGGTAAGGTGTAGGGCAGTGACAGGAGAGGGGTAAGGTGTGGGGCAGTGACAGGAGAGGGGTAAGGTGTAGGGGCAGTGGTAGGAGAGGGGTAAGGTGTAGGGCAGTGACAGGAGAGGGGTAAGGTGAGGGGCAATGACAGGAGAGGGGTAAGGTGAGGGGCAGTGACAGGAGAGGGGTAAGGTGAGGGGCAGTGACAGGAGAGGGGTAAGGTGTAGGGCAGTGACAGGAGAGGGGTAAGGTGTAGGGCAGTGACAGGAGAGGGGTAAGGTGTGGGGCAGTGACAGGAGAGGGGTAAGGTGTAGGGCAGTGGTAGGAGAGGGATAAGGTGTAGGGCAGTGACAGGAGAGGGGTAAGGTGTAGGGCAGTGGTAGGAGAGGGATAAGGTGTAGGGCAGTGACAGGAGAGGGGTAAGGTGTAGGGCAGTGGTAGGAGAGGGATAAGGTGTAGGGCAGTGGTAGGAGAGGGGTAAGGTGTGGGGCAGTGACAGGAGAGGGGTAAGGTGTAGGGGCAGTGACAGGAGAGGGGTAAGGTGTAGGGGCAGTGGTAGGAGAGGGGTAAGGTGTAGGGCAGTGACAGGAGAGGGGTAAGGTGTAGGGGCAGTGACAGGAGAGGGGTAAGGTGTAGGGGCAGTGGTAGGAGAGGGGTAAGGTGTAGGGCAGTGACAGGAGAGGGGTAAGGTGTAGGGGCAGTTACAGGAGAGGGGTAAGGTGTAGGGCAGTGACAGGAGAGGGGTAAGGTGTAGGGCAGTGACAGGAGAGGGGTAAGGTGAGGGGCAGTGACAGGAGAGGGGTAAGGTGAGGGGCAGTGACAGGAGAGGGGTAAGGTGAGGGGCAGTGACAGGAGAGGGGTAAGGTGTAGGGCAGTGACAGGAGAGGGGTAAGGTGTAGGGCAGTGACAGGAGAGGGGTAAGGTGTAGGGCAGTGACAGGAGAGGGGTAAGGTGTAGGGGCAGTGACAGGAGAGGGGTAAGGTGAGGGGCAGTGACAGGAGAGGGGTAAGGTGTAGGGCAGTGACAGGAGAGGGGTAAGGTGTAGGGCAGTGGTAGGAGAGGGATAAGGTGTAGGGCATTGGTAGGAGAGGGGTAAGGTGTAGGGCAGTGACAGGAGAGGGGTAAGGTGTAGGGCAGTGGTAGGAGAGGGATAAGGTGTAGGGCATTGGTAGGAGAGGGGTAAGGTGTAGGGCAGTGACAGGAGAGGGGTAAGGTGTGGGGCAGTGACAGGAGAGGAGTAAGGTGTAGGGCAGTGACAGGAGAGGGGTAAGGTGTAGGGCAGTGACAGGAGAGGGGTAAGGTGTAGGGCAGTGACAGGAGAGGGGTAAGGTGTAGGGCAGTGGTAGGAGAGGGGTAAGGTGAGGGGCAGTGACAGGAGAGGGGTAAGGTGTAGGGCAGTGACAGGAGAGGGGTAAGGTGTAGGGGCAGTGACAGGAGAGGGGTAAGGTGTAGGGCAGTGACAGGAGAGGGGTAAGGTGTAGGGCAGTGACAGGAGAGGGGTAAGGTGTAGGGCCAGTGACAGGAGAGGGGTAAGGTGTAGGGCAGTGACAGGAGAGGGGTAAGGTGTAGGGCAGTGGTAGGAGAGGGGTAAGGTGTAGGGCAGTGACAGGAGAGGGGTAAGGTGAGGGGCAGTGACAGGAGAGGGGTAAGGTGTAGGGGCAGTGACAAGAGAGGGGTAAGGTGTAGGGCAGTGACAGGAGAGGGGTAAGGTGTAGGGGCAGTGACAGGAGAGGGGTAAGGTGTAGGGCAGTGGTAGGAGAGGGGTAAGGTGTAGGGGCAGTGACAGGAGAGGGGTAAGGTGTAGGGGCAGTGACAGGAGAGGGGTAAGGTGTAGGGGCAGTGGTAGGAGAGGGGTAAGGTGTAGGGCAGTGACAGGAGAGGGGTAAGGTGTAGGGCAGTGACAGGAGAGTGGTAAGGTGTAGGGGCATTGGTAGGAGAGGGGTAAGGTGTAGGGGCAGTGACAGGAGAGGGGTAAGGTGTAGGGGCATTGGTAGGAGAGGGGTAAGGTGTAGGGCAGTGACAGGAGAGGGGTAAGGTGTAGGGCAGTGACAGGAGAGGGGTAAGGTGTAGGGGCAGTGACAGGAGAGGGGTAAGGTGTAGGGGCAGTGACAGGAGAGGGGTAAGGTGAGGGGCAGTGGTAGGAGAGGGGTAAGGTGTAGGGGCAGTGACAGGAGAGGGGTAAGGTGTAGGGGCAGTGACAGGAGAGGGGTAAGGTGTAGGGCAGTGACAGGAGAGGGGTAAGGTGTAGGGGCAGTGACAGGAGAGGGGTAAGGTGTAGGGCAGTGACAGGAGAGGGGTAAGGTGTAGGGGCAGTGACAGGAGAGGGGTAAGGTGTAGGGGCAGTGACAGGAGAGGGGTAAGGTGTAGGGGCAGTGACAGGAGAGGGGTAAGGTGTAGGGGCAGTGACAGGAGAGGGGTAAGGTGTAGGGGCAGTGACAGGAGAGGGGTAAGGTGTAGGGCAGTGGTAGGAGAGGGGTAAGGTGTAGGGGCAGTGGTAGGAGAGGGGTAAGGTGAGGGGCAGTGGTAGGAGAAGGGTAAGGCGTAGGGCAGTGGTAGGAGAGGAGTACTAGGAAGGAGAGGAGTACTAAGAATACCCCCAGGGGTCTGTGCAGGTGGTCACTAGTCTCTATTGCTAATAGACCAGTTCTTCATTAATTGGTCGGTTTCTGGGTTCTGCTTTTTTTGTTTAATGTGAAGATCCAGAGCAGCTACTTAGTGCAATAATTCACTTACTAATGAGTCATGCGAAGTCTGAGCCGGAACGCTCTCCGGGTGCTTGTAGTCTGAGCCGGAACGCTGTCCGGGTGCTTGTAGTCTGAGCCGGAACGCTGTCCGGGTGCTTGTAGTCTGAGCCGGAACGCTGTCCGGGTGCTTATAGTCTGAGCCGGAACGCTGTCCGGGTGCTTGTAGTCTGAGCCGGAACGCTGTCCGGGTGCTTGTTGTCTGAGCCGGAACGCTGTCCAGGTGCTTGTAGTCTGAGCCGGAACGCTGTCCGGGTGCTTGTAGTCTGAGCCGGAACGCTGTCCGGGTGCTTGTTGTCTGAGCCGGAACGCTGTCCAGGTGCTTGTAGTCTGAGCCGGAACGCTGTCCGGGTGCTTATAGTCTGAGCCGGAACGCTGTCCGGGTGCTTGTAGTCTGAGCCGAAACACTGTCCATGTGCTTGTAGTCTGAGCCGGAACGCTGTCCGGGTGCTTGTAGTCTGAGCCGGAACGCTGTCCGGGTGCTTGTAGTCTGAGCCGGAACGCTGTCCGGGTGCTTGTAGTCTGAGCCGGAACGCTGTCCGGGTGCTTGTAGTCTGAGCCGGAACGCTGTCCTGGTGCTTGTAGTCTGAGCCGGAACGCTGTCCGGGTGCTTGTAGTCTGAGCTGGAACTCTGACCGGGTGCTAAGTGACTTCCCCTAATTTGCCCGATCCGCCCCCTGTGTGCTCCTCTCTTTCCCATTAGGAAAGGCTAGAATGCCTGTCAGTAATGTAGTATAACTCCTGTCATGTAAAGTCCAATACACAGGAAATACTAGGATGCCTATCAGTAATGGACTATAACTCCTGTCATGTAAAGTCTAATACACAGGAAATACTAGGATGCCTATCAGTAATGGACTATAACTCCTGTCATGTAAAGTCCAATACACAGGAAAGACTAGGATGCCTATCAGTAATGGACTATAACTCCTGTCATGTAAAGTCTAATACACAGGAAAGACTAGGATGCCTATGGGTAATGGACTATAACTCCTGTCATGTAAAGTCCAATGCACAGGAAAGACTAGGATGCCTATCGGTAATGGACTATAACTCCTGTCATGTAAAGTCCAATACACAGGAAAGACTAGGATGCCTATCGGTAATGGACTATAACTCCTGTCATATAAAGTCCAATACACAGGAAAGACTAGGATGCCTATCGGTAATGGACTATAACTCCTGTCATGTAAAGTCCAATACACAGAAAAGACTAGGATGCCTATCGGTAATGGACTATAACTCCTGTCATGTAAAGTCTAATACACAGGAAAGACTAGGATGCCTATCGGTAATGGACTATAACTCCTGTCATGTAAAGTCTAATACACAGGAAAGACTAGGATGCCTATCGGTAATGGACTATAACTCCTGTCATGTAAAGTCTAATACACAGAAAAGACTAGGATGCCTATCAGTAATGGACTATAACTCCTGTCATGTAAAGTCTAATACACAGGAAAGACTAGGATGCCTATCGGTAATGGACTATAACTCCTGTCATGTAAAGTCTAAACACAGGAAAGACTAGGATGCCTATCAGTAATGGACTATAACTCCTGTCATGTAAAGTCTAAACACAGGAAAGACTAGGATGCCTATCGGTAATGGACTATAACTCCTGTCATGTAAAGTCTAAACACAGGAAAGACTAGGATGCCTATCAGTAATGGACTATAACTCCTGTCATGTAAAGTCTAATACACAGGAAAGACTAGGATGCCTATCAGTAATGGACTATAACTCCTGTCATGTAAAGTCCAATACACAGGAAAGACTAGGATGCCTATCAGTAATGGACTATAACTCCTGTCATGTAAAGTCCAATACACAGGAAAGACTAGGATGCCTATGGGTAATGGACTATAACTCCTGTCATGTAAAGTCTAATACACAGGAAAGACTAGGATGCCTATCGGTAATGGACTATAACTCCTGTCATGTAAAGTCTAAACACAGGAAAGACTAGGATGCCTATGGGTAATGGACTATAACTCCTGTCATGTAAAGTCCAATACACAGGAAAGACTAGGATGCCTATGGGTAATGGACTATAACTCCTGTCATGTAAAGTCCAATACACAGGAAAGACTAGGATGCCTATCGGTAATGGACTATAACTCCTGTCATGTAAAGTCTAATACACAGGAAAGACTAGGATGCCTATCGGTAATGGACTATAACTCCTGTCATGTAAAGTCTAATACACAGGAAAGACTAGGATGCCTATCGGTAATGGACTATAACTCCTGTCATGTAAAGTCTAATACACAGGAAAGACTAGGATGCCTATCGGTAATGGACTATAACTCCTGTCATGTAAAGTCTAATACACAGGAAAGACTAGGATGCCTATCGGTAATGGACTATAACTCCTGTCATGTAAAGTCTAATACACAGGAAAGACTAGGATGCCTATCGGTAATGGACTATAACTCCTGTCATGTAAAGTCCAATACACAGGAAAGACTAGGATGCCTATCGGTAATGGACTATAACTCCTGTCATGTAAAGTCCAATACACAGGAAAGACTAGGATGCCTATCGGTAATGGACTATAACTCCTGTCATGTAAAGTCTAATACACAGGAAAGACTAGGATGCCTATCGGTAATGGACTATAACTCCTGTCATGTAAAGTCCAATACACAGGAAAGACTAGGATGCCTATCGGTAATGGACTATAACTCCTGTCATGTAAAGTCTAATACACAGGAAAGACTAGGATGCCTATCGGTAATGGACTATAACTCCTGTCATGTAAAGTCTAATACACAGGAAAGACTAGGATGCCTATCGGTAATGGACTATAACTCCTGTCATGTAAAGTCTAATACACAGGAAAGACTAGGATGCCTATGGGTAATGGACTATAACTCCTGTCATGTAAAGTCCAATACACAGGAAAGACTAGGATGCCTATCGGTAATGGACTATAACTCCTGTCATGTAAAGTCCAATACACAGGAAAGACTAGGATGCCTATCGGTAATGGACTATAACTCCTGTCATGTAAAGTCCAATACACAGGAAAGACTAGGATGCCTATCGGTAATGGACTATAACTCCTGTCATGTAAAGTCTAATACACAGGAAAGACTAGGATGCCTATCGGTAATGGACTATAACTCCTGTCATGTAAAGTCTAATACACAGGAGTGCCATAAAGAAAGGTGCGCTCCTCTTTGGAATCACTGCGGCTGTATGTAGAGACAGTTTACTAATCAGTGGGAGGAGACAGGTGAGTCTGTAACGCTGAGGGCCGGTATCACCAGTGCTAAACTGCACTATGGCAGCGGTTCCACGCTCACGTACAGACAGGGACCCTCTAACTCTGGATGACCTTCTATTGGTGTATGAGCAGACATGGGCTTTTTTGCAAGATGTTTATAAATTGCCTGAAATGGCTTATGGTGACAGTTCTAGTTTAAAATAATAAAATTAAGTGTGGAAAAGTGCTGCTGTGGATGGCCACTAGATGGCTCTGCATCCCACACGCTGAAAGCTGGCTATTTAGCACAGAATATATTCTCGCAGAGCCACATTAACAGGTTAACACAATGGGTCACAAGGTCAGGTCTTTATTTAATGGTCAAAGCACAGGTTTCTACTCCCTGGCCTTATCTACTTCTTAAAGTAACACTAGACAAACAATTAAAATGAGTTGATATAATTTTAAATAACACGTACATATAGCTAGCTTGTGTAAAGATTACTTGTTCATTTTAGACCCATAAATATATCCTCCTAATATTGCGTTTTAAAACGTGTGTGAATTGTGTTGTTTGTATTGAGATATAAGAGGTAAAGTCAGTTACTTAATTGGGTGCAGAGCCCATTGATCTTGTGTTTAGAAAGGCTGTTATCTTCTGTCAGATCGATTACAGGTAATTGTTCAAATAAATGGGAGCCCACGAAAATGCAGGACTGTCTGCTCCCTCGGACCGTGTGTGGGCGAATGTCTGCGTGCGCGCGTTTGTGTGTGTGTGTGCGTGCGCGTGTGTGTGTGTGAGCGTGTGTGTGTGTTTTTTTAGGCCCAGAATGCTGCATGATTGTTTTGTATATTTTTCTGTATATAGTGCCAACCTGTGTATTGGGCACATTACAGTCGGACCAGGCACACTCTGTAAACCGTTCCAGTGAAGGATTTTTGAAAGCATTCTTACTTTACACCTGCTAAGACTTTGCACAGTACTGTGTATGTGTATATAATTATATAATATATAAATATAATCTTCAATGTCCATACACTGAAGGATGAAGGCCTCCTCTATAAGCCTCCAACAACCTCAGTCCTGTGCCTTGTGTTACCACTGTGTGCCATCAGATTTGGTAACTTCATTGACCCATCTTGTCTTTGGTCTTCTTCCTGAGTGTTTGGTATCGATTGGAATCCATTCCAGAATTCGTTGGTCCATCTCCCATCAGGTCTCCTTGCTATGTGGCTGCCTATTTCCATTTTAGGAGCTGTACGCTTTCAGTGATGTCATAGACCTCATCTAATCCATCCAAACGTTTATTGGTCTTTTTGTTAAGTTTAGAATTGTCCCCCCTTTGCTAAGGAGTGGGAGGACATTATATAGGGGTGTGTATATTATGTATATAATAAAAATATAATATTTTGTGTGTGTATAACTATTGTTTCCCTGTTTCTGTAGAACCTTTTATCGGTCTATTAAGGTAAATAAGTCATGATTTCCAGTACAGGAGGGATTGGTGAAACCACCAGTAACAAACAAACAAACAAAAAAGGGCTCAATATTTTCCCCATGGATTTGAGAGAACTCTAGTTTATTGAGCTTCCGTGTGTTAATGTGTCAGGCATGGGAGGGGTTAATGGCTTAATTGGAATAGCCCTTTACACTGCCAGCAGGTAGCTGCATTTGATCTCACACTAGACATGTGTTGTTGTTAGCGTTTCCCTGGGTTACCGCCCTGGCGCTACGGTATGTCCTGATATCCTGTCACCACTGGAGGTAGAAGAGGATTTGCTGTAAGGTTTTATGGCCTCTTGTGGAGTGGTTTTACCCATCCTGATACTTTTCACTTACTTTTACAGTCTGTGTACTTGAGCCCCTCACATCCACACTAATAGATTTATTGTTCAGCTACTTAGCACTTAACCAGGTCTCTGAACAATGACCCCCTGGATTTATTAGAGGAGCTAGATTATCCACTGTGAGGGGTTAGTGCTCACATCTACACCTCGTGTCTGTGTGCAGTAGTCCGTGTGTGTGTGTGTGTGTGTGTGTGTGTGTGTGTGTGTGTGTGTGTAATAGTCCTAGGGTGTGTGTGTGTGTGTGTGTGTTTAATATTCCTAGGGGGTATGTGTGTCTGTAATAGTCCTAAGGGTGTGTGTGTGTGTGTGTATAATAGTCCTAAGGGTGTGTGTGTTTGTATAATAGTCCTAAGGGTGTGTGTGTGTATCATAGTCCTAAGGGGGGGGGGGTGTGTGTGTGTGTGTGATAGTTTTATGGGTGGGTGGGTGGTTGTGTATAATAGTCCTAAGGGTGTGCGTGTGTGTGTGTGATAGTCCTAAGGGTGTGTGTGTGTGTGTGTGTGTGTGTGTGTGTGTGTGTGTGTGTGTAATAGTCCTAAGGGTGTGTGTGTAATAGTCCTAAGGGTGTGTGTATAATAGTCCTAAGGGTGTGTGTGTGTGTGTGTGTATAATAGTCCTAAGGGTGTGTGTGTGTGTGTGTGTGTATAATAGTCCTAGGGGGTGGGTGGGTGTGTGTAATAGTCCTAGGGATTTGTGTGTGTGTAATAGTCCTACGGGGTGTGTATATGTGTGTGTGTGTGTGTGTGTGTGTGATAGTCCTAGGGGGAGTGTGTATGTATGTATGTATGTATGTATATGTGTGTGTGTGTGTGTGTGTGTAATAGTCCTTCGGGTGTGTATTTGTGTCTATGTGTAATAGTCGTAGGGTGTGTGTGTGTGTAATAGTCCTAGGGATGTGTGTGTATGTGTAATTGTCCTAGGGTGTGTGTGTGTGTGTGTATATAATAGTCCTAGGGGGTGGGTGGGTGTGTGTAATAGTCCTAGGGATTTGTGTGTGTGTAATAGTCCTACGGGGTGTGTATATATGTGTGTGTGTGTGTGTGTGTGTGTGTGTGTGTGTGTGTGTGTGTGTGTGTGATAGTCCTAGGGGGAGTGTGTATGTATGTATGTATGTATATGTGTGTGTGTGTGTGTGTGTAATAGTCCTTCGGGTGTGTATTTGTGTCTATGTGTAATAGTCGTAGGGTGTGTGTGTGTGTAATAGTCCTAGGGATGTGTGTGTATGTGTAATTGTCCTAGGGTGTGTGTGTGTAATATTCCTACGTGTGTGTGTGTGTGTGTGTGATAGTACTAGAATGTAATCATTCTAGGGTGTGTGTATGTGTACTAGCCCTAGGGTGCGTGTGTGTGTCTAATAGTCCTAGGGGTATGTGTGGTTGTGTATGTGTGTAATAGTCCCAGTGTGTGTATGTGGGTGAATGTGTTCTACAAGAAAGGTGATCTTTATTATACACAGTTAATTCATAGCAATGAAGGATCTACCAATTCACTACCCAAAATCTTGTACAGGACGGGTCGAATCAGTCCTACTGTCTGATCAGATCATTGCACAGACCAGTCCCAGGGGTCAGATATTATCTGATCAGATCATTGCACAGACCAGTCCCAGGGGTCAGATATTATCTGATCAGATCATTGCACAGACCAGTCCCAGGGGTCAGATATTATCTGATCAGATCATTGCACAGACCAGTCCCAGGGGTCAGATATTATCTGATCAGATCATTGCACAGGACAGTCCAGTCCCAGGGGTCAGATATTATCTGATCAGATCATTGCACAGGACAGTCTAGTCCCAGGGGTTACATATTGTGTGATCAGATCATTTTGCAGGACAGGCCATACCAGTCCCAGGGGTTAGATTAGTGATTATTAATCTCCTTGTGCACCAGAAACAAGCAGTCTGGCATTTCCAGGATACCCCTCACATTGTGTAGAGTTCACTTGTCAGGGGGGCAGTGAGGGGATAAATGTCTTGTCACTCTGAAGTCTCCATAATGACCCAAACAGCATCTTGTGCAGAACAAGCTCTGTAAGTTTACATTGGAAACTCTATGTGTGTGACTGATTCACCTCCCTTGGCTCCCTGCTGGACAATCTCTGGTAGGCTTTGTCTCTTTACAAACAGTAATTATATATAACCCACCAACCCCTTTCTCCATCACAGCTGACAATTCTACTATCCATTCAGTAACCAAAGCTCACTGTCTTTGGGTCATACTCTATTCTATGTTAACTTTCTCCCACCTTTTCCAAGCTGCCACGAGACATGTCACTTCTTCCAGAAAAACATTGCCAAAATATGTCCCTTCCTCTGTATGTCAACTGCAAAAACTCTCTCAGACGCTCATTCTCTCTAGACTTAAAGGGATAGTAATGTCAGAAAAAAGTATTAACTATATGGAAGATAAAATAAAAAGAAATGCCTACAAAATAAAATAAAGATAAAACGAAGTATTACTATC
This sequence comes from Rhinophrynus dorsalis, assembly GCA_037306005.1. Lineage (NCBI taxonomy): Eukaryota > Metazoa > Chordata > Amphibia > Anura > Rhinophrynidae > Rhinophrynus > Rhinophrynus dorsalis. Next base: position 847,802 of record CM074726.1, read on the forward strand.
CCTTTAAGTCTTTGTTCTTCAGCACCCCCTTAAATTTCTGCTCTTATCTCTCCCTACACCCCTCCCGTTCTTATCTTTCCCTACACCCCTCCCCGCTCTTATCTCTCCCTACACCCCCTCCCTCTCTTATCTCTCCCTACACCCCTTCCCGCTCTTATCTCTCCCTACACCCCTTCCCGCTCTTATCTCTCCCTACACCCCCTCCCGCTCTTATCTCTCCCTACACCCCTTCCCGCTCTTATCTCTCCCTACACCCCTTCCCACTCTTATCTCTCCCTACACCCCTTCCCGCTCTTATCTCTCCCTACACCCCTTCCCGCTCTTATCTCCCGCTACACCCCTTCCTGCTCTTATCTCTCCCTACACCCCTTCCCACTCTTATCTCCCACTACACCCCTTCCCGCTCTTATCTCTCACTACACCCCCTCCCGCTCTTATCTCTCCCTACACCCCTTCCCGCTCTTATCTCCCGCTACACCCCTTCCCACTCTTATCTCTCACTACACCCCTTCCTGCTCTTATCTCTCACTACACCCCCTCCCGCTCTTATCTCTCCCTACACCCCTTCCCGCTCTTATCTCTCCCTACACCCCTTCCTGCTCTTATCTCTCACTACACCCCCTCCTGTTCTTATCTCTCCCTACACCCCTTCCCGCTCTTATCTCTCCCTACACCCCTTCCCGCTCTTATCTCCCGCTACACCCCCTCCCGCTCTTATCTCTCCCTACACCCCTTCCTGCTCTTATCTCTCCCTACACCCCTTCCCGCTCTTATCTCTCCCTACACCCCTTCCCGCTCTTATCTCTCGCTACACCCCTTCCCGCTCTTATCTCTCCCTACACCCCTTCCCTCTCTTATCTCTCCCTACACCCCTCCCGCTCTTATCTCTCCCGCTACACCCCTCCCGCTCATATCTCTCCCTACACCCCTTCCTGCTCTTATCTCTCACTACACCCCCTCCCACTCTTATCTCTCCCTACACCCCTTCCCGCTCTTATCTCTCCCTACACCCCTTCCTGCTCTTATCTCTCCCTACACCCCCTCCCTCTCTTATCTCTCCCTACACCCCTCCCGTTCTTATCTCTCCCTACACCCCTCCCCGCTCTTATCTCTCCCTATACCCCCTCCCTCTCTTATCTCTCCCTACACCCCTTCCCGCTCTTATCTCTCGCTACACCCCCTCCCTCTCTTATCTCTCCCTACACCCCTCCCGCTCTTATCTCTCGCTACACCCCTCCCCGCTCTTATCTCTCCCTATACCCCCTCCCTCTCTTATCTCTCCCTACACCCCTTCCTGCTCTTATCTCTCCCTACACCCCCTCCCTCTCTTATCTCTCCCTACACCCCTCCCGCTCTTATCTCTCGCTACACCCCTCCCCGCTCTTATCTCTCCCTATACCCCCTCCCTCTCTTATCTCTCCCTACACCCCTTCCCGCTCTTATCTCTCCCTACACCCCTTCCTGCTCTTATCTCTCCCTACACCCCTTCCCTCTCTTATCTCTCCCTACACCCCTCCCGTTCTTATCTCTCCCTACACCCCTTCCCGCTCTTATCTCTCACTACACCCCTTCCCGCTCTTATCTCTCCCTACACCCCTTCCGCTCTTATCTCTCCCTACACCCCTTCCTGCTCTTATCTCTCCCTACACCCCTTCCCGCTCTTATCTCTCACTACACCCCTTCCCACTCTTATCTCTCACTACACCCCTTCCCGCTCTTATCTCTCACTACACCCCTTCCCGCTCTTATCTCTCCCTACACCCCTTCCGCTCTTATCTCTCCCTACACCCCTTCCTGCTCTTATCTCTCCCTACACCCCTTCCCGCTCTTATCTCTCACTACACCCCTTCCCACTCTTATCTCTCACTACACCCCTTCCCGCTCTTATCTCTCACTACACCCCTTCCCACTCTTATCTCTCACTACACCCCTTCCCGCTCTTATCTCTCACTACACCCCCTCCCACTCTTATCTCTCCCTACACCCCTTCCGCTCTTATCTCTCACTACACCCCTTCCCGCTCTTATCTCTCGCTACACCCCTTCCTGCTCTTATCTCCCTACACCCCTTCCCGCTCTTATCTCTCACTACACCCCTTCCTGCTCTTATCTCTCCCTACACCCCTTCCCGCTCTTATCTCTCCCTACACCCCTTCCTGCTCTTATCTCTCCCTACACCCCTTCCTGCTCTTATCTCTCCCTACACCCCTTCCCGCTCTTATCTCTCCCTACACCCCTCCCTGCTCTTATCTCTCCCTACACCCCTTCCTGCTCTTATCTCTCCCTACACCCCTTCCTGCTCTTATCTCCCTACACCCCTTCCCGCTCTTATCTCTCACTACACCCCTTCCTGCTCTTATCTCTCCCTACACCCCCTCCCGCTCTTATCTCTCACTACACCCCTTCCCGCTCTTATCTCTCCCTACACCCCTTCCCGCTCTTATCTCTCCCTACACCCCTTCCTGCTCTTATCTCTCCCTACACCCCTTCCTGCTCTTATCTCTCCCTACACCCCTCCCGCTCTTATCTCTCCCTACACCCCTTCCTGCTCTTATCTCTCCCTACACCCCTTCCCGCTCTTATCTCTCCCTACACCCCTTCCTGCTCTTATCTCTCCCTACACCCCCTCCCGCTCTTATCTCTCCCTACACCCCTTCCCACTCTTATCTCTCCCTACACCCCCTCCCACTCTTATCTCTCCCTACACCCCCTCCCACTCTTATCTCTCCCTACACCCCTTCCTGCTCTTATCTCTCCCTACACCCCTTCCCACTCTTATCTCCCTACACCCCTTCCCGCTCTTATCTCCCTACACCCCTTCCCGCTCTTATCTCTCACTACACCCCTTCCCACTCTTATCTCTCCCTACACCCCTTCCCACTCTTATCTCCCTACACCCCTTCCCGCTCTTATCTCTCACTACACCCCTTCCCACTCTTATCTCTCACTACACCCCTTCCCACTCTTATCTCTCCCTACACCCCCTCCCTCTCTTATCTCTCCCTACACCCCTTCCTGCTCTTATCTCTCACTACACCCCTTCCCACTCTTATCTCTCTCTACACCCCTTCCCGCTCTTATCTCTTCCTACACCCCTTCCCACTCTTATCTCTCACTACACCCCTTCCCACTCTTATCTCTCCCTACACCCCTTCCTGCTCTTATCTCTCCCTACACCCCTCCCCGCTCTTATCTCTCCCTACACCCCTTCCCACTCTTATCTCCCTACACCCCTTCCTGCTCTTATCTCTCCCTACACCCCTTCCCACTCTTATCTCCCTACACCCCTCCCCGCTCTTATCTCTCCCTACACCCCTTCCCGCTCTTATCTCTCCCTACACCCCCTCCCACTCTTATCTCTCCCTACACCCCTTCCCGCTCTTATCTCTCCCTACACCCCTCCCGTTCTTATCTCTCGCTACACCCCTTCCCGCTCTTATCTCTCGCTACACCCCTTCCCGCTCTTATCTCTCCCTACACCCCTTCCTGCTCTTATCTCTCCCTACACCCCTTCCCGCTCTTATCTCTCCCTACACCCCTTCCCGCTCTTATCTCTCCCTACACCCCTTCCCGCTCTTATCTCTCACTACACCCCCTCCCACTCTTATCTCTCCCTACCCCCCTCCCACTCTTATCTCTCCCTACACCCCTTCCCGCTCTTATCTCTCCCTACACCCCTTCCTGCTCTTATCTCTCCCTACACCCCTTCCCGCTCTTATCTCTCCCTACACCCCTCCCTGCTCTTATCTCTCCCTACACCCCTTCCTGCTCTTATCTCCCTACACCCCTTCCCGCTCTTATCTCTCACTACATCCCTTCCTGCTCTTATCTCTCCCTACACCCCCTCCCGCTCTTATCTCTCCCTACACCCCTTCCCGCTCTTATCTCTCCCTACACCCCTCCCTGCTCTTATCTCTCCCTACACCCCTTCCTGCTCTTATCTCCCTACACCCCTTCCCGCTCTTATCTCTCACTACATCCCTTCCTGCTCTTATCTCTCACTACACCCCTTCCGCTCTTATCTCTCACTACACCCCTTCCCGCTCTTATCTCTCCCTACACCCCTTCCCGCTCTTATCTCTCCCTACACCCCTTCCCGCTCTTATCTCTCGCTACACCCCTTCCTGCTCTTATCTCCCTACACCCCTTCCCGCTCTTATCTCTCACTACACCCCTTCCTGCTCTTATCTCTCCCTACACCCCTTCCCGCTCTTATCTCTCCCTACACCCCTTCCTGCTCTTATCTCTCCCTACACCCCTTCCTGCTCTTATCTCTCCCTACACCCCTTCCCGCTCTTATCTCTCCCTACACCCCTCCCTGCTCTTATCTCTCCCTACACCCCTTCCTGCTCTTATCTCTCCCTACACCCCTTCCTGCTCTTATCTCCCTACACCCCTTCCCGCTCTTATCTCTCACTACACCCCTTCCTGCTCTTATCTCTCCCTACACCCCTTCCCGCTCTTATCTCTCCCTACACCCCTTCCCACTCTTATCTCTCCCTACACCCCTTCCCACTCTTATCTCTCCCTACACCCCTTCCCGCTCTTATCTCTCACTACACCCCCTTCCTGCTCTTATCTCTCCCTACACCCCTTCCCGCTCTTATCTCTCGCTACACCCCTTCCTGCTCTTATCTCCCTACACCCCTTCCCGTTCTTCTCTCACTACACCCCTTCCTGCTCTTATCTCTCCCTACACCCCTTCCCACTCTTATCTCCCTACACCCCTTCCCACTCTTATCTCTCCCTACACCCCCTCCCACTCTTATCTCTCTACACCCCTTCCCGCTCTTATCTCTTCCTACACCCCTTCCCGCTCTTATCTCTCCCTACACCCCTTCCCACTCTTATCTCTCACTACACCCCTTCCCACTCTTATCTCTCCCTACACCCCTTCCCGCTCTTATCTCTCCCTACACCCCTTCCCACTCTTATCTCTCCCTACACCCCTTCCCGCTCTTATCTCTCCCTACACCCCTTCCCACTCTTATCTCTCCCTACACCCCTTCCCGCTCTTATCTCTCCCTACACCCCTTCCCACTCTTATCTCTCCCTACACCCCTTCCCGCTCTTATCTCTCCCTACACCCCTCCCGCTCTTATCTCTCCCTACACCCCTTCCCACTCTTATCTCTCCCTACACCCCTTCCTGCTCTTATCTTTCACTACACCCCCTCCTGCTCTTATCTCTCCCTACACCCCTTCCTGCTCTTATCTTTCACTACACCCCCTCCTGCTCTTATCTCTCACTACACCCCCTCCCGCTCTTATCTCTCGCTACACCCCCTCCCACTCTTATCTCTCCCTACACCCCTTCCTGCTCTTATCTCTCCCTACACCCCCTCCCACTCTTATCTCTCACTACACCCCTTCCTGCTCTTATCTCTCGCTACACCCCTTCCTGCTCTTATCTCTCCCTACACCCCTTCCCGCTCTTATCTCTCCCTACACCCCTTCCCGCTCTTATCTCTCCCTACACCCCTTCCCGCTCTTATCTCTCCCTACACCCCTTCCCGCTCTTATCTCTCCCTACACCCCTTCCCGCTCTTATCTTTCACTACACCCCCTCCTGCTCTTATCTCTCACTACACCCCTTCCCACTCTTATCTCTCCCTACACCCCTCCCGCTTTTATCTCTCCCTACACCCCTTCCCGCTCTTATCTCTCCCTACACCCCTTCCCGCTCTTATCTCTCACTACACCCCTTCCCACTCTTATCTCTCCCTACACCCCTTCCCGCTCTTATCTCTCCCTACACCCCTTCCCGCTCTTATCTCTCACTACACCCCTTCCTGCTCTTATCTCTCCCTACACCCCTCCCGCTTTTATCTCTCCCTACACCCCTTCCCGCTCTTATCTCTCCCTACACCCCTTCCCGCTCTTATCTCTCACTACACCCCTTCCCACTCTTATCTCTCCCTACACCCCTTCCCGCTCTTATCTCTCCCTACACCCCTTCCCGCTCTTATCTCTCACTACACCCCTTCCTGCTCTTATCTCTCCCTACACCCCTTCCCGCTCTTATCTCTCACTACACCCCTTCCCACTCTTATCTCTCCCTACACCCCTTCCCGCTCTTATCTCTCACTACACCCCTTCCTGCTCTTATCTCTCCCTACACCCCTTCCCGCTCTTATCTCTCCCTACACCCCTTCCCACTCTTATCTCTCCCTACACCCCTTCCCGCTCTTATCTCTCCCTACACCCCTTCCCGCTCTTATCTCTCACTACACCTCATCCCGCTCTTATCTCTCCCTACACCCCTTCCCACTCTTATCTCTCCCTACACCCCTTCCCGCTCTTATCTCTCCCTACACCCCTTCCCGCTCTTATCTCTCCCTACACCCCTTCCCGCTCTTATCTCTCCCTACACCCCTTCCCGCTCTTATCTCTCACTACACCCCTTCCCGCTCTTCTCTCCCTACACCCCTTCCCGCTCTTATCTCTCCCTACACCCCTTCCCGCTCTTATCTCTCACTACACCCCTTCCCGCTCTTATCTCTCCCTACACCCCTTCCCGCTCTTATCTCTCCCTACACCCCTTCCTGCTCTTATCTCTCCCTACACCCCTTCCCGCTCTTATCTCTCCCTACACCCCCTCCCGCTCTTATCTCTCCCTACCCCCCTCCCGCTCTTATCTCTCCCTACACCCCTCCCGCTCTTATCTCTCCCGCTACACCCCTCCCGCTCATATCTCTCCCTACACCCCTTCCCGCTCTTATCTCTCCCTACACCCCTTCCCGCTCTTATCTCTCCCTACACCCCTTCCGCTCTTATCTCTCCCTACACCCCTCCCGCTCTTATCTCTCCCTACACCCCCTCCCGCTCTTATCTCTCCCTACACCCCCTCCCTCTCTTATCTCTCCCTACACCCCTCCCGTTCTTATCTCTCCCTACACCCCTCCCCGCTCTTATCTCTCCCTATACCCCCTCCCTCTCTTATCTACACCCCTTCCCGCTCTTATCTCTCACTACACCCCCTCCCTCTCTTATCTCTCCCTACACCCCTCCCGTTCTTATCTCTCCCTACACCCCTCCCCGCTCTTATCTCTCCCTATACCCCCTCCCTCTCTTATCTACACCCCTCCCCGCTCTTATCTCTCCCTATACCCCCTCCCTCTCTTATCTACACCCCTTCCCACTCATATCTCTCCCTACACCCCTTCCCGCTCTTATCTCTCCCTACACCCCTCCCGCTCTTATCTCCCGCTACACCCCTTCCCACTCTTATCTCTCGCTACACCCCTCCCGCTCTTATCTCTCCCTACACCCCTTCCTGCTGTTATCTCTCCCTACACCCCTTCCCGCTCTTATCTCTCGCTACACCCCTCCCGCTCTTATCTCTCCCTACACCCCTTCCTGCTCTTATCTCTCCCTACACCCCTTCCCGCTCTTATCTCTCCCTACACCCCTTCCCGCTCTTATCTCTCCCTACACCCCTTCCCGTTCTTATCTCTCCCTACACCCCTCCCGCTCTTATCTCTCCCTACACCCCTCCCGCTCTTATCTCCCGCTACACCCCTTCCCGCTCTTATCTCTCGCTACACCCCTTCCCGCTCTTATCTCCTGCTACACCCCTTCCCGCTCTTATCTCCCGCTACACCCCTTCCCGCTCTTATCTCTCGCTACACCCCCTCCCGCTCTTATCTCTCGCTACACCCCCTCCCGCTCTTATCTCTCGCTACACCCCCTCCCGCTCTTATCTCTCGCTACACCCCTTCCTGCTTTTATCTCTCGCTACACCCCTTCCCGTTCTTATCTCTCGCTACACCCCTTCCCGTTCTTATCTCTCGCTACACCCCCTCCCGCTCTTATCTCTCACTACACCCCTTCCCGTTCTTATCTCTCGCTACACCCCCTCCCGCTCTTATCTACACCCCCTCCCGCTCTTATCTGTCGCTACACCCCTTCCCGTTCTTATCTCTTGCTACACCCCTTCCCGCTCTACCTAGGTAAGTGCTTCTGTTACACACAGTAATTATATAGATACACCTGACTGATGTATGATGGACTCCTACCTAGGTAAGTGCTTCTGTTACACACAGTAATGATATACATAGTAACATAGTAAATTAGGTTGAAAAAAGACACAAGTCCATCAAGTTCAACCTTCGCCTCATACCTCAGTAACTGAGAATTTTATAGCTTTCCTGCTACCAATTAAATTAGTCTTTATCAGACCTTCCTGATCAGCCTACAGATAAACAGTATAACTCTGTATGTTCCCTTTTGAAAGAAATGTATCTAATCTTCTCTTAAATGTATCCATTGTATCTGCCATAACTACCTCCCTGGGCAATGAATTCCACAATTTGACAGACCTTACCGTAAAAAAAACCCTTCCTCTGCTGAAGTTCAAACCTCCTTTCCTCTAATCTCTAGGGGTGTCCCCTGGTCACCTGATCAGGCCTTGGAATAAATAGCTCACAGCAGAGATAGGTATTGACCTCTCATATACTTGTACAATGTGATAAGGTCTCCTCTTAGTCGTCTTTTCTCTAGAGTAAATAAACCAAGTTTGTTTAGTCGTTCCTCATATGTCAAGTCCTCCATTCCCTTAATTAATTTTGTTGCTCTCCGCTGTACCCTCTCTAGTTCTAGTATATCCTTTTTCAGAACTGGTGCCCAAAATTGCACTGCATACTCAAGGTGAGGTCTTACCAATGATTTGTATAATAGCAAAATAATGTTATCCACTCTTGCTTCGATACCTCTTTTTATGCAAGACAGGACTTTGTTTGCCTTTGCTACTGCTGTTTGACACTGGTCACTGTTTCCAAGTTTGCAGTTGACAAGGATACCCAGGTCTTTTTCTAGCAACGAGTCACCTGAAGTGATTCCATTAAGTTTATAAGTAGCCTTGGGATTGTTTCCTCCCAAATGCATGACTTTACACTTCCCCACATTAAACTTCATATTCCACATGTTTGCCTACACCTACACCTGACTGCTGTGTGATGGACTCCTACCTAGGTAAGTGCTTCTGTTATACACAGTAATTCTATAGATACACCTGACTGCTGTATGATGGACTCCTACCTAGGTAAGTGCTTCTGTTACACACAGTAATTATATAGATACATCTGACTGCTGTATGATGGACTCCTACCTAGGTAAGTACTTCTGTTACACACAGTAATTCTATAGATATACACCTGACTGCTGTGTGATGGACTCCTACCTAGGTAAGTGCTTCTGTTACACACTGTAATTATACAGATATACACCTGACTGCTGTGTGATGGACTCCTACCTAGGAGAAAATTTGTAGAGCTTTATGATAATTAAAACTTCTTTCCCCCCTTTTTTTTTCTTCTCAGGGAAGGAGACTCTTTCACTTCCAGATGCCAACATTGACTATTTAGCTTCCATTCTCTCGAAGCAAGACTCCAGCCTCCAGGACTCCAATCTGCAGGACTCTGGTCTCCAGCCCTCACAGGATGGTGAGCCTCATAGTATTTTAACAGTTTGTAGTGGGGGTTTGTGGGCTCCATTCAGGGGTTAATAACCGCTCCCCTTTACGCCCCTCCCCCTAGGCTGCCACCCCCAGGACTGGCGTAGGCCACAGCCCCCAGGACTGGCCATGAGTTAATGACCTGGTGGGTGACTTCCATCTCTCTCTTCACTCAGGTAAATCTACTCCAGCTCAACCTCCTCTTCCCCCAATTGCACCCCCAAATGGGCCGTCAGGAAGAACTTCTAACTCAACTGAGATTCCTGGGAATCCACGCAAGGTCCCCAATGGACATATAAATGATTCCCTGATATTAGGTAAGCCCTTCTGTTACACACAGTAATTATATTGATATACACCTGACTGCTGTGTGATGGACTCCTACCTAGGTAAGTCCTTCTGTTACACACAGTAATTGTATAGCTACGCCTGACTGCTGTATGATGGACTCCTACCTAGGTAAGTGCTTCTGTTACATACAGTAATTATATAGATATACACCTGGCTGCTGTGTGATGGACTCCTACCTAGGTAAGTCCTTCTGTTACACACAGTAATTATATAGATACACCTGACTGCTGTGTGATGGGCTCCTACCTAGGTAAGTGCTTCTGTTGCACACAGTAATTATATAGATACACCTGGCTGCTGTATGATGGACTCCTACCTAGGCAAGTACTTCTGTTACACACAGTAATTATATAGATACACCTGACTGATGTATGATGGACTCCTACCTAGTTAAGTGCTTCTGTTACACGCAGTAATTATATAGATATACACCTGACTGCTGTGTGATGGACTCCTACCTAGGTAAGTGCTTCTGTTACACACAGTAATTATATAGATACACCTGACTGCTGTGTGATGGACTCCTACCTAGGTAAGTGCTTCTGTTACACACAGTAATTATATAGATATACCTGACTGCTGTATGATGGACTCCTACCTAGGTAAGTCCTTCTGTTACACACAGTAATTATATAGATACACCTGACTGCTGTGTGATGGGCTCCTACCTAGGTAAGTACTTCTGTTACACACAGTAATTATATAGATACACCTGACTGCTGTACGATGGACTCCTACCTAGGGAAGTCCTTCTGTTACACAATGAGATCCACTTAATAAAATGGTAGTGTTTCCTGTTTAATGTTGTACTACGGGGTGAACATCACTAACACATCCAATGCTTTGTGTTCTTGACAGGAGTGGTTGTGACCTGTGCGTTTGCTGGGCTCCTGGCTCTGTTTGCAGCAGGAATATGCTGGTGCAGGTAATGATGTCTCCTTATACCATACTGCCCACTGGTACAAATTAATTTATCTTATATCCAGTATGGAACACAGGAACCATGAGGGAATGTTCCCTCTTCTAGGGGCAGGGCACTTCAAATAAGGCAGGACATTTAGGGAGAAGATTTCCTTTTTTTTCTTTCCTGCTTTTTCCCTGTCCCTCTGTTTCAAGTGACCTGGCCTCCGCAAACTGGCACTGCTCTCCTACTTTGTAGAATTGTTATTTTTTATGCTTAGATATGGGGCTATATAATCCACCATTAAAGCGGAACTACCACCTGTGGCATCAGTCCCTTCCGGAGCCGAATGGCTCCTAGTAACTCCTTCAAGAGCCCGCTGGGACTGACGTCACTATGGCACGATGTCTGCGCTCCGTCCTGCTGTCAGCCCGGGAAGAAAAGGTAACTCTGTTTAACAATGTAATAATTCTGGCGACTAGCGCTACTAAGCAGCTAGTCGCCAGATGGGGAGTTATTTAAGCTAAAGTGTATTTCAGGTGGCAGTTCCGCTTTAAGTGGGTTCCCATTGACTGATTTCCCCTGGAGTTGGATTGCCTAGTTCACAGGTGTATTTAAGGACCATTTTCCTGTGGAGGTGACTTTATTACAAGTCTGTGCCTCATTACCCAATTTCATTTAGGTTCTCTATCGATATAATGGAAGTCTGAAGACTTTCAGTGCTGTAGTCCTTACTGTTATGTAAAGCAGAAAAAGAAGCAAACCGCGCACAAGAGATCTAAGTGCAGTTTATTTCGACAAGAGAAAAAAAACCTCACAGGTGTTGGTAAAAAAAATACTAAAATTTCAATAATGATAAAATATGATACCAGCTACCAATACCTCAAGGGGTAATACACATACACAGTGATGGAGATGATACATAAAGCAATTGGCATAAAACATACAATAAATGCTAAATAGTGAAAAATAAATGATAAAGCCACCAAGGTAGATTTAAAATCAATATGACATGAATTGTGTCTACAGTAGGGGACGCCACTGTCTTCAAGTGGGTGGGGCGCGTGGAGTGGTGCGGCTAGGACTGGGTAGACTGACCAAAGCGTGGGAACTAGTGGGAGCTGATGATACGATACACCTTGGATGGGATATGCGTGCTGTAACTTGCACTCTGAAACAATCCCCCCTTAAGATTAAATGCTTAAAGGACCATTGCTTGTTAAAGGAGCAGTAAACTTTTTTTATGAAAAAATATATATTGTAGGGATTTTCCTATTGAGTAAAATAAGGGAACTCCCACTGCCGAGAGATTTATATTTCCAGAGTTATTACAGTTTAAACCCATGTTTTTTTACATTAGCAGTGCCCTCTAGTGGTCAAATTCTAATTAGATTTATTGTTAGATTCTAATGGAGAGGAAAGTCAGAAAAGTCAGAGACATCCAGTTCCCCACAGAATGTGATAGAAACTGCCTGTCACTTCTTGTCAGTTAGAACTATCAGGAAGTAAACACAGTAAATTCACTTCCTGTCAGAACTATCAGGAAGTAAACACAGTAAATTCACTTCCTGTCAGACCTATCAGGAAGTAAACACAGTAAATTCACTTCCTGTCAGACCTATCAGGAAGTAAACACAGTAAATTCACTTCCTGTCAGAACTATCAGGAAGTAAACACAGTAAATTCACTTCCTGATTATTTAAACTGCTATAAATTTTTAATATAACATCTGACAGCAGTGGGAGTGACCTTGTTTTATTCAGCAGGAAATGCGCTATAAAATATGTGTTTTCATAAAAAAAAAGTTAACTGCTCCTTTAAAGAGCATATAGACACTGATATTGCATTCCGCTCACCAGAAAACCCCTTGATTGAGAGCTCTTAGTATTACACACAGGTCTTATTCAGTCTAAAGTCCCGTGGCTGCTCGTCCGCTTCCACAGAAGGCCTCCCAGATAGTGTGTAGCCTCCGTTCCTTGTAGAAATGTACGCGTTTCGGCTTCTGTATTATCCCTTCGCCACTACTATAAGTAAAGGTGCACTTACTTATAAAAAGGTATATCGAATAATCAAACTTGCCTTAATATCCACATATTACTATCTCTTTATATAGGACAGGTCCCAGCACTGATTCCTGAGACTCAACCCCCCCCCCAGTCCTCTAGGGCCTCAGACCAGTTCACCCCATATCTCAATGACCTGTTACTGTCTGGCATTTAACCCTTTAATGCCTGGTAGTGAGCAGTATTACTGGGGCAGCTGCCACACAAGCTGTTAGTGTGAACGTGGTGTTGTGTTTGAGGGTCTTTCACTAGGACCTAGGGTTGTGCACTTCTGTGTAGAAGTGCTCTGCATACTCAGCCTGTCCTGTTTCCTACTCATACAGAATGCACAAGGAGCAGAAGCTGGCCGAGCAGATGGATTATTCCTCGTTTAAAGCCTCGCCTCCTCCACCATATGAGAAAACCTCGGTAAGTTCTTATCAGGCTTATACCATTCATTAGTCTGGTTACAATGTCCACTGTAGAGTGGGATGTAGTGCATTGCATTCCCCACTGCCACACAATAGATTAAGGTATGACTCGGAAGCAAGCTGGATGTAGAACTATATAACGTACCATCACTTAGTGGCCAATGGATATTTTGGCTTGTTATTGAGGTGTTGAGATCTTCCATAGCCACCCCCTTCTCCTGCAGAGACATTAAACCTGACCTAAGGTTAAATGTAGAGTCTACTGTATAGATCCTGTGGTCATCAGTAATAAGCAGTTGTCACGAGTGGGTCAGATAGTAGAACCCCTATCATAGAGAGATTACGTCCAGTAGCAACCGGGTATAAGTAGGTATCACTAGCGGGTCAGATAGCAGAACCCCCCTGTCCTGCAGTTTATTGGCTTGAAGGGAAAATTGCCAACTGTCCTAAATCAGTCCCAATTTCTATTACCCGCAGTCAGCACTGGCTGGAGAGAGTGTAATGTTGTTGACCATTGGTCTGAGAAATCTCTCTTGTCTGCGCATGGCGGCAGCATATCTAAAACCATTGGGTTAAACCGTCCACAGTTCACAGACCTCTCAGGAAAAGTGAAGGTTCATAGGGCTTCTTTATCAGTGTGCAACAATATCTTATACAGTATCTGTGTTATATACATGTCGTTGCACACTGATATAAGGACATGCTTGGGCCTTCACTTTTCCCACAAGCGTAAATGGGGGACCTGTGAGTCACTTTCCTGAGAGTCTTAAATCGGCAACAAAATTAATTAAGGGAATGGAAGACTTGGCTTATGAGGAATAAAATCTAGACAAACTTGGTTTATTTACTCTAGAGAAAAGGCGACTAAGAGGCATTCTTAACAATGTACAAGTGTATGAGAGGTCAATACAAGGATCTCTGGTGAGCTGTTCATTCCAAGGCCTGATCAGGTGACCAGGGGGCACCCCTTGAGATTAGAGGAAAGGAGGTTTCCACTTCAGCAGAGGAAGGGGTTTTTTACAGTAAGGTCTGTTAAATTATGGAATTCCTTGATAAAGAATGTGGTTATGTCAGATCCAATGGATTCATTTAAGAGGATTAGATACATTTTTTTCAAGAGGGAACATGCAGGGTTATACTGTGTATTAGTTACATGCAGGGTTATACTGTGTATTAGTAACATACAGGGATATACTGTGTATTAGTAACATACAGAGTTATACTGTGTAGTAGTAACATACAGGGTTCTACTGTGTAGTAGTTACATCCAGGGTTATACTGTGTAGTAGTTACATACAGGGTTATACTGTGTAGTAGTAACATACAGGGATATACTGTGTAGTAGTAACATACAGAGTTTTCTCTGTCGTCCAATACAGGTTACTGGTAACTTTGGGTAGGCGATCTGCCCCTTTAATAAGTAGGAAGTAGGCAGGAACAATTATATAAGTAAATGCATGGGGTGGAGCCTACCTTCCCTCCTTGGCTGCAGCTAGCCAATCCGCTCCAGTAAGATTTGTTCCTTTGTGAAGACACAGGCAAGACAACTGTTCTGCTATAGTTTTAGCTAATTTTTTATTTTTCTGTTAGATATGGAATACTACCATTAGGTGGATTACCATAACTGACAATGCACTTAGATGTGGCTAGCTCAGTACCCAGGTGCTTTTTGTGGACCTTAAATCTTGATTCCAAGTGCCTCCCCAGGAGTTACCCACTGAGGTTACTTCTTACTTCATAGTAATCTGAAGACAGAAGATCTGCAGGAAAGGTGAGCAACCCTTTGAGTGCTGCAGGTCCACATGTCCCACAGTGCCCCTCTGCATAGGGGTGTCTTCATTGGAGTTCCTGTTGCACATTCCTGCACTTATTGGGTATGTCTGTTGGGTGTTTCGGAGCAAGTTTCTGTGGTAACTTAACCCTTTAGCTGTTGGTTTTGCATCCTTTGGGGGGTTATTGGCACTTTCCCTGCTGGGTTCAGTGTTTTTTGGGTTTGCCAACATGTTCTAGTGTTGTTTCATGTAATTTTATTTCACAGTTTCAACTTTGCAAAATTTGTGTAAAGGCGCACTTTACCACATAGGCGCCATTGCTCCATTGACTTCTATGGGACTGTACAGTTTGGGACATGTCTCTGCAACCGCTCAACATAGCGACTTCAGAGATGGCTCATTTTAATTGTCTGCCCTTGCTCTATCATCCGGTTAATGTTTTATATGTGTTGGGGGGCTCAGGAGGCTTCGGGCACCATTGGGGTACTTTTTCTGGGAAAATTACATTTCCCATGAGCGCTTACTTCACGCGCTCGTTTCTGATTGGCTCCCGCCATGGCAGCCATTTTGTGCCTTTTCATGAACAAGTATCCTACGCAGGGCTTGGACTCTCCTTCTCTCCTCTGCAGACTAACCCTTCGCCTGCCAGATAAGTGCATTGTAATGATTTCTGGGGTGAAATTTTAATCTCACACACTGTATTTGGGTGATTCCTTATAGTTTTTTGACACTGTGAGAATGTCTACTCCATTAGAGCTTGGGGCTAGGCCTAAGACTAAGGAGGCTGGGATCTCTGTGTCCCCTATTGCGCATTGCTTCTCATGTCATTCTGGGTTACCTAGAGAATTCTCAGGTCATTTATGCCCAGCATGTTCTCATGTCCCTGAGTCTCTCCCAGGGACCCCCCAGCCATGCATTAGAGCCAGCTTGGGTTCGAGAGTTCAAGGCTGCTGCGTCCAGCATTAGCTGCGGCATGGGTGAACCGGGCCATTGTAGTCTGGACTGAACAGCTCGTCCTGGCTGTCCATCAGGGTGCTCCTACTTCGGATATGTTGCAGCTTCTTGCCAACATTTCTGAAGCCCAGCACTATGTTTCTGCTGCCTTATTTGATGCCATCCGTCTGGTGGCAAGGGTTTCCACCATGTCTGTGGTTGCCAGACGAGCTCTTTGGCTCAAGATCTGGTCTGCTGACACTGCTTCCAAGAAAGCTTTGCTCTCATTGTCATTTCAAGACACCTCTTTGTTTGGGCCAGATCTTAAGGATCTGATTAGTGAGGTCACAGGGGGCAAGAGCACCCTTCTGCCTATGGTCCCCAGGAAGAAAACTCCTCTCAAGCATAACTGGCTTTTTTGTTCCTTCCAGACTGAGACACATACGGCGAACCAGGCAGTTCCCTCAGCTCCACATTCCTCCTCCAAGCCCAAACAGCAATGGAAGCCTAAGGTCTCCTCCAAGCCTAAGGCTGCCAAACTGCCTTTGGCGTGACTCGCCGAACCCTGGTCCCCACTCGGCTGTGGGTGGCCGTCTGCGTCACTGTAATGGATCCTACCCGTTACTTGAGCCCTTGTCTGGACCTCAAACTATTTATCCAAAGTCTATGAATTTAAGTCTTTCTCTTAGGGAATAGCTGGCCAGTTTGTACGCCAAGGCACAGCACAGAGTCCAAACAGTAATAAATGTCCATAGTCTTTGGATAAATAGTTTGAGGTCCAGACAAGGGCTCAAGTAACGGGTAGGATCCGTTACGGTCACTACCACAACGTCTGGGAGGCTTCAGTGGTGGACCCGTGGGTTTTACAGGTGGTAGCAGAAGGGCACAGGATCCCTTTTGTCTCTCTTCCTCCCTTTCGGTTTTTCCCCTCTCATACGCCCCAGTGCGTAGAGAAATGCCGTCTGTTCAGTGGCGCTATCCAGGCCCTACTGGACAAGGAGGTTCTGGAACCTGTTCCATTTCAGGACAGAGGTATGGGTTTTTACTGAAACCTCTTTGTGGTCTCCAAGAAGGACGGCGGCTGTCATCCCATTTTGGATTTGAAGGATCTCAATTCCTTTGTGATCAAGACTCATCATCACCAGGAGTCCCTAAGGACAGTGATTGCTGCTATGTCCGAGGGGGAATTCCTTGCCTCTCTGGATCTCTAGGACGTGTATCTACACATCGTCATTCATCCAGAGAGTCGGCAGTATCTCAGATTTGCCTGCGACCAAGGGCATTTTCAGTTTTCAGCATTTCCCTTTGGTCTGACTACAGCTCCTCAAGTCTTCAACCGTGTCCTGGGAGCTTTAGTATCCGTCCTCCATCGAGACGGCATCAGAGTTACTCCATCCATGGACGACCTGCTTCTGAAAGCCCCTTCTGCGGAACTTCTTCATCAGCAGGTTCAGGACTGCATTCATGCTCTCACCTATCACGGGTGGATCATCAACATGGACAAATCCGATATTTTTCCGTCCCAGCGTCTTATCTTCCTGGGCCTTCTCTTCGACACTCAGCAGAGCATGGTGTTTCTCACATACGAGGTGGCTCATCAGATCACCCACATGGTTTCTGCTGTTCTGGCTCACGAGCCAATTCCAGCCAAGAAGATGTCCTCTCTAGTGAGGAAAGCGGTCCCATTTGCCATGACTCACACCAGATAACTCCAGAGGTTTGTGATCCAGGTTTGCAAGGGTCAGCCGGACCTTCTGAAGATGTCAGTATCCCTCCCTCTTCATGTGGAACTGAATTTGCCGTGGTGGCTCGACCTCTCCAGTCTGCTGAAGGGCAAGTCCTTCCTGGTATCCTTCTGGACCATGGTGACGACAGACGCCAGCCTCTCTGGCTGGGGAGCAGTCCCTGGGTCGCCTGAGTGCTCAGGGTCAGTGGTCTCCGGAGGAACATCACCTTCCCATCAACGTGTTGGAGCTTCGGGCGATATTTCGTGCCCTTCGACACAGGACACCCCATCTGAAAGAATGCCCAGTCCGGGTCCACAGCCGTGGCTTACATCAACAAGCAGGGCGGAAGAAGAAGTCTCGCTGCTTGGTTAGAGGTCAAGGCTATTTTGTCCTGGCCAGAAGAACATATTCCTGCCATATCCGCACTTCACATTCCTGGCATAGACAATGTCATGGCAGGCTTCCTCGGTCGACACACGGTGGACAGCAGAGAGTGGGAAATGCACCCAAAGGTGTTCTCCCTCATTGTTCAGAAGTGGGCTCTTCCTTACATCGACCCGATGGCAAAAAGACACAACCGGAAGGTACCGAGGTTCTGCATTTCCTGGAGGGATCCTCTTGCTCTAGCGGTGGATACCATGTCCATTCCTTGGTTATTTCCTCTGGCCTACATCTTTCCTCCCCTCCCCATGTTGCACAGGGTGTTATGGAAATTGAGACTGGAGCGCTGTCCAGTCATTCTGATTGCTCTGTACTGGCCTCAACAGGCTTGGTTTCCGGAGCGTCTGGATCGGTCAGTGGCGGATCCATTCCGGCTACCTTGCCGTCCGGATCTTCTTCTACAGGGTTACCTGTGGATGGAGGATGTTCATCATCTAGCTTTGATGGCTTGGAAATTGAATCCTCAGTACTGAAGAAGAAAGATTTTTCTTCTGGTGTGGTGGCTACTCTGCTCAGTGCCCGCAAACCTGTTTCTTCTAAGGCCTATTATTGTGTCTGGTCGACCTTTCACTCTTGGTGTGCTGATTGGGACCTTTCTCAGGATTTTGATCTGCTTACGGTCATTGCTTTCTTGCAGGAAGGTGTGGATAAGGGCCTCATCTTGAGTTCCCTTAAGGTTCAGACGTCTGCTCTCTCTATTTTCTTTCAGAGGCGCATTGCTATTCTTTCTGATGTCAAGGTTTTCTTCCAGGGCGTTGCTCATATTCGTCCTGTTTTCAAGACTCCCGCTCCTCAGTGGGATCTTAACTTGGTTTTGGGCATCCTTCAGCGCACTCCCTTTGAGTCCTTGGCTACTATTCCTCTACGCCTGCTGACGTGGAAAATGGCCTTTCTCCTGGCGATCGTGTTTGTTTGCTGTGTTGTAGAGTTACATGCTTTGTCTTGTAGACCACCCTGTTTGGTGTTTCAAAAGGACAAGGCGGTACTTCGCAGGAGTTTCTCCCGAAGGTGATCTCTGAGTTCCACATTAATCAGGAGATTATGGTGCCTTCTTTCTGCCCTGACCCTACCTCTGACAAAGAGAGGGATCTCCACTTGTTAGATGTGGTGCATTGTCTCCAGTTTTATGTACATCTCGCAGAGTCCATTAGACATGCGATGTTCGTCATTCCTGAGGGCTCCAGGGCAGGGAGACCTGCATCCAAAGTGACTATTGCGTCATGGATCAAGTCCACTATTTATAAGGCTTACGAGCTAAGGAAGAAGCCTGTTCCCTTTCGGGTCACGGCTCATTCTACTAAATCTAAAGAATCAGGCCTCCACTGATTAGTTGTGCAAGGCTGCCACTTGGTCGTCTGTGCACACCTCTTCGAAGCACTACCGTGTTGGTGCTGGCTTCGGCTAATGCCAGTTTTGGGAGGCAGATCCTGGAGGCAGTCTTGCTTGTCTAGGATCTTCTTTGGTGCTTTTGAGCCCTGTTGGCTCTAGTTCAGTGTGATGTGTAACAGTTCCTGGGGTGTTGTTACCTCTGTTCTGTGTCTGTTGACACTTCATTTTGTTTTGTTGGACTATCTCTGATCTGATGGTTCATATCTGCTCTGGTGACTTTGGGGGCCTTGCGCCTGGTCCTTGCCTTCCTTCCCACCTCTGGGAAACTCAATGGTTGGACATCCCAAAGTTACCAGTAACCTGTATTGGATGACAGAGAAAATAGGATTTTAGTCTTACCTGTTAAATCCTTTTCTCTTAGTCCATACAGGATACTGGTGTCCCGTCCTATCAAGGGACCATGCTTGGCTCTCCTGTGTCAGACCACGGGGGTCCTTCGGGGTCATACTCACAGGAGTCTTCTTTCCCTTCTACTATCTAGTCAATAGTGTCTCAAATCTTACTGGAGCTGATTGGCTAGCTGCAACGAAGGAGGAAAGGTAGGCTCCACCCCCCTGCATTCACTTCTAGAATTGTTTCTGCCTAATTAAAGGGGCAGATTGTTTACCCAAAGTTACCAGTAACCTATATGGACTAGGCAAAAAGGATTTAACAGGTAAGACTAAAATCCTCCTATACTGTGTAGTAGTAACATACAGGATTATACTGTGTATGAGTAAAATACAGGATTATAACGTGTATTAGTAGGCAAATCAGGAAGATAATTTCTCTGGGTTATGAGGCAAAGTTTGAACTTGATGGACTTGTCTTTTTTCAACCTAATTTACAATGTAATTTACTGTGTAAACTATACTAAATATGATCCTTGAATCCAATTAAATGTTTTAGTGACACAGGTGTGGGAAGGTGTTTAACAGTAACAACAAATCTTGTTTATATTTTATTACCTACACAGTGTTCTGCATGGCACCATTGGTCACCACATAATGTCCAGAACCTGTAGCTGTTGGACTAAAATTTCTCTGTTACCCAGCCATGATGGTAGTTGTAGTCTGCAACAGCTGGAGAACCACTGTTTGCCTATCATAGTTGTAGGTTCAACTTCATTCATGATCTGAAGGTAGAGACTGAGTTACTTGGAGGGCAGACTCCAGTAACCTTGTTTTCTGTCTTTCTGTTCCAGCCGGGGGACAAAAAGTTGGCCCAGAGCGCCCAGATGTACCACTACCAGCACCAGAAGCAGCAGATGTTATCAATGGAGAAGTGAGGATCCCTTTTTGTACCATTCTACTCTATGTTCCCTACAGTCCTTTCCTGCACACACCTCACTTTCTCCTTTGAGTTACACAGTAAGGTGACCAGGAAGTGCTGTAAAACAGCACACGTAACACAATTTATATCAGTATCATCCTAACATTCTGTCAGAATAGTAGCCTGTATCATCATATCGTTCTATCAGAATAGTAACCTGTATCATTATAACGTTCTGTCAGAATAGTAACCTGTATCATCATATCGTTCTATCAGAATAGTAGCCTGTATCATTATAACGTTCTGTCAGAATAGTAACCTGTATCATCATATCGTTCTATCAGAATAGTAGCCTGTATCATTATAACGTTCTATCAGAATAGTAACCTGTATCATTATAACGTTCTGTCAGAATAGTAACCTGTATCATTATAACGTTCTATCAGAATAGTAACCTGTATCATCATAACGTTCTATCAGAATAGTAACCTGTATCATTATAACGTTCTATCAGAATAGTAACCTGTATCATTATAACGTTCTGTCAGAATAGTAGCCTGTATCATTATAACGTTCTATCAGAATAGTAATCTGTATCATCGTATCGTTCTATCAGAATAGTAATCTGTATCATTATAACGTTCTATCAGAATAGTAGCCTGTATCATTATAACGTTCTGTCAGAATAGTAACCTGTATCATTATAACGTTCTATCAGAATAGTAACCTGTATCATCTTATCGTTCTATCAGAATAGTAACCTGTATCATCTTATCGTTCTATCAGAATAGTAACCTGTATCATTATAACGTTCTGACAGAATAGTAACCTGTATCATTATAACGTTCTATCAGAATAGTAACCTGTATCATTATAACGTTCTGTCAGAATAGTAACCTGTATCATTATATCGTTCTATCAGAATAGTAACCTGTATCATCTTATCGTTCTATCAGAATAGTAACCTGTATCATTATAACGTTCTGACAGAATAGTAACCTGTATCATTATAACGTTCTATCAGAATAGTAGCCTGTATCATTATAACGTTCTGTCAGAATAGTAACCTGTATCATCATAACGTTCTATCAGAATAGTAACCTGTATCATTATAACGTTCTATCAGAATAGTAACCTGTATCATTATAACGTTCTGACAGAATAGTAACCTGTATCATTATAACGTTCTATCAGAATAGTAACCTGTATCATTATAACGTTCTATCAGAATAGTAACCTGTATCATTATATCGTTCTGACAGAATAGTAACCTGTATCATTATATCGTTCTATCAGAATAGTAACCTGTATCATCATATCGTTCTATCAGAATAGTAACCTGTATCATCTTATCGTTCTATCAGAATAGTAACCTGTATCATTATAACGTTCTATCAGAATAGTAACCTGTATCATCGTATCGTTCTATCAGAATAGTAATCTGTATCATTATAACGTTCTATCAGAATAGTAACCTGTATCATCTTATCGTTCTATCAGAATAGTAACCTGTATCATTATAACGTTCTATCAGAATAGTAACCTGTATCATTATAACGTTCTATCAGAATAGTAATCTGTATCATTATAACGTTCTATCAGAATAGTAACCTGTATCATCTTATCGTTCTATCAGAATAGTAGCCTGTATCATCATAACGTTCTATCAGAATAGTAGCCTGTATCATTATATCGTTCTATCAGAATAGTAACCTGTATCATTATAACGTTCTGTCAGAATAGTAACCTGTATCATTATAACGTTCTGACAGAATAGTAACCTGTATCATTATAACGTTCTGACAGAATAGTAACCTGTATCATTATAACGTTCTGACAGAATAGTAACCTGTATCATTATAACGTTCTGTCAGAATAGTAACCTGTATCATTATAACGTTCTGTCAGAATAGTAACCTGTATCATTATAACGTTCTGTCAGAATAGTAACCTGTATCATTATAACGTTCTATCAGAATAGTAACCTGTATCATTATAACGTTCTATCAGAATAGTAACCTGTATCATTATAACGTTCTATCAGAATAGTAACCTGTATCATTATAACGTTCTATCAGAATAGTAACCTGTATCATTATAACGTTCTGTCAGAATAGTAACCTGTATCATCATATCGTTCTATCAGAATAGTAGCCTGTATCATCATATCGTTCTATCAGAATAGTAACCTGTATCATCATAACGTTCTGACAGAATAGTAACCTGTATCATCATATCGTTCTATCAGAATAGTAACCTGTATCATCATATCGTTCTATCAGAATAGTAACCTGTATCATCATATCGTTCTATCAGAATAGTAGCCTGTATCATTATAACGTTCTATCAGAATAGTAACCTGTATCATTATAACGTTCTATCAGAATAGTAACCTGTATCATTATAACGTTCTGTCAGAATAGTAACCTGTATCATCATAACGTTCTATCAGAATAGTAACCTGTATCATTATAACGTTCTGTCAGAATAGTAACCTGTATCATTATAACGTTCTGTCAGAATAGTAACCTGTATCATTATAACGTTCTATCAGAATAGTAACCTGTATCATTATAACGTTCTGTCAGAATAGTAACCTGTATCATCATGATGTTCTATCAGAATAGTAGCCTGTATCTTTATAACGTTCTATCAGAATAGTAACCTGTATCATTATAACGTTCTGTCAGAATAGTAACCTGTATCATTATATCGTTCTATCAGAATAGTAACCTGTATCATTATAACGTTCTATCAGAATAGTAATCTGTATCATCGTATCGTTCTATCAGAATAGTAGCCTGTATCATTATAACGTTCTATCAGAATAGTAATCTGTATCATCGTATCGTTCTATCAGAATAGTAGCCTGTATCATCATAACGTTCTATCAGAATAGTAGCCTGTATCATTATAACGTTCTGTCAGAATAGTAACCTGTATCATTATAACGTTCTATCAGAATAGTAACCTGTATCATTATAACGTTCTGTCAGAATAGTAACCTGTATCATTATAACGTTCTATCAGAATAGTAGCCTGTATCATCATAACGTTCTATCAGAATAGTAGCCTGTATCATTATATCGTTCTATCAGAATAGTAACCTGTATCATTATAACGTTCTGACAGAATAGTAACCTGTATCATTATAACGTTCTGACAGAATAGTAACCTGTATCATCATAACGTTCTGTCAGAATAGTAACCTGTATCATTATAACGTTCTATCAGAATAGTAACCTGTATCATCATATCGTTCTATCAGAATAGTAACCTGTATCATCATATCGTTCTATCAGAATAGTAACCTGTATCATCATATCGTTCTATCAGAATAGTAGCCTGTATCTTTATAACGTTCTATCAGAATAGTAACCTGTATCATTATAACGTTCTATCAGAATAGTAACCTGTATCATCATATCGTTCTGTCAGAATAGTAACCTGTATCATTATAACGTTCTATCAGAATAGTAACCTGTATCATCATATCGTTCTATCAGAATAGTAACCTGTATCATCATAACGTTCTATCAGAATAGTAACCTGTATCATCATAACGTTCTGTCAGAATAGTAACCTGTATCATTATAACGTTCTGTCAGAATAGTAACCTGTATCATTATAACGTTCTATCAGAATAGTAACCTGTATCATTATAACGTTCTGTCAGAATAGTAACCTGTATCATTATAACGTTCTGTCAGAATAGTAACCTGTATCATTATAACGTTCTATCAGAATAGTAACCTGTATCATTATAACGTTCTGTCAGAATAGTAACCTGTATCATTATAACGTTCTATCAGAATAGTAACCTGTATCATCATGATGTTCTATCAGAATAGTAGCCTGTATCATTATATCGTTCTATCAGAATAGTAATCTGTATCATCGTATCGTTCTATCAGAATAGTAGCCTGTATCATTATAACGTTCTATCAGAATAGTAATCTGTATCATCGTATCGTTCTATCAGAATAGTAGCCTGTATCATCATAACGTTCTATCAGAATAGTAGCCTGTATCATTATATCGTTCTATCAGAATAGTAGCCTGTATCATTATAACGTTCTGTCAGAATAGTAACCTGTATCATTATAACGTTCTATCAGAATAGTAACCTGTATCATTATAACGTTCTGTCAGAATAGTAACCTGTATCATTATAACGTTCTATCAGAATAGTAGCCTGTATCATCATAACGTTCTATCAGAATAGTAACCTGTATCATTATAACGTTCTATCAGAATAGTAACCTGTATCATTATAACGTTCTATCAGAATAGTAGCCTGTATCATTATATCGTTCTATCAGAATAGTAACCTGTATCATTATAACGTTCTGACAGAATAGTAACCTGTATCATTATAACGTTCTGTCAGAATAGTAACCTGTATCATTATAACGTTCTGACAGAATAGTAACCTGTATCATTATAACGTTCTGACAGAATAGTAACCTGTATCATTATAACGTTCTGTCAGAATAGTAACCTGTATCATTATAACGTTCTGTCAGAATAGTAACCTGTATCATTATAACGTTCTGACAGAATAGTAACCTGTATCATTATAACGTTCTGACAGAATAGTAACCTGTATCATCATAACGTTCTGTCAGAATAGTAACCTGTATCTTTATAACGTTCTATCAGAATAGTAACCTGTATCATTATAACGTTCTATCAGAATAGTAACCTGTATCATCATATCGTTCTGTCAGAATAGTAACCTGTATCATTATAACGTTCTATCAGAATAGTAACCTGTATCATCATATCGTTCTATCAGAATAGTAACCTGTATCATCATAACGTTCTATCAGAATAGTAACCTGTATCATCATAACGTTCTGTCAGAATAGTAACCTGTATCATTATAACGTTCTGTCAGAATAGTAACCTGTATCATTATAACGTTCTATCAGAATAGTAACCTGTATCATTATAACGTTCTGTCAGAATAGTAACCTGTATCATCATATCGGTCTATCAGAATAGTAACCTGTATCATCATAACGTTCTATCAGAATAGTAACCTGTATCATCATAACGTTCTATCAGAATAGTAACCTGTATCATTATAACGTTCTGTCAGAATAGTAACCTGTATCATCATAACGTTCTATCAGAATAGTAACCTGTATCATCATAACGTTCTATCAGAATAGTAGCCTGTATCATTATAACGTTCTGTCAGAATAGTAACCTGTATCATCATAACGTTCTATCAGAATAGTAACCTGTATCATCATAACGTTCTATCAGAATAGTAACCTGTATCATCATAACGTTCTATCAGAATAGTAACCTGTATCATTATAACGTTCTATCAGAATAGTAACCTGTATCATTATAATGTTCTGTCAGAATAGTAACCTGTATCATTATAACGTTCTGTCAGAATAGTAACCTGTATCATTATAACGTTCTGTCAGAATAGTAGCCTGTATCATCATAACGTTCTATCAGAATAGTAACCTGTATCATCATGATGTTCTATCAGAATAGTAACCTGTATCATTATAACGTTCTATCAGAATAGTAACCTGTATCATTATAACGTTCTATCAGAATAGTAACCTGTATCATTATAACGTTCTGACAGAATAGTAGCCTGTATCATCATAACGTTCTGACAGAACAGTAACCTGTATCATCATAACGTTCTGTCAGAATAGTAACCTGTATCATCATGATGTTCTATCAGAATAGTAACCTGTATCATCATGATGTTCTATCAGAATAGTAACCTGTATCATTATAACGTTCTATCAGAATAGTAACCTGTATCATTATAACGTTCTGTCAGAATAGTAGCCTGTATCATCATATCGTTCTATCAGAATAGTAACCTGTATCATCATAACGTTCTGACAGAATAGTAACCTGTATCATCGTATCGTTCTGTCAGAATAGTAACCTGTATCATTATAACGTTCTGTCAGAATAGTAACCTGTATCATTATAACGTTCTGTCAGAATAGTAACCTGTATCATCATAACGTTCTGACAGAATAGTAACCTGTATCATCGTATCGTTCTGTCAGAATAGTAGCCTGTATCATTATAACGTTCTGTCAGAATAGTAGCCTGTATCATCATAACGTTCTATCAGAATAGTAACCTGTATCATCTTATCGTTCTATCAGAATAGTAGCCTGTATCATCATAACGTTCTGACAGAATAGTAACCTGTATCATCATAACGTTCTATCAGAATAGTAACCTGTATCATCATAACGTTCTGTCAGAATAGTAACCTGTATCATTATAACGTTCTATCAGAATAGTAACCTGTATCATCATATCGTTCTATCAGAATAGTAACCTGTATCATTATAACGTTCTGTCAGAATAGTAACCTGTATCATCATATCGTTCTGTCAGAATAGTAACCTGTATCATCATGATGTTCTATCAGAATAGTAACCTGTATCATTATAACGTTCTATCAGAATAGTAACCTGTATCATTATAACGTTCTGACAGAATAGTAACCTGTATCATTATAACGT
Organism: Rhinophrynus dorsalis; assembly: GCA_037306005.1. NCBI lineage: Eukaryota > Metazoa > Chordata > Amphibia > Anura > Rhinophrynidae > Rhinophrynus > Rhinophrynus dorsalis. The sequence goes on from CM074726.1 coordinate 875,016, forward strand.
TCTGTCAGAATAGTAACCTGTATCATCATATCGTTCTGTCAGAATAGTAACCTGTATCATCATGATGTTCTATCAGAATAGTAACCTGTATCATTATAACGTTCTGTCAGAATAGTAACCTGTATCATTATAACGTTCTGTCAGAATAGTAACCTGTATCATCATATCGTTCTATCAGAATAGTAGCCTGTATCATTATAACGTTCTATCAGAATAGTAACCTGTATCATTATAACGTTCTAACAGAATAGTAGCCTGTATCATTATAACGTTCTATCAGAGTAGTAATCTGTATCATTATAACGTTCTATCAGAATAGTAACCTGTATCATTATAACGTTCTGTCAGAATAGTAACCTGTATCATCATATCGTTCTATCAGAATAGTAACCTGTATCATTATAACGTTCTATCAGAATAGTAACCTGTATCATTATAACGTTCTATCAGAATAGTAGCCTGTATCATTATAACGTTCTGTCAGAATAGTAACCTGTATCATCATGATGTTCTATCAGAATAGTAACCTGTATCATCATATCGTTCTATCAGAATAGTAGCCTGTATCATCATATCGTTCTGTCAGAATAGTAACCTGTATCATCATGATGTTCTATCAGAATAGTAACCTGTATCATTATAACGTTCTGTCAGAATAGTAGCCTGTATCATTATAACGTTCTGTCAGAATAGTAACCTGTATCATTATAACGTTCTGTCAGAATAGTAGCCTGTATCATTATAACGTTCTATCAGAATAGTAACCTGTATCATCATGATGTTGTATCAGAATAGTAACCTGTATCATTATAACGTTCTATCAGAATAGTAACCTGTATCATTATAACGTTCTGTCAGAATAGTAACCTGTATCATTATAACGTTCTGTCAGAATAGTAACCTGTATCATCATATCGTTCTATCAGAATAGTAACCTGTATCATTATAACGTTCTATCAGAATAGTAACCTGTATCATTATAACGTTCTGTCAGAATAGTAACCTGTATCATCATATCGTTCTATCAGAATAGTAGCCTGTATCATTATAACGTTCTATCAGAATAGTAACCTGTATCATTATAACGTTCTAACAGAATAGTAGCCTGTATCATTATAACGTTCTATCAGAGTAGTAATCTGTATCATTATAACGTTCTATCAGAATAGTAACCTGTATCATTATAACGTTCTGTCAGAATAGTAACCTGTATCATCATATCGTTCTATCAGAATAGTAACCTGTATCATTATAACGTTCTATCAGAATAGTAACCTGTATCATTATAACGTTCTATCAGAATAGTAACCTGTATCATTATAACGTTCTGACAGAATAGTAACCTGTATCATTATAACGTTCTATCAGAATAGTAACCTGTATCATTATAACGTTCTGTCAGAATAGTAACCTGTATCATTATAACGTTCTGTCAGAATAGTAACCTGTATCATCATGATGTTCTATCAGAATAGTAACCTGTATCATCATATCGTTCTATCAGAATAGTAACCTGTATCATTATAATGTTCTGTCAGAATAGTAACCTGTATCATCATATCGTTCTATCAGAATAGTAGCCTGTATCATTATAACGTTCTATCAGAATAGTAACCTGTATCATCATAACGTTCTGACAGAATAGTAACCTGTATCATCATGATGTTCTATCAGAATAGTAACCTGTATCATCATGATGTTCTATCAGAATAGTAACCTGTATCATCATGATGTTGTATCAGAATAGTAACCTGTATCATTATAACGTTCTGTCAGAATAGTAACCTGTATCATTATAACGTTCTATCAGAATAGTAGCCTGTATCATCATGACGTTCTATCAGAATAGTAGCCTGTATCATTATAACGTTTTATCAGAATAGTAGCCTGTATCATTATAACGTTTTATCAGAATAGTAACCTGTATCATTATAACGTTCTATCAGAATAGTAGCCTGTATCATTATAATGTTCTATCAGAATAGTAACCTGTATCATTATAACGTTCTGTCAGAATAGTAACCTGTATCATCATATCGTTCTGACAGAATAGTAACCTGTATCATCATAACGTTCTGTCAGAATAGTAGCCTGTATCATTATAACGTTGTCAGAATAGTAGCCTGTATCATTATAACGTTCTGTCAGAATAGTAGCCTGTATCATTATAACGTTCTATCAGAATAGTAACCTGTATCATTATAACGTTCTATCAGAATAGTAACCTGTATCATTATAACGTTCTATCAGAATAGTAGCCTGTATCATTATAACGTTCTGACAGAATAGTAGCCTGTATCATTATAACGTTCTATCAGAATAGTAGCCTGTATCATTATAACGTTCTGACAGAATAGTAACCTGTATCATTATAACGTTCTGTCAGAATAGTAGCCTGTATCTTTATAACGTTCTATCAGAATAGTAGCCTGTATCATTATAACGTTCTGACAGAATAGTAGCCTGTATCATTATAACGTTCTATCAGAATAGTAGCCTGTATCATCATATCGTTCTGACAGAATAGTAATCTGTATCATCATAACGTTCTGTCAGAATAGTAGCCTGTATCATTATAACGTTCTATCAGAATAGTAGCCTGTATCATTATAACGTTCTGTCAGAATAGTAACCTGTATCATTATAACGTTCTGTCAGAATAGTAACCTGTATCATTATAACGTTCTATCAGAATAGTAACCTGTATCATTATAACGTTCTATCAGAATAGTAACCTGTATCATTATAACGTTCTATCAGAATAGTAGCCTGTATCATTATAACGTTCTATCAGAATAGTAACCTGTATCATTATAACGTTCTGTCAGAATAGTAACCTGTATCATTATAACGTTCTATCAGAATAGTAACCTGTATCATTATAACGTTCTATCAGAATAGTAACCTGTATCATCATATCGTTCTATCAGAATAGTAACCTGTATCATTATAACGTTCTGTCAGAATAGTAGCCTGTATCATTATAACGTTCTATCAGAATAGTAACCTGAATCATTATAACGTTCTATCAGAATAGTAACCTGTATCATTATAACGTTCTGTCAGAATAGTAGCCTGTATCATTATAACGTTCTGTCAGAATAGTAACCTGTATCATCATATCGTTCTATCAGAATAGTAACCTGTATCATTATAACGTTCTGTCAGAATAGTAACCTGTATCATTATATCGTTCTGACAGAATAGTAGCCTGTATCATTATAACGTTCTATCAGAATAGTAGCCTGTATCATTATAACGTTCTGACAGAATAGTAACCTGTATCATTATAACGTTCTGTCAGAATAGTAGCCTGTATCTTTATAACGTTCTGTCAGAATAGTAACCTGTATCATTATAACGTTCTGTCAGAATAGTAGCCTGTATCATTATAACGTTCTATCAGAATAGTAACCTGTATCATTATAACGTTCTGTCAGAATAGTAACCTGTATCATTATAACGTTCTATCAGAATAGTAACCTGTATCATCATGATGTTGTATCAGAATAGTAACCTGTATCATCATGATGTTCTATCAGAATAGTAACCTGTATCATTATATCGTTCTATCAGAATAGTAACCTGTATCATTATAACGTTCTATCAGAATAGTAACCTGTATCATTATAACGTTCTGTCAGAATAGTAGCCTGTATCATTATAACGTTCTGTCAGAATAGTAGCCTGTATCATTATAACGTTCTGTCAGAATAGTAACCTGTATCATCATATCGTTCTATCAGAATAGTAACCTGTATCATTATAACGTTCTGTCAGAATAGTAGCCTGTATCATTATAACGTTCTGACAGAATAGTAACCTGTATCATTATAACGTTCTGTCAGAATAGTAGCCTGTATCATTATAACGTTCTATCAGAATAGTAACCTGTATCATCTTATCGTTCTATCAGAATAGTAACCTGTATCATTATAACGTTCTATCAGAATAGTAACCTGTATCATCTTATCGTTCTATCAGAATAATAATCTGTATCATCATATCGTTCTATCAGAATAGTAGCCTGTATCATCATATCGTTCTGTCAGAATAGTAACCTGTATCATCATATCGTCCTGTCAGAATAGTAACCTGTATCATCATATCGTTTTATCAGAATAGTAACCTGTATCATCATATCGTTCTATCAGAATAGTAATCTGTATCATTATAACGTTCTGTCAGAATAGTAACCTGTATCATTATAACGTTCTATCAGAATAGTAGCCTGTATCATCATAACGTTCTATCAGAATAGTAGCCTGTATCATCATATCGTTCTGTCAGAATAGTAACCTGTATCATCTTATCGTTCTATCAGAATAGTAGCCTGTATCATCATATCGTTCTGTCAGAATAGTAACCTGTATCATCTTATCGTTCTATCAGAATAGTAGCCTGTATCATTATAACGTTCTATCAGAATAGTAACCTGTATCATTATAACGTTCTATCAGAATAGTAACCTGTATCATCATATCGTTCTGTCAGAATAGTAGCCTGTATCATCATATCGTTCTGTCAGAATAGTAGCCTGTATCATTATAACGTTCTATCAGAATAGTAACCTGTATCATCATATCGTTCTGTCAGAATAGTAGCCTGTATCATCATATCGTTCTGTCAGAATAGTAGCCTGTATCATTATAACGTTCTATCAGAATAGTAACCTGTATCATTATAACGTTCTATCAGAATAGTAACCTGTATCATTATAACGTTCTATCAGAATAGTAACCTGTATCATCTTATCGTTCTATCAGAATAGTAATCTGTATCATCGTATCGTTCTATCAGAATAGTAACCTGTATCATTATAACGTTCTGTCAGAATAGTAGCCTGTATCATTATAACGTTCTGTCAGAATAGTAACCTGTATCATTATAACGTTCTGTCAGAATAGTAGCCTGTATCATCATATCGTTCTATCAGAATAGTAACCTGTATCATCTTATCGTTCTATCAGAATAGTAACCTGTATCATTATAACGTTCTATCAGAATAGTAATCTGTATCATCGTATCGTTCTATCAGAATAGTAACCTGTATCATCGTATCGTTCTATCAGAATAGTAACCTGTATCATCGTATCGTTCTATCAGAATAGTAGCCTGTATCATTATAACGTTCTATCAGAATAGTAACCTGTATCATTATAACGTTCTGTCAGAATAGTAACCTGTATCATCGTATCGTTCTATCAGAATAGTAGCCTGTATCATTATAACGTTCTATCAGAATAGTAACCTGTATCATCATGATGTTGTATCAGAATAGTAACCTGTATCATCATGATGTTCTATCAGAATAGTAACCTGTATCATCATATCGTTCTGTCAGAATAGTAACCTGTATCATCATGATGTTCTATCAGAATATGTCTGGATATAAATCTGTGACAATTACTGTAACGTCTTTTAGCAGGAATCCCATTAAGGGCCGTATGGCTTGTTCCCTCTGTTTCCTATCGCCCTCTCACAGTATTGTTCCAGTGGGTATCTGACAGGCAACATTAGTCCATTACACACTGGACTTTACTTTGTAGAAGAAATAAAAATGCATCATCCCATACAGTACTTTGCAGGGAAAATAAACGACCCACGCGTCGTGTCCTACTGTAGCTATTACATATTAGGCTGGCACTTACTCCCCTGTTATTCCCATAATCTGAATCTGGGGCATTGGCTCCGAGCTGACCAGTCCCACAGGTATTTCATATTAATGAGACCCTTACACGAGTGTCTGTCCCTAATCTGACTCTGGTGTCCCGGCTCTGAGCTGACCAGTCCCACAGGTATTTCATATTAATGAGACCCTTACTCCTCTGTGTGTGTCCCCTAATCTGACTCTGGTGTCCTGGCTCTGAGCTGACCAGTCCCACAGGGTATTTCATATTAATGAGACCCTTACTCCTCCGTGTGTGTCCCCTAATCTGACTCTGGGGGTCCAGGCTCTGAGCTGACCAGTCCCACAGGTATTTCATATTAATGAGACCCTTACTCCTCTGTGTGTGTCCCCTAATCTGACTCTGGTGTCCTGGCTCTGAGCTGACCAGTCCCACAGGGTATTTCATATTAATGAGACCCTTACTCCTCCGTGTGTGTCCCCTAATCTGACTCTGGGGGTCCAGGCTCTGAGCTGACCAGTCCCACAGGTATTTCATATTAATGAGACCCTTACTCCTCTGTGTGTGTCCCCTAATCTGACTCTGGTGTCCTGGCTCTGAGCTGACCAGTCCCACAGGGTATTTCATATTAATGAGACCCTTACTCCTCCGTGTGTGTCCCCTAATCTGACTCTGGGGGTCCAGGCTCTGAGCTGACCAGTCCCACAGGGTATTTCATATTAATGAGACCCTTACTCCTCCGTGTGTGTCCCCTAATCTGACTCTGGGGGTCCAGGCTCTGAGCTGACCAGTCCCACAGTTACTACGTATTAATGAGACCCTTACTCCTCTGTGTGTCCCCTAATCTGACTCTGGGGGTCCAGGCTCTGAGCTGACCAGTCCCACAGGGTATTTCATATTAATGAGACCCTTACTCCTCCGTGTGTGTCCCCTAATCTGACTCTGGGGGTCCAGGCTCTGAGCTGACCAGTCCCACAGTTACTACGTATTAATGAGACCCTTACTCCTCTGTGTGTGTCTCCTACAGGAATAAAGATGAACCCAAGCATCCAGACTCCGCCCTCACATCAGACGAAGAGAATGAAGACGGAGACTTCACAGTGTACGAGTGCCCAGGCCTGGCTCCGGTGAGTACCCATGTGTGTACTACCCACCCACAGGGCCTTGCGTGTACTCCCCACCCCCAGGGCCTTGTGTGTACTCCCCACCCCCAGGGCCTTGTGTGTACTCCCCACCCCCAGGGCCTTGTGTGTACTCCCCACCCCCAGGGCCTTGCGTGTACTCCCCACCCCGCTCCAGGGCCTTGTGTGTACTCCCCACCCCCAGGGCCTTGTGTGTACTCCCCACCCCCAGGGCCTTGTGTGTACTCCCCACCCCCAGGGCCTTGTGTGTACTCCCCACCCCCAGGGCCTTGCGTGTACTCCCCACCCCGCTCCAGGGCCTTGCGTGTACTCCCCACCCCGCTCCAGGGCCTTGTGTGTACTCCCCACCCCCAGGGCCTTGTGTGTACTCCCCACCCCCAGGGCCTTGTGTGTACTCCCCACCCACATGGTCTTGCGTGTACTCCCCGCCCCGCTCCAGGGCCTTGCGTGTACTCCCCACCCCGCTCCAGGGCCTTGGGTGTACATGTACTCCCCGCTCCAGGGCCTTGGGTGTACATGTACTCCCCGCCCGCTCCAGGGCCTTGGGTGTACATGTACTCCCCGCCCCGCTCCAGGGCCTTGGGTGTACATGTACTCCCCGCCCCGCTCCAGGGCCTTGGGTGTACATGTACTCCCCGCCCCGCTCCAGGGCCTTGGGTGTACATGTACTCCCCGCCCCGCTCCAGGGCCTTGGGTGTACATGTACTCCCCGCCCCGCTCCAGGGCCTTGGGTTTACATGTACTCCCCACCCCGCTCCAGGGCCTTGGGTTTACATGTACTCCCCGCCCCGCTCCAGGGCCTTGGGTTTACATGTACTCCCCGCCCCGCTCCAGGGCCTTGGGTTTACATGTACTCCCCGCCCCGCTCCAGGGCCTTGGGTTTACATGTACTCCCCACCCCGCTCCAGGGCCTTGGGTTTACATGTACTCCCCACCCCGCTCCAGGGCCTTGGGTTTACATATACTCCCCACCCCGCTCCAGGGCCTTGGGTGTACATGTACTCCCCGCCCCGCTCCAGGGCCTTGGGTGTACATGTACTCCGCGCCCCGCTCCAGGGCCTTGGGTGTACATGTACTCCCCGCCCCGCTCCAGGGCCTTGGGTTTACATGTATTCCCCGCCCCGCTCCAGGGCCTTGGGTGTACATGTACTCCCCGCCCCGCTCCAGGGCCTTGGGTGTACATGTACTCCCCGCCCCGCTCCAGGGCCTTGGGTGTACATGTTCTCCCCACCCGCTCCAGGGCCTTGGGTGTACATGTACTCCCCGCCCCGCTCCAGGGCCTTGGGTGTACATGTACTCCCCGCCCTGCTCCAGGGCCTTGGGTGTACATGTACTCCCCGCCCTGCTCCAGGGCCTTGGGTGTACATGTACTCCCCACCCCACTCCAGGGCCTTGGGTGTACATGTACTCCCCACCCCACTCCAGGGCCTTGCGTGTACATGTACTCCCCACCCCACTCCAGGGCCTTGCGTGTATATGTACTCCCCACCAATACTCTGGGGCCTTGCGTGTACCCCCCACCCCTACGTGTGTAATATAGCTCAGGCTGTGCATCTAATACCCCTAGGTCAGTGGCAGGCAGGGGGTTAGGTCTAGGACTGTACCATACTGGCAGGCAGGGGGTTAGGTCTAGGACTGTACCGTACTGGCAGGCAGGGGGTTAGGTTTTGGACTGTACCGTACTGGCAGGCAGGGGGTTAGGTCTTGGACTGTACCATACTGGCAGGCAGGGGGTTAGGTCTAGGACTGTACCATACTGGCAGGCAGGGGGTTAGGTCTAGGACTGTACCGTACTGGCAGGCAGGGGGTTAGGTCTAGGACTGTACCATACTGGCAGGCAGGGGGTTAGGTCTTGGACTGTACCATACTGGCAGGCAGGGGGTTAGGTCTAGGACTGTACCATACTGGCAGGCAGGGGGTTAGGTCTAGGACTGTACCGTACTGGGAGGCAGGGGGTTAGGTCTTGGACTGTACGGTACTGGCAGGCAGGGGGTTAGGTCTTGGACTGTACCATACTGGCAGGCAGGGGGTTAGGTCTTGGACTGTACCATACTGGCAGGCAGGGGGTTAGGTCTTGGACTGTACCATACTGGCAGGCAGGGGGTTAGGTCTAGGACTGTACCATACTGGCAGGAAGGGGGTTAGGTCTTGGACTATACCATACTGGCAGGCAGGGGGTTAGGTCTTGGACTGTACCATACTGGCAGGCAGGGGGTTAGGTCTTGGACTGTACCATACTGGCAGGCAGGGGGTTAGGTCTAGGACTGTACCATACTGGCAGGCAGGGGGATAGGTCTTGGACTGTACGGTACTGGCAGGCAGGGGGTTAGGTCTTGGACTGTACCATACTGGCAGGCAGGGGGTTAGGTCTTGGACTGTACCATACTGGCAGGCAGGGGGTTAGGTCTTGGACTGTACCGTACTGGCAGGCAGGGGGTTAGGTCTAGGACTGTACCGTACTGGCAGGAAGGGGGTTAGGTCTTGGACTGTACGGTACTGGCAGGCAGGGGGTTAGGTCTAGGACTGTACCGTACTGGGAGGCAGGGGGTTAGGTCTTGGACTGTACGGTACTGGCAGGCAGGGGGTTAGGTCTTGGACTGTACCATACTGGCAGGCAGGGGGTTAGGTCTTGGACTGTACCATACTGGCAGGCAGGGGGTTAGGTCTTGGACTGTACCATACTGGCAGGCAGGGGGTTAGGTCTAGGACTGTACCATACTGGCAGGAAGGGGGTTAGGTCTTGGACTGTACCATACTGGCAGGCAGGGGGTTAGGTCTTGGACTGTACCATACTGGCAGGCAGGGGGTTAGGTCTTGGACTGTACCATACTGGCAGGCAGGGGGTTAGGTCTAGGACTGTACCATACTGGCAGGCAGGGGGATAGGTCTTGGACTGTACGGTACTGGCAGGCAGGGGGTTAGGTCTTGGACTGTACCATACTGGCAGGCAGGGGGTTAGGTCTTGGACTGTACCATACTGGCAGGCCTGGGGTTAGGTCTTGGACTGTACCATACTGGCAGGCAGGGGGATAGGTCTTGGACTGTACAGTAGTGGCAGGCAGGGGGATAGGTCTTGGACTGTACCATACTGGCAGGCAGGGGGTTAGGTCTTGGACTGTACCATACTGGCAGGCAGGGGGTTAGGTCTTGGACTGTACCATACTGGCAGGCAGGGGGTTAGGTCTAGGACTGTACCATACTGGCAAGCAGGGGGATAGGTCTTGGACTGTACGGTACTGGCAGGCAGGGGGTTAGGTCTTGGACTGTACCATACTGGCAGGCAGGGGGTTAGGTCTAGGACTGTACCATACTGGCAGGCAGGGGGTTAGGTCTTGGACTGTACCATACTGGCAGGCAGGGGGTTAGGTCTAGGACTGTACCATACTGGCAGGCAGGGGGTTAGGTCTAGGACTGTACAGTAGTGGCAGACAGGGGGGTTAGGTCTTGGACTGTACCATACTGGCAGGCAGGGGGTTAGGTCTTGGACTGTACCATACTGGCAGGCAGGGGGGTTAGGTCTTGGACTGTACCATACTGGCAGGCAGGGGGTTAGGTCTTGGACTGTACCATACTGGGAGGCAGGGGGTTAGGTCTTGGACTGTACCATACTGGCAGACAGGGGGTTAGGTCTTGGACTGTACAGTAGTGGCAGGCAGAGGGGTTAGGTCTTGGACTGTACCATACTGGGAGGCAGGGGGTTAGGTCTTGGACTGTACCATACTGGCAGGCAGGAGGTTAGGTCTTGGACTTTACAATACTGACAGGTAGGGCTGCAACTAACGATTATTTTTTCGATTAATCGGATAAAAAAAAACAATATGCTAATTTTTCATTATTTAAAATGATTTAATGAACAAACGGAGTGTTAATTACAAACAGCAGAATAAAAAACTTTACACATTTAACATGCGTCATTGTTATTATTTTACTATGGGGTCTCTGCACCTCTATTTCTCCCCCATGTACTTCTTTCTCCCCCTTGTACTGCTTTCTCCCCCCATGTACTTCTTTCTCCCCCTTGTACTTCTATCTCCCCCTTGTGCTTCTTTCTCCCCCTTGTACTTCTATCTCCCCCTTGTACTTCTTTCTCCCCCTTGTACTTCTTTCTCCCCCTTGTGCTTCTTTCTCCCCCTTGTACTTCTATCTCCCCCTTGTACTTCTTTCTCCCCCTTGTACTTCTTTCTCCCCCTTGTACTTCTTTCTCCCCCTTGTACTTCTTTCTCCCCCTTGTACTGCTTTCTCCCCCCATGTACTGCTTTCTCCCCCCATGTGCTTCTTTCTCCCCCTTGTACTTCTATCTCCCCCTTGTACTTCTTTCTCCCCCTTGTACTTCTTTCTCCCCCTTGTACTGCTTTCTCCCCCCATGTACTTCTTTCTCCCCCCATGTGCTTCTTTCTCCCCCCATGTGCTTCTTTCTCCCCCTTGTACTTCTATCTCCCCCTTGTACTTCTTTCTCCCCCTTGTGCTTCTTTCTCCCCCCATGTACTTCTTTCTCCCCCATGTACTTCTTTCTCCCCCCATGTACTTCTTTCTCCCCCATGTACTTCTTTCTCCCCCATGTACTTCTATCTCCCCCTTGTACTTCTTTCTCCCCCTTGTACTTCTTTCTCCCCCTTGTACTGCTTTCTCCCCCCATGTGCTTCTTTCTCCCCCTTGTACTTCTATCTCCCCCTTGTACTTCTATCTCCCCCTTGTACTTCTTTCTCCCCCTTGTACTTCTTTCTCCCCCTTGTACTGCTTTCTCCCCCCATGTACTTCTTTCTCCCCCTTGTACTTCTTTCTCCCCCTTGTACTTCTTTCTCCCCCCATGTACTTCTTTCTCCCCCTTGTACTTCTTTCTCTCCCATGTACTTCTTTCTCCCCCTTGTACTTCTTTCTCCCCCATGTACTTCTTTCTCCCCTATGTACCTCTCTTTCTCCCCCATGTACTTCTTTCTCCCCCTTGTACTTCTTTCTCCCCCTTGTACTTCTATCTCCCCCTTGTACTTCTTTCTCCCCCTTGTACTTCTTTCTCCCCCATGTACTTCTTTCTCCCCCCTTGTACTTCTTTCCCCCCCCTTGTACTTCTTTCTCCCCCATGTACTTCTTTCTCCCCCATGTACTTCTTTCTCCCCCTTGTACTGCTTTCTCCCCCCATGTGCTTCTTTCTCCCCCTTGTACTTCTATCTCCCCCTTGTACTTCTTTCTCCCCCCTTGTACTTCTTTCTCCCCCCTTGTACTTCTTTCTCCCCCATGTACTTCTTTCTCCCCCATGTACTTCTTTCTCCCCCTTGTACTGCTTTCTCCCCCCATGTGCTTCTTTCTCCCCCTTGTACTTCTATCTCCCCCTTGTACTTCTTTCTCCCCCATGTGCTTCTTTCTCCCCCTTGTACTTCTTTCTCCCCCATGTACTTCTATCTCCCCCTTGTACTTCTTTCTCCCCCCATGTACTACTTTCTCCCCCATGTACTTCTTTCTCCCCCTTGTACTTCTTTCTCCCCCCTTGTACTTCTTTCTCCCCCCTTGTACTTCTTTCTCCCCCATGTACTTCTTTCTCCCCCATGTACTTCTTTCTCCCCCTTGTACTTCTTTCTCCCCCTTGTACTGCTTTCTCCCCCCATGTACTTCTTTCTCCCCCATGTACTTCTTTCTCCCCCATGTACTTCTTTCTCCCCCTTGTACTTCTTTCTCCCCCTTGTACTTCTTTCTCCCCCCATGTACTTCTTTCTCCCCCATGTACTTCTTTCTCCCCCTTGTACTTCTTTCTCCCCCATGTACTTCTTTCTCCCCCTTGTACTTCTTTCTCCCCCCATGTACTTCTTTCTCCCCCATGTACTTCTTTCTCCCCCTTGTACTTCTTTCTCCCCCTTGTACTTCTTTCTCCCCCCATGTACTTCTTTCTCCCCCATGTACTTCTTTCTCCCCCTTGTACTTCTTTCTCCCCCATGTACTTCTTTCTCCCCCTTGTACTTCTTTCTCCCCCCATGTACTTCTTTCTCCCCCATGTACTTCTTTCTCCCCCTTGTACTTCTTTCTCCCCCCATGTACTTCTTTCTCCCCCTTGTACTTCTTTCTCCCCCTTGTACTTCTATCTCCCCCTTGTACTTCTTTCTCCCCCTTGTACTTCTTTCTCCCCCCTTGTACTTCTTTCTCCCCCATGTACTTCTTTCTCCCCCATGTACTTCTTTCTCCCCCATGTACTTCTTTCTCCCCCTTGTACTTCTTTCTCCCCCCATGTACTTCTTTCTCCCCCATGTACTTCTTTCTCCCCCCTTGTACTTCTTTCTCCCCCATGTACTTCTTTCTCCCCCATGTACTTCTTTCTCCCCCCATGTACTTCTTTCTCCCCCTTGTACTTCTTTCTCCCCCTTGTACTTCTTTCTCCCCCTTGTACTTCTTTCTCCCCCTTGTTTCTCCCCCTTGTACTTCTTTCTCCCCCTTGTACTTCTTTCCCCCCCACTTCTTTCTCCCCCATGTACTTCTTTCCCCCCCTTGTACTTCTTTCTCCCCCTTGTACTTCTTTCTCCCCCTTGTACTTCTTTCTCCCCCTTGTTTCTCCCCCTTGTACTTCTTTCTCCCCCTTGTACTTCTTTCCCCCCCATGTACTTCTTTCTCCCCCATGTACTTCTTTCTCCCCCATGTACTTCTTTCTCCCCCTTGTACTTCTTTCTCCCCCTTGTACTTCTTTCTCCCCCTTGTACTTCTTTCTCCCCCTTGTTTCTCCCCCTTGTACTTCTTTCTCCCCCTTGTACTTCTTTCCCCCCCATGTACTTCTTTCCCCCCCATGTACTTCTTTCCCCCCCATGTACTTCTTTCCCCCCCATGTACTTCTTTCCCCCCCTTGTACTTCTTTCTCCCCCATGTACTTCTTTCTCCCCCTTGTACTTCTTTCTCCCCCTTGTACTTCTTTCTCCCCCATGTACTTCTTTCTCCCCCTTGTACTTCTTTCTCCCCCATGTACTTTTCTCCCCCTTGTACTTCTTTCTCCCCCTTGTACTTCTTTCTCCCCCATGTACTTCTTTCTCCCCCATGTACTTCTTTCTCCCCCTTGTACTTCTTTCTCCCCCATGTACTTCTTTCTCCCCCTTGTACTTCTTTCTCCCCCTTGTACTTCTTTCTCCCCCTTGTACTTCTTTCTCCCCCCTTGTACTTCTTTCTCCCCCTTGTACTTCTTTCTCCCCCATGTACTTCTTTCTCCCCCTTGTACTTCTTTCTCCCCTTGTACTTCTTTCTCCCCCTTGTACTTCTTTCTCCCCCATGTACTTCTTTCTCCCCCTTGTACTTCTTTCTCCCCCATGTACTTCTTTCTCCCCCTTGTACTTCTTTCTCCCCCCATGTACTTCTTTCTCCCCCCATGTACTTCTTTCTCCCCCATGTACTTCTTTCTCCCCCTTGTACTTCTTTCTCCCCCATGTACTTCTTTCTCCCTTTGTACTTCTTTCTCCCCCATGTACTTCTTTCTCCCCCCTTGTACTTCTTTCTCCCCCTTGTACTTCTTTCTCCCCCTTGTGCTTCTTTCTCCCCCCTTGTACTTCTTTCTCCCCCCTTGTACTTCTTTCTCCCCCCTTGTACTTCTTTCTCCCCCCTTGTACTTCTTTCTCCCCCTTGTACTTCTTTCTCCCCCATGTACTTCTTTCTCCCCCATGTACTTCTTTCTCCCCCTTGTACTTCTTTCTCCCCCATGTACTTCTTTCTCCCCCTTGTACTTCTTTCCCCCCCTTGTACTTCTTTCTCCCCCTTGTACTTCTTTCTCCCCCTTGTACTTCTTTCTCCCCCATGTACTTCTTTCTCCCCCTTGTACTTCTTTCTCCCCCTTGTACTTCTTTCTCCCCCATGTACTTTTTCTCCCCCTTGTACTTCTTTCTCCCCCTTGTACTTCTTTCTCCCCCATGTACTTCTTTCTCCCCCTTGTACTTCTTTCTCCCCCTTGTACTTCTTTCTCCCCCATGTACTTCTTTCTCCCCCTTGTGCTTCTTTCTCCCCCTTGTACTTCTTTCTCCCCCCTTGTACTTCTTTCTCCCCCCTTGTACTTCTTTCTCCCCCTTGTACTTCTTTCTCCCCCTTGTACTTCTTTCTCCCCCATGTACTTCTTTCTCCCCCTTGTACTTCTTTCTCCCCTTGTACTTCTTTCTCCCCCTTGTACTTCTTTCTCCCCCATGTACTTCTTTCTCCCCCTTGTACTTCTTTCTCCCCCATGTACTTCTTTCTCCCCCTTGTACTTCTTTCTCCCCCTTGTACTTCTTTCTCCCCCCATGTACTTCTTTCTCCCCCTTGTACTTCTTTCTCCCCCATGTACTTCTTTCTCCCCCATGTACTTCTTTCTCCCCCATGTACTTCTTTCTCCCTTTTGTACTTCTTTCTCCCCCATGTACTTCTTTCTCCCCCCTTGTACTTCTTTCTCCCCCTTGTGCTTCTTTCTCCCCCTTGTGCTTCTTTCTCCCCCCTTGTGCTTCTTTCTCCCCCCTTGTACTTCTTTCTCCCCCTTGTACTTCTTTCTCCCCCATGTACTTCTTTCTCCCCCTTGTACTTCTTTCTCCCCCTTGTACTTCTTTCTCCCCCATGTACTTCTTTCTCCCCCTTGTACTTCTTTCTCCCCCTTGTACTTCTTTCTCCCCCCTGTACTTCTTTCTCCCCCCTGTACTTCTTTCTCCCCCTTGTACTTCTTTCTCCCCCTTGTACTTCTTTCTCCCCCCTGTACTTCTTTCTCCCCCTTGTACTTCTTTCTCCCCCTTGTACTTCTTTCTCCCCCTTGTACTTCTTTCTCCCCCATGTACTTCTTTCTCCCCCCTTGTACTTCTTTCTCCCCCATGTACTTCTTTCTCCCCCATGTACTTCTTTCTCCCCCATGTACTTCTTTCTCCCCCTTGTACTTCTTTCTCCCCCTTGTACTTCTTTCTCCCCCCATGTACTTCTTTCTCCCCCTTGTACTTCTTTCTCCCCCTTGTACTTCTTTCTCCCCCCATGTACTTCTTTCTCCCCCTTGTACTTCTTTCTCCCCCATGTACTTCTTTCTCCCCCCATGTACTTCTTTCTCCCCCATGTACTTCTTTCTCCCCCTTGTACTTCTTTCTCCCCCATGTACTTCTTTCTCCCCCTTGTTTCTCCCCCCTTGTACTTCTTTCTCTCCCATGTACTTCTTTCTCCCCCATGTACTTCTTTCTCCCCCTTGTACTTCTTTCTCCCCCATGTACTTCTTTCTCCCCCCTTGTACTTCTTTCTCCCCCATGTACTTCTTTCTCCCCCATGTACTTCTTTCTCCCCCCTTGTACTTCTTTCTCCCCCATGTACTTCTTTCTCCCCCATGTACTTCTTTCTCCCCCTTGTACTTCTTTCTCCCCCATGTACTTCTTTCTCCCCCTTGTTTCTCCCCCCTTGTACTTCTTTCTCTCCCATGTACTTCTTTCTCCCCCATGTACTTCTTTCTCCCCCCTTGTACTTCTTTCTCCCCCATGTACTTCTTTCTCCCCCATGTACTTCTTTCTCCCCCTTGTACTTCTTTCTCCCCCATGTACTTCTTTCTCCCCCTTGTTTCTCCCCCCTTGTACTTCTTTCTCCCCCATGTACTTCTTTCTCCCCCTTGTTTCTCCCCCCTTGTACTTCTTTCTCCCCCCTTGTACTTCTTTCTCCCCCCTTGTACTTCTTTCTCCCCCATGTACTTCTTTCTCCCCCATGTACTTCTTTCTCCCCCTTGTACTTCTTTCTCCCCCATGTACTTCTTTCTCCCCCCTTGTACTTCTTTCTCCCCCATGTACTTCTTTCTCCCCCCATGTACTTCTTTCTCCCCCCATGTACTTCTTTCTCCCCCCTTGTACTTCTTTCTCCCCCATGTACTTCTTTCTCCCCCCTTGTACTTCTTTCTCCCCCATGTACTTCTTTCTCCCCCATGTACTTCTTTCTCCCCCATGTACTTCTTTCTCCCCCCTTGTACTTCTTTCTCCCCCATGTACTTCTTTCTCCCCCATGTACTTCTTTCTCCCCCATGTACTTCTTTCTCCCCCTTGTACTTCTTTCTCCCCCATGTACTTCTTTCTCCCCCTTGTACTTCTTTCTCCCCCTTGTACTTCTTTCTCCCCCTTGTACTTCTTTCTCCCCCTTGTACTTCTTTCTCCCCCCATGTACTTCTTTCTCCCCCATGTACTTCTTTCTCCCCCATGTACTTCTTTCTCCCCCATGTACTTCTTTCTCCCCCTTGTACTTCTTTCTCCCCCTTGTTTCTCCCCCCTTGTACTTCTTTCTCCCCCTTGTACTTCTTTCTCCCCCATGTACTTCTTTCTCCCCCATGTACTTCTTTCTCCCCCTTGTACTTCTTTCTCCCCCATGTACTTCTTTCTCCCCCATGTACTTCTTTCTCCCCCTTGTACTTCTTTCTCCCCCATGTACTTCTTTCTCCCCCATGTACTTCTTTCTCCCCCTTGTACTTCTTTCTCCCCCCATGTACTTGTTTCTCCCCCTTGTACTTCTTTCTCCCCCATGTACTTCTTTCTCCCCCTTGTACTTCTTTCTCCCCCCATGTACTTCTTTCTCCCCCCATGTACTTCTTTCTCCCCCTTGTACTTCTTTCTCCCCCATGTACTTCTTTCTCCCCCTTGTACTTCTTTCTCCCCCTTGTACTTCTTTCTCCCCCTTGTACTTCTTTCTCCCCCCATGTACTTCTTTCTCCCCCATGTACTTCTTTCTCCCCCTTGTACTTCTTTCTCCCCCCTTGTACTTCTTTCTCCCCCATGTACTTCTTTCTCCCCCTTGTACTTCTTTCTCCCCCTTGTACTTCTTTCTCCCCCATGTACTTCTTTCTCCCCCTTGTACTTCTTTCTCCCCCTTGTACTTCTTTCTCCCCTTGTACTTCTTTCTCCCCCTTGTACTTCTTTCTCCCCCCTTGTACTTCTTTCTCCCCCATGTACTTCTTTCTCCCCCATGTACTTCTTTCTCCCCCTTGTACTTCTTTCTCCCCCATGTACTTCTTTCTCCCCCTTGTACTTCTTTCTCCCCCCTTGTACTTCTTTCTCCCCCATGTACTTCTTTCTCCCCCATGTACTTCTTTCTCCCCCTTGTACTTCTTTCTCCCCCATGTACTTCTTTCTCCCCCTTGTACTTCTTTCTCCCCCTTGTACTTCTTTCTCCCCCTTGTACTTCTTTCTCCCCCATGTACTTCTTTCTCCCCCTTGTACTTCTTTCTCCCCCATGTACTTCTTTCTCCCCCATGTACTTCTTTCTCCCCCTTGTACTTCTTTCTCCCCTTGTACTTCTTTCTCCCCCATGTACTTCTTTCTCCCCCATGTACTTCTTTCTCCCCCTTGTACTTCTTTCTCCCCCTTGTACTTCTTTCTCCCCCTTGTACTTCTTTCTCCCCCTTGTACTTCTTTCTCCCCCATGTACTTCTTTCTCCCCCTTGTACTTCTTTCTCCCCCATGTACTTCTTTCTCCCCCATGTACTTCTTTCTCCCCCTTGTACTTCTTTCTCCCCCATGTACTTCTTTCTCCCCCATGTACTTCTTTCTCCCCCTTGTACTTCTTTCTCCCCCTTGTACTTCTTTCTCCCCTTGTACTTCTTTCTCCCCATGTACTTCTTTCTCCCCCTTGTACTTCTTTCTCCCCCTTGTGCTTCTTTCTCCCCCTTGTACTTCTTTCTCCCCTTGTGCCTCTCTTTCTCCCCCATGTACTTCTTTCTCCCCCTTGTACTTCTTTCTCCCCCATGTACTTTTCTCCCCCCTTGTACTTCTTTCTCCCCCTTGTACTTCTTTCTCCCCCATGTACTTCTTTCTCCCCCTTGTACTTCTTTCTCCCCTTGTACTTCTTTCTCCCCCTTGTACTTCTTTCTCCCCCTTGTACTTCTTTCTCCCCCTTGTACTTCTTTCTCCCCCATGTACTTCTTTCTCCCCCTTGTACTTCTTTCTCCCCCTTGTACTTCTTTCTCCCCCATGTACTTCTTTCTCCCCCTTGTACTTCTTTCTCCCCCATGTACTTCTTTCTCCCCCATGTACTTCTTTCTCCCCCCATGTACTTCTTTCTCCCCCATGTACTTCTTTCTCCCCCATGTACTTCTTTCTCCCCCCATGTACTTCTTTCTCCCCCATGTACTTCTTTCTCCCCCATGTACTTCTTTCTCCCCCTTGTACTTCTTTCTCCCCCATGTACTTCTTTCTCCCCCTTGTACTTCTTTCTCCCCCATGTACTTCTTTCTCCCCCATGTACTTCTTTCTCCCCCTTGTACTTCTTTCTCCCCCATGTACTTCTTTCTCCCCCTTGTACTTCTTTCTCCCCCATGTACTTCTTTCTCCCTTTTGTACTTCTTTCTCCCCCATGTACTTCTTTCTCCCCCCTTGTACTTCTTTCTCCCCCATGTACTTCTTTCTCCCCCTTGTACTTCTTTCTCCCCCTTGTACTTCTTTCTCCCCCATGTACTTCTTTCTCCCCCATGTACTTCTTTCTCCCCCCTTGTACTTCTTTCTCCCCCATGTACTTCTTTCTCCCCCCATGTACTTCTTTCTCCCCCATGTACTTCTCCCCCTTGTACTTCTTTCTCCCCCATGTACTTCTTTCTCCCCCATGTACTTCTTTCTCCCCCTTGTACTTCTTTCTCCCCCCTTGTACTTCTTTCTCCCCCTTGTACTTCTTTCTCCCCCTTGTACTTCTTTCTCCCCCATGTACTTCTTTCTCCCCCTTGTACTTCTTTCTCCCCCCTTGTACTTCTTTCTCCCCCTTGTACTTCTTTCTCCCCCTTGTACTTCTTTCTCCCCCTTGTACTTCTTTCTCCCCCCTTGTACTTCTTTCTCCCCCTTGTACTTCTTTCTCCCCATGTACTTCTTTCTCCCCCCATGTACTTCTTTCTCCCCCATGTACTTCTTTCTCCCCCATGTACTTCTTTCTCCCCCTTGTACTTCTTTCTCCCCCTTGTACTTCTTTCTCCCCCCTTGTACTTCTTTCTCCCCCTTGTACTTCTTTCTCCCCCTTGTACTTCTTTCTCCCCCATGTACTTCTTTCTCCCCCATGTACTTCTTTCTCCCCCCATGTACTTCTTTCTCCCCCATGTACTTCTTTCTCCCCCTTGTACTTCTTTCTCCCCCATGTACTTCTTTCTCCCCCATGTACTTCTTTCTCCCCCATGTACTTCTTTCTCCCCCTTGTACTTCTTTCTCCCCCATGTACTTCTTTCTCCCCCATGTACTTCTTTCTCCCCCTTGTACTTCTTTCTCCCCCTTGTACTTCTTTCTCCCCCTTGTACTTCTTTCTCCCCCCATGTACTTCTTTCTCCCCCTTGTACTTCTTTCTCCCACATGTACTTCTTTCTCCCACATGTACTTCTTTCTCCCCCATGTACTTCTTTCTCCCCCATGTACTTCTTTCTCCCCCCATGTACTTCTTTCTCCCCCTTGTTTCTCCCCCCTTGTACTTCTTTCTCCCCCATGTACTTCTTTCTCCCCCTTGTTTCTCCCCCCTTGTACTTCTTTCTCTCCCATGTACTTCTTTCTCCCCCTTGTACTTCTTTCTCCCCCCATGTACTTCTTTCTCCCCCATGTACTTCTTTCTCCCCCTTGTACTTCTTTCTCCCCCATGTACTTCTTTCTCCCCCATGGACTTCTTTCTCCCCCTTGTACTTCTTTCTCCCCCTTGTACTTCTTTCTCCCCCCTTGTACTTCTTTCTCCCCCCTTGTACTTCTTTCTCCCCCATGTACTTCTTTCTCCCCCCATGTACTTCTTTCTCCCCCATGTACTTCTTTCTCCCCCATGTACTTCTTTCTCCCCCCATGTACTTCTTTCTCCCCCCATGTACTTCTTTCTCCCCCTTGTACTTCTTTCTCCCCCTTGTACTTCTTTCTCCCCCCATGTACTTCTTTCTCCCCCTTGTACTTCTTTCTCCCCCCATGTACTTCTTTCTCCCCTTGTACTTCTTTCTCCCCCATGTACTTCTTTCTCCCCCCATGTACTTCTTTCTCCCCCATGTACTTCTTTCTCCCCCCATGTACTTCTTTCTCCCCCCATGTACTTCTTTCTCCCCCTTGTACTTCTTTCTCCCCCCATGTACTTCTTTCTCCCCCATGTACTTCTTTCTCCCCCCATGTACTTCTTTCTCCCCCATGTACTTCTTTCTCCCCCCATGTACTTCTTTCTCCCCCTTGTACTTCTTTCTCCCCCTTGTACTTCTTTCCCCCCCATGTACTTCTTTCTCCCCCCATGTACTTCTTTCTCCCCCATGTACTTCTTTCTCCCCCATGTACTTCTTTCTCCCCCCATGTACTTCTATCTCCCCCATGTACTTCTTTCTCCCCCTTGTACTTCTTTCTCCCCCATGTACTTCTTTCTCCCCCCATGTACTTCTATCTCCCCCATGTACTTCTTTCTCCCCCTTGTACTTCTTTCTCCCCCATGTACTTCTTTCTCCCCCCATGTACTTCTTTCTCCCCCTTGTACTTCTTTCTCCCCCATGTACTTCTTTCTCCCCCATGTACTTCTTTCTCCCCCATGTACTTCTTTCTCCCCCATGTACTTCTTTCTCCCCCATGTACTTTTTTCTCCCCCTTGTTTCTCCCCCCATGTACTTCTTTCTCCCCCATGTACTTCTTTCTCCCCCTTGTACTTCTTTCTCCCCCCTTGTACTTCTTTCTCCCCCTTGTACTTCTTTCTCCCCCTTGTACTTCTTTCTCCCCCATGTACTTCTTTCTCCCCCTTGTACTTCTTTCTCCCCCCTTGTACTTCTTTCTCCCCCCTTGTACTTCTTTCTCCCCCCTTGTACTTCTTTCTCCCCCATGTACTTCTTTCTCCCCCCTTGTACTTCTTTCTCCCCCATGTACTTCTTTCTCCCCCTTGTACTTCTTTCTCCCCCTTGTACTTCTTTCTCCCCCATGTACTTCTTTCTCCCCCTTGTACTTCTTTCTCCCCCCTTGTACTTCTTTCTCCCCCATGTACTTCTTTCTCCCCCTTGTACTTCTTTCTCCCCCCTTGTACTTCTTTCTCCCCCTTGTACTTCTTTCTCCCCCATGTACTTCTTTCTCCCCCATGTACTTCTTTCTCCCCCATGTACTTCTTTCTCCCCCATGTACTTCTTTCTCCCCCTTGTACTTCTTTCTCCCCCCATGTACTTGTTTCTCCCCCTTGTTTCTCCCCCCTTGTACTTCTTTCTCTCCCATGTACTTCTTTCTCCCCCCATGTACTTCTTTCTCCCCCTTGTTTCTCCCCCCTTGTACTTCTTTCTCTCCCATGTACTTCTTTCTCCCCCCATGTACTTCTTTCTCCCCCTTGTACTTCTTTCTCCCCCATGTACTTCTTTCTCCCCTTGTACTTCTTTCTCCCCCATGTACTTCTTTCTCCCCCCATGTACTTCTTTCTCCCCCTTGTACTTCTTTCTCCCCCCATGTACTTCTTTCTCCCCTTGTGCTTCTCTTTCTCCCCCATGTGTCTCTTTCTCCCCCATGTGTCTCTTTCTCCCCCATGTACTTCTTTCTCCTCCCTTGTACTTCTTTCTCACCCCTTGCCCTCTCTTTCTCCTCTTTGTAACTCTCTTCCTCCTGCCCGCCCGCATCATCATGCGCCCCTGCGGGCCGTGATGACATACATACAGAGAAGAAGAAGAGGACAGAGGCACCGGAAGAGAAGCGCTTGCTGCCAGACAGTAACGATCAGTCTGCTGGCAGCAAGCGCTTCTCTTCCGGTGCCTCTGCCCTCTTCCCTGCAGGGGCGCGTGATGATGCGGGCAGATGGATCTTGTCATGCTGACACTGGCGGCGGCGGCGGCGGCAGTCTAGGGCTGCAACTAATCGATTATGAGAATCGTTGACAACTATTCTCATAATCGATTTTTATCGATAATATTGATTAGTTGTTGCAGCCCTACTGACAGGTGGGGGGGCATGTTGGTGTCGGGGGAGCTTCATTTGTCTCATGGGCTGCAAAATGGAAGCTCCTGCCCTAGGCTGTATAGGTAAACACCAACCCCCCCACCCCCTCCCAGCCATGCTGTCTTCCCATTTCCATCTTATGCAGAATTGTATGTTAGAGGAATCTAATTTGCATTTCTTCTCCCAGCATCCTTTGGTAAAGTGGAGTAGGATAGATGCTTTGTGATTGCGGTTTCATGCGTCTGTATTTCTCTATCTTTAGATTGTATATATCTAGGAGACAGACCAGTATAAAGACTCTAACCATGTTTTTACTTTGTATTCTTTTCCCGATACGCTGTGTCGCCTTTCCATGTACTGCTGTGCATCGTAGACTGGTGAAATGGAGGTGAAAAACCCACTATTTGATGATTCCTCTTTACAGACCTCGACTCACAACATCCCGTAGAAGCCTCCACACGGGAGTCCTAAAAATGAGGCGCAAATGTAACACCCAACCAACCACCAGTCTCTCGGTACCCTCATTGCAACTGTGGGTGTCTGCGATCCAGCCCAAGACTGCTCAGATCAATTACAAGAATCTGGTCCCAGAGTCCAGCATTTCTTTCTCTTTGCTTTGTACAAGTTTTCCTCTGGGTGAAATGAGATTCTGCAAATTTGCCCAAACTGTCTACTTTTCTCCCTGTCCAAATGCACATGCTGCTGCGCCGGCTTTGGAGCCTCAGTGTCAAGCTGTCTATGGCTCAGTCATCCATTTGGTGGCTTTGTGTTTCCCATTAAATGTAATGAACCATTTGCCAAAGTCCAGACGTGGTGAGCGCAGCGGAGATGTCAATGTCCAGATCTTAGTTATAAACCGTTAATTTGCTTTTTCCACCTGAGAAGTAAATTTGCACTTTTCAAAGGACTAATTCAGGTTCTTTTGATGAATGTTTGTTTTTTTTCTCCTCCCTTGCCTCAGAAAATATCCGGGTCCCACAATGATCCCCGCTCTTACACCCCGATACCCTGCCACGGAATTACTGTGGGCCACCTACCTGGGTATTGTCCTGGGGAGCACTTACCTGTTCTGACATGTCCACATCCAGTTTTGGGATGTTTGTGTAAATAGATAATAGTGGAGCGATTCCAACTGCACCGTACGGCTACAATTCTCACCCGGACTTATAATCCTCTGAATGATAGAGAGGTCTGAAACATATTACTTCTCAATGTGCTGGAGACCTCACTAGCATTCAAAGGGTTAAAAGCCTAATTTAAATTAGTGAGAAATGTAATTATGCAGCTGCTTTTTCCCCATTTTTGCCATTCAAAAATTAGCTTTTATGTCATAGAGTAGATAGGTCTCCCCAGATCGATCTATCTATCTATCTATCTATCTATCTATCTATCTATCTATCTATCTATCTATCTCTCCCTCTCTCCCTCTCCCTCTCCCTCTCCCTCTCCCTCCCTCCCTCCCTCCCTCTCTCTCTCTCTCTCTCTCTCTCTCTCTCTCTCTCTCTATCTCTCTATATATATATATATATATATATATATATATATATATATATATATATATATATATATATATATATATATAAAAATAATACAATCCACTAAAAACAGGCTGAGCTGACATCAGCGTGGCGACCTCCTCAGTCGCATACAATTGCTTGCCCCCACATTAGTCACAATGTTACTGCAGGTTACAGTGTTCACTTCTGCCTCTAGTGTCATAGATGTGTACTGCGGCCCATTGATCTCCATGCACACCTCTCCTGCTGTCTGTCTGTTGCCTGCTGGTAAGTTAGACTGAGCTGGGTGCACGCAAGGCAATCAGTAGTCGCAGTGTAAAAAGGTGAATTGGCTTCCTTTCTATGTTCTGTATGGAGGACACCGTGCGGAGATCAGCTCTGCCATGATGCGGTCCGTGTGAGCAAAGGCTTCTGTGTCCCCTACCATAGAAGGACTACAGATATTGGGCATTGCATGTGCAGTCTGGGGGAATCCATTTCCCACTACACCCTCACTGTCTGGATGGATGGTAGGCGGCACTGTATTGGGTACCACACAGCAGGAAGGAAAAGCGCAATGGAAAATGGCTTCCCCCAGCTTGCAGGAAACTGCACATGTAATATCTATCAGGTCTGTATACTTTTACCTGTATGTTGGTGCATTGAAATACATGGTGGGAATATATATGCATAAATATATATATAATAGGCAGAGGTTGAACAATTCTGAGGCAAACCAACTGCACCCTAATGGACAAATAAAAATTCCCGTTGATAAAAATGGGGCTTTAACCCTTTGAGTGCCAGGTCTTTCTTGAGTTGTTTGTGATACAACAGAGGATAGAATTGACGTAGAGACCAATACAATGTCCCGGACCAGGGACCGCAGCCCTACAAACGCCATATTGCCTAACCCGCCAACGCATCATTGCTTGCCCAAGGACCAAGCTGCTCTATAGAGAACAAATACAGATTTCCAAATTTCCCATTCGTTTAAATGGGGATGTAACCCGTTAAATGCCAGGTGTATACAACTGGTTGTTTTGTAGTGTCCCTTTGGAATGTCTGTTCCCTGTTGTGCAGGTGGCTTGTACCAGAGTTGTTCCACTTTACATTTGTGCATATGGCCCTAAGCGCAATAGTCATCCACCTGCTGCAGTCCCCAATCCCTCTGTACCCCCAGATCCCTAATAAAAGGTAACATGACCTGCAAAACCACCAGTACGTCTGCACTCCCTCCAGTCTCTTCCTGTATACGCTGATATGCCGCTCAGTTCGGGGAGGCAAACTCTACCCCCCCAATCTGCTGTTGGTTTAGAAGCCCTGCTGTAAGCTGACTGAGAATTATGGGTATTGTAGTATGAAAACATTTAGGGCCAAATATTATTCATATCTATTAGTCTGGTCAGGATTTTATTGCAGTTTGTAGGCTCTGAGGAATACGCAACTTTACCTGCAGAACTGTTGTCTGTCTACTAAAATCAGCGTGTACTGGACAAAAAAAACACCTTCCAGCCCCCCACCTTCTGTTTAGCATTTGGCGTCTGTCCCTGAGTCTGCCTCTGGTACCTCTGTCCTGGCAAAGGGAACCTTCACAGGGTGACACAGCAGGTACCATTGCTGCCCTTTCCAGAGGTACAGAGGACACTGTGGGTACCATTAGTGTGTCCGGAGGGAACCTTCCCAGGGTGACACGTGTCCTGACATCATGGTGCCACACTGTCACATCACATGTCCTGACATCATGGTGCCACACTGTCACATCACATGTCCTGACATCAAAGCTCCAGGTTCTGACATCATAGTGTCATGATGTAACATCGTAGTAGCATTTCCTGACATCATAGCTCCAAGTCTACAGTGGAGAGGATGATAACTGCTCAATAAATGTCTGAAACGTCTGTGGTGCTTAAAATATGATTAAGTGCACCTTAATCCCCTGATACATGTGTCTGCCAGGTGAGTGTACAGTTCCTGGGGAGAGCTGCACGAAGGCATGATATGGTGAGATAATCGCTCCAGTCCCTGTGTTGTTCAATCAATACAAAAAGATCTCCACAAATTGAGGCCCCATAGAATAATTCAGGGACTGGAGTGTTTCTCACATTGATCTTGCTTTAGGGCGTCCCCCTAGGAGCACTGGGACCATTTCTCTGTAGGAACCGTTGTAAGATCTCCTGTGGAAAAAGTATTAACACTTTCCTGCTAAAGAGATTTCCAGCCCAAGGCTTCAGTGACTTTGACTGATAATTGCTGTCGTTATTATTGTGACCAAATCATCTGACCTATCATTGCTTTAGGTCTTTGATACCCCAAATCTCTAGGTCACCTGAAAAGATCATTAATCAGTACAATGTGATTTGATGTAAAGGTTGTGGTAAAATGCAAATGTGTAGGTAAACCTGGGAACTTACTTTGTATTCTATGTGCTGGGGGAAGCCATTTTCTTGCACGCTCCCCATTTCTGATGTGTCTTGGCTTCCTGACCATGAAACTCAGAGTGCAGCAGGAAATTTCTTCCCCCAGCACATGAAATATCTTACAAAAGGTTCTTCCATGGTACAGGAGTGTTTACCTCTGTATCTGGGATTTTACCTGCTCAGAGCTGTTTGCAGAGGTAAAGAAAAGCAAAGCAGATTCACTACAGGGCATATATTTCCACTGACCTGTAGGGGGCACCTAACCCCACAAATGTCACACTTCTACTGACCTGTAGGAGGACCTAACCCCACAAATATCACACATACACTGACCTGTAGGGGGCACCTAACCACACAAATGTCACACTTCCACTGACCTGTAGGGGGCACCTAACCCCACAAACGTCACACTTCTACTGACCTGTAGGGGGCACCTAACCCCACAAATATCACACATACACTGACCTGTAGGGGGCACCTAACCACACAAATGTCACACTTCTACTGACCTGTAGGAGGACCTAACCCCACAAATATCACACATACACTGACCTGTAGGGGGCACCTAACCACACAAATGTCACACATACACTGACCTGTAGGGGGCACCTAACCCCACAAACGTCACACTTCTACTGACCTGTAGGGGGCACCTAACCCTACAAATGTCACACTTCTACTGACCTGAAGGGGGCACATCACAGTTCTTCTACTGACCTGTAGAGGGCACCTAACCCCACAAATGTCACACTTCTACTGACCTGTAGGGGGCACCTAACCCCACAAATGTCACACTTCTACTGACCTGTAGGGGGCACCTAACCCCACAAATGTCACACTTCTACTGACCTGTAGGGGGCACCTAACCCCACAAATGTCACACTTCTATCTCTCTTTGTATCTGTCTGTCTTTATCACTTTATGTATCTATCTCTCTGTATCTATTATCTATATCTATGTCTGTCTCTCTCTATGTATATATCTCTGTCTTTATCTATATCTCTGTCTTTATCTATATCTATGTATCTATCTCTCTCTCTCTATGGATATATATCTGTCTTTGTCTATCTGTCTGTCTTTATCTATGTCTATGTATCTATCTCTGTCTCTCTCTATGTATCTCTGTCTCTCTCTATGGATATATCTGTCTTTATCTATATCTATGTCTGTCTTTATATCTCTCTATGTATCTCTCTATATGGATATATCTCTGTCTTTATCTCTCTCTATGGATATATCTCTGTCTTTATCTCTGTCTTTATCTCTCTCTATGGATATATCTCTGTCTTTATCTCTCTCTATGGATATATCTCTGTCTTTATCTCTGTCTTTATCTCTCTCTATGGATATATCTCTGTCTTTATCTCTCTCTATGGATATATCTCTGTCTTTATCTCTCTCTATGGATATATCTCTGTCTTTATCTCTGTCTTTATCTCTCTCTATGGATATATCTCTGTCTTTATCTCTGTCTTTATCTCTCTCTATGGATATATCTCTGTCTTTATCTCTGTCTTTATCTCTCTATATGGATATATCTCTGTCTTTATCTCTCTCTATGGATATATCTCTGTCTTTATCTCTCTCTTTATCTCTCTCTATGGATATATCTCTGTCTTTATCTCTCTCTATGGATATATCTCTGTCTTTATCTCTCTCTATGGATATATCTCTGTCTTTATCTCTCTCTTTATCTCTCTCTATGGATATATCTCTGTCTTTATCTCTGTCTTTATCTCTCTATATGGATATATCTCTGTCTTTATCTCTCTCTATGGATATATCTCTGTCTTTATCTCTGTCTTTATCTCTCTCTATGGATATATCTCTGTCTTTATCTCTCTCTATGGATATATCTCTGTCTTTATCTCTCTCTATGGATATATCTCTGTCTTTATCTCTGTCTTTATCTCTCTCTATGGATATATCTCTGTCTTTATCTCTGTCTTTATCTCTCTCTATGGATATATCTCTGTCTTTATCTCTCTCTATGGATATATCTCTGTCTTTATCTCTCTCTATGGATATATCTCTGTCTTTATCTCTCTCTATGGATATATCTCTGTCTTTATCTCTCTATGGATATATCTCTGTCTTTATCTCTCTCTTTATCTCTCTCTATGGATATATCTCTGTCTTTATCTCTGTCTTTATCTCTCTATATGGATATATCTCTGTCTTTATCTCTCTCTATGGATATATCTCTGTCTTTATCTCTGTCTTTATCTCTCTCTATGGATATATCTCTGTCTTTATCTCTGTCTTTATCTCTCTCTATGGATATATCTCTGTCTTTATCTCTGTCTTTATCTCTCTCTATGGATATATCTCTGTCTTTATCTCTGTCTTTATCTCTCTCTATGGATATATCTCTGTCTTTATCTCTGTCTTTATCTCTCTCTATGGATATATCTCTGTCTTTATCTCTCTCTATGTATCTATCTCTGTCTCTCTCTATGTATATCTGTCTTTATCTATGTCTGTCTTTATCTCTCTATATGTATCTGTCTCTCTCTATGGATATATCTCTGCCTTTATCTATACCTATGTCTGCCTTTATATCTCTGTCTCTCTCTCTCTCTCTCTCTCTATGGATATATCTCTGTCTTTATCTCTCTCTATGGATATCTCTGTCTTTATCTCTCTCTCTGTCTCTATGTATCTATCTCTGTCTCTCTCTATGTATCTGTCTCTCTCTATGGATATATCTCTGTCTATACCCATGTCTGTCTTTATCTCTCTCTATGTATCTATGTATCTATCTCTGTCTCTCTCTATGTATCTCTCTCTCTATGGATATATCTCTGTCTCTCTCTATGGATATATCTCTGTCTATACCCATGTCTGTCTTTATCTCTCTCTATGTATCTATCTTGATAATTTGAATACACCTTCTGTTTCATTTAAACAATAACCGCTGACCCCTACCTTTGCCCCATGTATCTTGGTTCCAGTGATCTCTGTTCCTTTTTTGCAAGTTAATTAAATATTTGTGTTTTCTATAAGTGAAAAGGCCTTGTCCGCACGTTGGCCGCTGTGCAGGGAGGAAGCTAATTACACCTGCAGCTCCCATTGAACCCAGAAATCTGCATTTGTTTTCACCTAGACCCCCTCCCACCCGCTGCCTACTTGTGTCTCCTTGTTCCTGGGCTTCCACAAAACAGCTCCTCTCCTTTCACATGTAGAAAACCTACCTGCCCCCAAGGGCAAATCCTCTGCCTCTCCCCATGTCTGCTTCCTTCACTGCCCTGCCCTGTCCCCTCTGATCCCACAGTCAAAAGCATTCCATGGGCACATGAGAAGAGCCAGTGTCTTGCTGCCGGCCCTGGGATCAGATAAACAAGTGCTGCTTTATGCCTTTTGTTCTCCTCTTTTAATTGGTTTTTAGTCATTTAGTAGTGGGGGGATCAGCTGTCATTTAGTCCTAATTCTCACTGCTCTCTTTATACTAAGTATCAAATTAATAGCACTGAAGGGAAAATGGCTGCAAATATCTCAAGCGAGAGCGTTTGTCATCTTTATTTACAAGTACGTGTGTGTCATGGGTCCTTTAGGGACGTTCACCCCATGACGCACATGTACGTCCTTGGTTGTTAAAGGGATAGTAATACTTAAAATGTAAAAACAAATATGTTGTAGGGTTTATCCCCCTGAGTAAAACAAGAGTACTCCCACTGCTGAAAGGTGTTTCATTCAAAAGTTATTAATTTTCAAAGTTGAATTTTTTAAGTGCAATATCACAGTGGCCTGAAATTGTACAGTGGCGCTGTTGCTACATGATCCTATGGACAGCTCTGGTCCCGGGACCATAAATCTCCATAGGATCGTGTAGCAACAGCGCCACTGTACAATTTCAGGCCACTGTGATATTGCACCTAAAAAAATTCAACTTTGAAAATTAATAACTATTGAATGAAACACCTTTCAGCAGTGGGAGTCCTCTTGTTTTACTCAGGGGGATAAACCCTACAACATATTTTTTTTTTACATTTTAAGTATTACTATCCCTTTAAGGAGTTAAACACGAACAGGTACTGATGATTTTATACTATCACACACTGTGATAGGAATGGCTCTAGTCCACACACTGTGATATGAATGGATCTAGTCCACACACTGTGATATGAATAGATCTAGGCAGAGTCCACACACTGTGATATGAATGGATCTAGGCAGAGTCCACACACTTTGATAGGAATGGATCCAGTCCACACACTGTGATAGGAATGGATCCAGTCCACACACTGTGATATGAATGGATGTAGTCCACACACTGTGATATGAATGGATGTAGTCCACACACTGTGATATGAATGGATCTACGTACAGTCCACACACTGTGATATGAATGGATCTACGTACAGTCCACACACTGTGATATGAATGGATGTAGTCCACACACTGTGATATGAATAGATCTAGTCCACACACTGTGATATGAATGGATCTAGTCCACACACTGTGATATGAATGGATCTAGTCCACACACTGTGATAGGAATGGATCTAGTCCACACACTGTGATAGGAATGGATCCAGTCCACACACTGTGATATGAATGGATGTAGTCCACACACTGTGATAGGAATGGATCTACCTACAGTCCACACACTGTGATGTGAATGGATCTAGTCCACACACTGTGATATGAATGGATCTAGTCCACACACTGTGATATGAATGGATCTAGGCAGAGTCCACACACTGTAATATGAATGGATCTAGGTACAATCCACACACACTGTGATAGGAATGGCTCTAGTCCACACACTGTGATATGAATGGATCTAGTCCACACACTTGAATATGAACGGATCTAGGCAGAGTCCACACACTGTGATATGAATGGATCTAGTCCACACACTGTGATATGAATGGATCTAGTCCACACACTGTGATATGAATGGGTCTAGTCCACACACTGTGATATGAATGGATCTAGTCCACACACTTGAATATGAACGGATCTAGGCAGAGTCCACACACTGTGATATGAATGGATCTAGTCCACACACTTGAATATGAACGGATCTAGGCAGAGTCCACACACTGTGATATGAATGGATCTAGTCCACACACTGTGATATGAATGGGTCTAGTCCACACACTGTGATATGAATGGATCTAGTCCACACACTTGAATATGAACGGATCTAGGCAGAGTCCACACACTGTGATATGAATGGATCTAGTCCACACACTGTGATATGAATGGATCTAGTCCATACACTGTGATATGAATGGATCTAGTCCACACACTGTGATATGAATGGGTCTAGTCCACACACTGTGATATGAATGGGTCTAGTCCACACACTGTGATGTGAATGGATCTAGTCCACACACTGTGATATAAATTGATCTAGTCCACACACTGTGATATGAATGGATCTAGGCAGAGTCCACACACTGTGATATGAATGGATCTAGTCCACACACTGTGATATGAATGAATCTAGGTACAATCCACACACACTGTGATAGGAATGGCTCTAGTCCACACACTGTGATATGAATGGATCTAGTCCACACACTTGAATATGAACGGATCTAGGCAGAGTCCACACACTGTGATATGAATGGATCTAGTCCACACACTGTGATATGAATGGGTCTAGTCCACACACTGTGATGTGAATGGATCTAGTCCACACACTGTGATATGAATGGATGTAGTCCACACACTGTGATATGAATGGATCTAGGCAGAGTCCACACACTGTGATATGAATGGATCTAGTCCACACACTGTGATATGAATGGATCTAGTCCACACACTGTGATATGAATGAATCTAGGTACAATCCACACACACTGTGATAGGAATGGATCTAGTCCACACACTGTGATATAAATGGATCTAGTCCACACACTGTGATATGAATGGCTCTAGTCCACACACTGTGATATGAATGGATCTAGTCCACACACTTGAATATGAACGGATCTAGTCCACACACTGTGATATGAATGGATCTAGTCCACACACTGTGATATGAATGGATCTAGTCCACCCACTGTGATAGGAATGGATCTAGTCCACACACTGTGATAGGAATGGATCTAGTCCACACACTGTGATATGAATGAATCTAGTCCACACACTGTGATATGAATGAATCTAGTCCACACACTGTGATATGAAGGAATCTAGGTACAATCCACACACACTGTGATAGGAATGGCTCTAGTCCACACACAGTGATATGAATGGATCTAGTCCACACACTTGAATATGAATGGATCTAGGCAGAGTCCACACACTGTGATAGGAATGAATCTACTCCACACACTGTGATAGGAATGAATCTACTCCACACACTGTGATAGGAATGGATCTACGTACAGTCCACACACTGTGATGTGAATGGATCTAGTCCACACACTGTGATGTGAATGGATCTAGTCCACACACTGTGATGTGAATGGATCTAGTCCACACACTGTGATAGGAATGGATCCAGTCCACACACTGTGATATGAATGGATCCAGTCCACACACTGTGATATGAATGGATCTAGTCCACACACTGTGATAGGAATGGATCTACGTAGACTCCACACACTGTGATATGAATGGATCTAGTCCACACACTGTGATAGGAATGGATCTAGGCAGAGTCCACACACTGTGATATGAATGGGTCTATGAATGGATTTAGGCAGAGTCCACACACTGTGATATGAATGGATCTAGTCCACACACTGTGATATGAATGGATCTAGTCCACACACTGTGATATGAATGGATCTAGGCAGAGTCCACACACTGTGATATGAATGGATAAAGGCCTTGAAATGCGGCTGAATCATTGATTTCAATCAACATAGTTTGATTTTCACACTACAATCCTGTGAGTGCCAGCAATACCCCGATGAACTGTATGTATCTATTTATTATTCTGACGTGCACTCGGGTATTAATACCATTTGCTACAGAGGTTGCAGCCACGTTTGACATATACACACACATATAACGCAATGATTAGTGAAGCGTACAGTGTGTGTGTTTTATGTACTTTATTCT
Organism: Rhinophrynus dorsalis; assembly: GCA_037306005.1. Classification (NCBI taxonomy): domain Eukaryota; kingdom Metazoa; phylum Chordata; class Amphibia; order Anura; family Rhinophrynidae; genus Rhinophrynus; species Rhinophrynus dorsalis. The sequence goes on from CM074726.1 coordinate 908,539, forward strand.
CAAAGTGTTTTTCCCTTTTTTTTTTTTTTCTTGGCAAAATGGTAATATCTACAGTAAAAATAATTTTCTGCTCTTGAACTTACTGGGAAAAAAGAAATAAAACAGGTAACTATGCAGACGGTAACAGTATTTAGTGAAGCGGTTGGTAGTGCAGACTGTAACGCAATGTTTAGTGAAGTGGGTGGAGCTGCAGACGGTAACGCAATGTTTAGTGAAGCGGGTGGCGCTGCAGACGGTATTTCAATGTTTAGTGAAGCGGGTGGCATTGATCTCCTAAACACAGGGACACCAGGGTGATACTTATATACACACCACATAGTCTGATCTCCTACGCACAGGGACACCAGGGTAATACACTTCTATACACACCACACAGTCTGATCTCCTAAACACATGGACACCAGGGTGATACACTTATATACACACCACACAGTGTGATCTCCTAAACACAGGGACACCAGGGTGATACACTTCTATACACACCACATAGTCTGATCTCCTAAACACATGGACGCCAGGGTGATGCACTTCTATACACACCACACAGTCTGATCTCCTAAACACATGGACACCAGGGTGATACACTTATATACACACCACACAGTGTGATCTCCTAAACACAGGGGCACCAGGGTGATACACTTATATACACACCACACAGTGTGATCTCCTAAACACAGAGACACCAGAGTGATACACTTATATACACACCACAGAGTCTGATCTCCTACACACAGGGACACCAGGGTGATACACTTATATACACACCACACAGTGTGATCTCCTAAACACAGAGACACCAGAGTGATACACTTATATACACACCACAGAGTCTGATCTCCTACACACAGGGACACCAGGGTGATACACTTATATACACACCACACAGTCTGATCTCCTAAACACAGGGACACCAGGGTGATACACTTATATACACACCACACAGTCTGATCTCCTACACACAGGGACACCAGGGTGATACACTTATACACACACCACACAGTCTGATCTCCTAAACACATGGACACCAGGGTGATACACTTCTATACACACCACACAGTCTGATCTCCTACACATAGGGACACCAGAGTGATACACTTCTATACACACCACACAGTCTGATCTCCTACGCACAGGGATGCCAGGGTGATACACTTCTATACACACCACATAGTCTGATCTCCTACGCACAGGGACGCCAGGGTGATACATTTATATTCACACCCCACAGTCTGATCTCCTAAACACAGGGACACCAGAGTGGTACACTTATATACACACCACACAGTCTGATCTCCTACACACAGGGACACCAGGGTGAAACACTTATATACACACCACACAGTCTGATCTCCTAAACACAGAGACACCAGGGTGATACACTTATATACATACCACACAGTCTGGTTTCCTAAACACAGGGACACCAGGGTGATACATTTGTATACACACCACATAGTCTGATCTCCTAAACACAGGGACACCAGGGTGATACACTTATATACACACCACACAGACTGATCTCCTAAACACAGAGACACCAGGGTGATACACTTATATACACACCACACAGTCTGATCTCCTAAACACAGGGACACCAGCGTGATACACTTCTATACACACCACACAATCTGATCTCCTACGCACAGGGACACCAGGGTGATACACTTATATACACACCACACAGTCTGATCTCCTAAACACATGGACGCCAGGGTGATGCACTTCTATACACACCACATAGTCTGATCTCCTACGCACAGGGATGCCAGGGTGATACACTTCTATACACACCACATAGTCTGATCTCCTACGCACAGGGATGCCAGGGTGATACACTTCTATACACACCACATAGTCTGATCTCCTACACACAGGGACACTAGGGTGATACACTTATATACACACCACACAGACTGATCTCCTAAACACAGAGACACCAGGGTGATACACTTATATACACACCACACAGTCTGATCTCCTAAACACAGGGACACCAGCGTGATACACTTCTATACACACCACACAATCTGATCTCCTACGCACAGGGACACCAGGGTGATACACTTATATACACACCACACAGTCTGATCTCCTAAACACATGGACGCCAGGGTGATGCACTTCTATACACACCACATAGTCTGATCTCCTACGCACAGGGACACCAGGGTGATACACTTCTATACACACCACACAGACTGATCTCCTAAACACAGAGACACCAGGGTGATACACTTATATACACACACCACACAGTCTGATCTCCTAAACACAGGAACACCAGGGTAATACACTTATAAACACACCACACAGTCTGATCTCCTAAACACAGGGACACCAGGGTGATACACTTATATACACACCACACAGTCTGATCTCCTAAACACAGGGACACCAGGGTAGGACAGAGGGAACTGGGCCTCAAAGAGTGACATTTGGGAGGTATGGACCCCTGATATCTCCTATGGAGGAATCTTGGAGAGGTATGGACTCCTAGTATCTCGTACAGAGGGGCATTAGGGATGTATTGATCCCCAATATCCCCTACAGATGGACAGTTAGGAGATACAGAGCCCTGATATCTCCTACAGATGGACTTTTTGGGAGGTATGTAAGATGGTGATTTACTGATTGCTCTGACAGTGTTACAAATTAAGGGCTAAATGTATCTTTCATCATGCTACTTCAAGGAAGAGAAGAACCTTGTCTCTTCCTTTGTTACAAAGTTACAATAGCCACTTGCCACACTGGCCCTTGCAGATGGGATCTGTGGCCAGTGGAGATTGGGAATACACATCATGCTGTCTGGGAGAGGTTCAAAGTCACAGGGGCCTGTCCAGTGAATGGGGAGGCCAGCTGGAATGCAGATAATCTAGTTTGGAGCAGATTGTTGTCTTGTTTTGGGTAGCCTTGTGTCCTGGGGTGCTGAGTCAACAGGGCAGGGGGATGGGGCAGATACAGTAACAATATATCAAAGCCTCACAGCCATTGTTGAGATGTGCTATGAGCTGTTACCTGGCCCATCGGACTCCTGTTGGGAGCAGGGTACAATCTGTCACAATTGGAGCCCCGGAGTGTTGTATCCTGCCTGATAAATGGCTTCTTAATCACCAGAGGCTTCAAAGACAGGGCCCCATGGACAGCTCTGGAGGCTCACTGACTCCCCCTCAGATCACTGGCCTGTTCTAGAGTCTAAGACCTTGTAGTCTCATTGATCCTGCACAAACACAAGGTCATTGCAGGTGGTGATTCCTTATACTGGACCCACGGAAAGGAATGTTAATGAGAAGCAATACATTCCTGTAATATAAAACACGACATATGTATAAAGAAAATGGAGCAATTTCCGGGCAAAACAAATACAATACAGCGTTACCCTCATGTACTAGAGTCCCTATACTAGAGCCCTATACCAGAGCAATGTGAATCAAATGAAAAACATTTACATACAGTGTTACTATTAATAATAATAATGACATTGTTACCTACAGTGTTACTATTAATAATAATAATGACATTGTTACCTACAGTGCTACTATTAATAATAATGACTTACATAGTGTTACTATTCTGTTTATAATAATAATACTAATAATGACATTGTTACATACAGTGTTACTATTAATAATAATAATGACATTGTTACCTACAGTGTTACTATTAATAATAATGACTTACATAGTGTTACTATTCTGTTTATAATAATAATACTAATAATGACATTGTTACATACAGTGTTACTATTAATAATAATAATAATAATGACATTGTTACGTACAGTGTTACTATTAATAATAATAATGACATTGTTACCTACAGTGCTACTATTAATAATAATGACTGTTACATAGTGTTACTATTAATAATAATAATACTAATAATGACATTGTTACATACAGTGCTACTATTAATAATACTAATAATGACATGATTACATACAGTGTTACTATTAATAATAATAATGGCATTGTTACATAGTGTTACTATTAATAATAATAATAATGACATTGTTACAGTGTTACTATTAATAATAATGACATTGTTACATACAGCGCTATTATTAATAATAATAATAATAATAATGACATTGTTATATACAGTGTTACTATTAATAATAATAATGACATTGTTACATACAGTGTTACTATTAATAATAATACTAATAATAATAATAATTATATTGTTATGTACAGTGTTACTATTAATAATAATAATAATGACATTGGTACATACAGCGCTACTATTAATAATAATAATAATAATAATAATAATAATGACATTGTTACATACAGTGCTACTATTAATAATAATAATAATGACATTGTTACATACAGTGTTACTATTAATAATAATAATGACATTGGTACATACAGCGCTACTATTAATAATAATAATAATAATAATCATAATAATAATGACATTGTTACATACAGTGCTACTATTAATAATAATAATGACATTGTTATATACAGCGCTACTATTAATAATAATAATAATAATAATAATGACATTGTTACATACAGTGTTACTATTAATAATAATAATAATAATAATAATGACATTGTTACATACAGCGCTACTATTAATAATAATAATAATAATAATAATAATAATAATGACATTGTTACATACAGTGCTACTATTAATAATAATAATAATAATAATGACATTGTTACATACAGTGCTACTATTAATAATAATAATAATAATAATAATGACATTGTTACATACAGTGTTACTATTAATAATAATAATAATAATAATAATGACATTGTTACATACAGCGCTACTATTAATAATAATAATAATAATAATAATAATAATAATGACATTGTTACATACAGTGCTACTATTAATAATAATAATAATAATAATGACATTGTTACATACAGTGCTACTATTAATAATAATAATAATAATAATAATAATGACATTGTTACATACAGTGTTACTATTAATAATAATAATGACATTGGTACATACAGCGCTACTATTAATAATAATAATAATAATAATCATAATAATAATGACATTGTTACATACAGTGCTACTATTAATAATAATAATAATAATAATAATGACATTGTTATATACAGCGCTACTATTAATAATAATAATAATAATAATAATAATGACATTGTTACATACAGTGCTACTATTAATAATAATACTAATAATAATAATGACATTGGTACATACAGTGTTACTATTAATAATAATACTAATAATAATAATGACATTGGTACATACAGTGTTACTATTAATAATAATACTAATAATAATAATGACATTGGTACATACAGTGCTACTATTAATAATAATAATAATAATAATAATGACATTGTTATATACAGCGCTACTATTAATAATAATAATAATAATAATAATAATGACATTGGTACATACAGTGTTACTATTAATAATAATAATAATAATAATAATGACATTGTTACATACAGTGCTACTATTAATAATAATACTAATAATAATAATGACATTGGTACATACAGTGTTACTATTAATAATAATACTAATAATAATAATGACATTGGTACATACAGTGTTACTATTAATAATAATACTAATAATAATAATGACATTGGTACATACAGTGCTACTAATAATAATAATAATAATGACATTGTTACATACAGTGTTACTATTAATAATAATACTAATAATAATAATAATAATGATGTTATGTACAGTGTTACTATTAATAATAATAATGACATTGGTACATACAGCGCTACTATTAATAATAATAATAATAATCATAATAATAATGACATTGTTACATACAGTGCTACTATTAATAATAATAATAATAATGACATTGTTACATACAGTGTTACTATTAATAATAATAATGACATTGTTACATACAGTGTTACTATTAATAATAATAATAATAATAATAATAATGACATTGTTACATACAGTGTTAATAATAATAATAATAATAATAATGACATTGTTACATACAGTGCTACTATTAATAATAATAATAATGACATTGTTACATACAGTGTTACTATTAATAATAATAATAATAATAATAATAATGACATTGTTACATACAGTGTTAATAATAATAATAATAATAATAATGACATTGTTACATACAGTGCTACTATTAATAATAATGACTGTAACATACAGTGTTAATATTAATAATAATAATAATAATAATAATGACATTGTTATATACAGTGCTACTATTAATAATAATAATAATAATAATAATGACATTGGTACATACAGCGCTACTATTAATAATAATAATAATAATCATAATAATAATGACATTGTTATATACAGTGCTACTATTAATAATAATAATAATGGCATTGTTATATACAGTGTTACTATTAATAATAATAATAATGACATTGTTACCTACAGTGTTACTATTAATAATAATAATACTAATAATGACATTGTTACATACAGTGTTACTATTAATAATAATAATACTAATAATGACATTGTTACATACAGTGTTACTATTAATAATAATAATAATGACATTGTTACATACAGTGTTACTATTAATAATAATAATAATAATAATGACATTGTTACATACAGTGTTACTATTAATAATAATACTAATAATGACATTGTTACATACAGTGTTACTATTAATAATAATAATAATAATAATAATGACATTGTTACATACAGTGCTACTATTAATAATAATAATCATAATAATGACATTGTTATATACAGTGCTACTATTAATAATAATAATAATAATAATGGCATTGTTACATACAGTGTTAATATTAATAATAATAATCATAATAATGACTGTTACATACAGTGCTACTATTAATAATAATAATAATAATGACATTGTTACATACAGTGCTACTATTAATAATAATAATCATAATAATAATGACTGTTACATACAGTGCTACTATTAATAATAATAATAATAATGACATTGTTACATACAGTGCTACTATTAATAATAATGACTGTTACATACAGTGTTAATATTAATAATAATAATAATCATAATAATAATGACTGTTACAGTGCTACTATTAATAATAATAATAATAATAATAATAATAATGACATTGTTACATACAGTGTTACTAATAATATTAATAATAATAATAATAATGACATTGTTACATACAGTGTTACTATTAATAATAATAATAATAATAATGACATTGTTACATACAGTGTTACTAATAATAATAATAATAATAATAATAATAATGACATTGTTACATACAGTGTTACTATTAATAATAATAATGATATTGTTATATACAGTGTTAATATTAATAATAATAATAATAATGACATTATTTTGTTACAGTGTTATAATTTACATTTGAGGGAAGATGTTACTCCTCTGGTGATGTTTGGGGGGAGATGTTTCCCCTCTGGTGGTGATTGGGGGGAGATGTTTCCCCTCTGGTGATGTTTGGGGGGGGAGATGTTACCCCTCTGGTGATGTTTGGGGGCAGGAGATGTTACCCCTCTTGTGATGTTTTGGGGGGAGATATTACCCCTCTGGTGATGTTTGGGGGGAGATGTTACCCCTCTGGTGATGTTTGGGGGGGAGATGTTACCCCTCTGGTGATGTTTGGGGGAGATGTTACCCCTCTGGTGATGTTTAGGGGAGATGTTACCCCTCTGGTGATGTTTGGGGGGGGAGATGTTACCCCTCTGGTGATGTTTGGGGGGGGGAGATGTTACCCCTCTGGTGATGTTTGGGGGGGAGATATTACCCCTCTTGTGATGTTTGGGGGGAGATGTTTCCCCTCTGATGTTTGGGGGGGAGATATTACCCCTCTTGTGATGTTTGGGGGGGAGATGTTACCCCTCTGGTGATGTTTGGGGGGGAGATATTACCCCTCTTGTGATGTTTGGGGGGGGAGATGTTACCCCTCTGGTGATGTTTGGGGGGGGAGATATTACCCCTCTGGTGATGTTTGGGGGGGAGATATTACCCCTCTGGTGATGTTTTTTGGGGGAGATATTACCCCTCTTGTGATGTTTTTGGGGGGAGATGTTACCCCTCTTGTGATGTTTGGGGGGGAGATATTACCCCTCTTGTGATGTTTGGGGGGGAGATGTTACCCCTCTGGTGATGTTTGGGGGGGAGATGTTACCCCTCTTGTGATGTTTGGGGGGGAGATGTTACCCCTCTGGTGATGTTTGGGGGGAGATATTACCCCTCTGGTGATGTTTGGGGGGGAGATATTACCCCTCTGGTGATGTTTTTGGGGGGAGATGTTACCCCTCTTGTGATGTTTTTGGGGGGAGATGTTACCCCTCTTGTGATGTTTGGAGGGGAGATGTTACCCCTCTTGTGATGTTTGGAGGGGAGATGTTTCCTCTCTGGTGATGTTTGGGGGAGATGTTTCCCCTCTGGTGATGTTTGGGGGAGATGTTTCCCCTCTGGTGATGTTTGGGGGGAGATGTTTCCCCTCTGGTGATGTTTGGGGGGGAAATGTTTCCCCTCTGGTGATGTTTGAGGGGGGAAATGTTTCCCCTCTGGTGATGTTTGGGGGGGATATGTTTCCCCTCTGGTGATGTTTGGGGGGGGGGGATGTTTCCCCTCTGGTGATGTTTGGGGGGGGGAATGTTTCCCCTCTGGTGATGTTTGGGGGGGAAATGTTTCCCCTCTGGTGATGTTTGGGGGGGAAATGTTTCCCCTCTGGTGATGTTTGGGGGGAGATGTTTCCCCTCTGGTGATGTTTGGGGGGAGATGTTTCCCCTCTGGTGATGTTTGGGGGGGAAATGTTTCCCCTCTGGTGATGTTTGGGGGGGAAATGTTTCCCCTCTGGTGATGTTTGGGGGGGAAATGTTTCCCCTCTGGTGATGTTTGGGGGGGAAATGTTTCCCCTCTGGTGATGTTTGGGGGGGAAATGTTAATCCTCTGGTGAATTTTGAGGGGAAGATGTTACCCCTCTGGTGATGTTTGGGGGGGAGACGTTTCCCCTCTTGACTTTGGGGTCTTTCACCTACTTATTATTAAAGACAAAATCTGCCCTATGTGTTGTATGTGTTGAGGTTTTTACAACACTACATCATTTAATTGGCATTACACCCAGTTCACAGACACAAGTGACATTATTGTAGATACTCTGTAACACTTGGTTGTTTGATTATCTAGGCCCTGATTATGCTAAATTAATCTGTGTCTACATTAATCCTAGGTCTGGCCCCTGAGGTCGTTATCAGTCTCCAGTCCCTGCATCTGATATACCAATTAGGAAAGTCTCCTTGGGGTCACCAGGAAGATGATGTAGTGAGGTGGATCTAAAGCAGGTTTTGTGTTGGTACAAATAGATAAGAGGTTCCAGATTCAGCTCTAGAATCAGTGAATGATACTGGAAGAGAGGTGCAAGCGAATTAAAATATCTACTGTTTCTTCTTCTTCTCCCCATTGGCCGTTCCACTCGTTTCTAATTACGTAAAATTGTTTAACCCCTGGGATGGTAGAATAGTCTCTAATGTTCTGCTTCAGAATGCGTGTGAGATGTCTTTAGGATACGGTATTTAGACAGGCACTATAGGACGCAGCTCCTAAGACGTCATTACTTGGATACCCCCTGTCCTGATGGGTGCTGTGGGCTGGGGATCTGGCGCCTGGACACCGGGGTAAGTCATTAGCAGCTCAGGACAGGATGGAATTTTTCAGGCCACAGCATTGATACGTCATGTGATCTCACCCAGTCCTATAAAGAGCAGAAAGATAGCGAATAATGTAAGAGAAACGCGTTCTTTACACAAAGTCTCTGATATACAGGAACAAATGAGAAATACGTCACCCATGGTGGCAGTTCTCAAGCCTCTGTCAAGAGGAGCCGAACAGGCCAGGTGTTCACAGCGAGTCAGAGGCTCAGTTTCACACTCCGCGCTGTTTTGATCTTCTCCGTCGGTCCATCCCTTTCTCCTGGCAGTCTGGATCATGTCTCCTATTTATGATCCTCTCTCTCCAGCTCACTGTCTAAGTGTTCGGAGTGAGATCCATGACAGCCGCTCATCTTGCCTTGAATATCCTTTACCCATCGTTGCTGACCACTGCTAGTATTTGACCACTCCATTTGCCTTTGTTTCAGTTGGTCCACAGTTGGTGACCACTGCTACTCCATTGTCCGCTACTGCTCGCTGCCATATTCCAGATCCAGCTGCTCCTTGGTTTCCAGTCTGCCACAGGAAGCCACCTGTCAGTGAGCTCCCTGCCTTGGGCTGATTATTCTTTAATGGTGGCCTCTGTGCTTATCTGTGTTCCTTTCCGCTATTCCAGTCGTAGTCATCCCGAGATCCTAACCAGCTCAGCTGGTGGACGCTCTCTAACCTTGCGGCTAGCAATTCTGTTCGGCCTTAACCACAGCAACATACAATTGTGAGTAGTCGCCGCTCACGAGATACGTTCCCTAGCATCACTCTCAATCATCTACTCTCCCTGAGTGCCCATTCTTGCTGAGGAAGTTCACACTCAGACATTTAATTAACTCACCTGTGTGCAAGCAGAGATACCCTAAAAACCAGGCCTGTTCGCAGGCCCTGAGGAGAGGTCCGGGAACAATGCTCTTTAGCTGTCTGTGCTTTGTCGCATGAAAAATGAAGGATGTCATTATAGGAAAAGTAAACTTTTGTTATGAAAAACCCCACAAGCTGTAGGACTTTTCCTGATGGATAAAATGTGGGTTCAGACCATTGCTTTGGAGTCTTCCTTGTTATATTAAATCATTATTATATTAAAACAGCACCACCTGTTGTCCTGACAGCTCCTCTGGTGATCAGAGGGTTATACTACTGATCTCTATCGGAGAGGTGAGTCACTGACTACAGATCATTATGGATTGTGAAGAGCTCTGCCCATTTGTGGCAGTTTCAACTGTAATAGTGTTTGATTAAAGCAGCTTCCAGTAGTGTGAATAATTCATTTGTTTCACTGGGCAGGACATTCCCTATATGTATGTATGGGGGTGGGGGGAGAAATAATTAAATGTTACTGATCCTTTAAGATTAAATTACTAGTATATCTGAAGTGAAACCCATGGCATTCAAGTGGTTAAACTTCTAAATCAATGTCCACAGCAATCCGTTCATAATAAACTGGTTTCTTACACATATATTTCACATTAAAAATGGCAATAATTCAGATATCAATGCTCACTCTTTATAATGTCCTGGAGTTAAAGGGACATGAATTAGCTGCAGCTCACTCTTTATAATGTCCTGGAGTTAAAGGGACATCAATATGCTTCAGCGCATTCTTTAAAATGTCATGGAGTTAAAGGGACATGAATACGCTGCAGCGCGCTCTTTAGAATGTCCTGGAGTTAAAAGGACGTGAATATGCTGCAACGCGCTCTTTATAATGTCCTGGAGTTAAAAGGACGTGAATACGCCGCAGCGGGCACTCTCTTTAGAATGTCCTGGAGTTAAAGGGACACGAATACACCTCAGCGCGCTCTTTATAATGTCCTGGAGTTAAAGAGACGTGAATACGCTGCAGCGCGCTCTTTATAATGTCCTAGAGTAAAAGGGACGTGAATATGCCACAGCGCGCTTCTTATAATGTACTGGAATTAAAGGGACAGTATTACTTCAAAATTACTATGCCTCATATTGTAGCCCTTAATAAACTGAGTTAAATGACACCAGCGGCATCTCTCAGACCTTTATGGTGTAAGAGATAGCCGCTTTCAAAGTTTCCTCTCCCCTGCTGTCAGCGTTCTGCTGCCAGCAGGGGAATCCGGTCCCGGGACAGGCAGAGGCTCTTAAACAGAGCCAATATCTCGTTATGGAAGGAAAAATTATTAATTGAAACAGTCTTCTAAGTATGCTTGGTTACCAAGCACACGTAGAAGACTGTTTCAATTAATCATTTTTCCTTCCATAACGAGATATCGGCTCTGTTTAAGAGCCTCCACTTGATTCAGAGACCGGATTCTCCTGCTGGCAGCAGAACGCTGACAGCAGGGGAGAGGAAACTTTGAAAGCGGCTATCTCTTACACCATAAAGGTCTGAGAGATGCCGCTGGTGTCATTTAACTCAGTTTATTAAGGGCTACAATATGAGGCATAGTAATTTTGAAGTAATACTATCCCTTTAAAGGGACTTGGTCACTAGCTCCCATGATCCTCAGCTGTCCAAAGATAGCAGAGTATAATGGGTGTCACAGTCCAACAGCATTTGGATAGTCACAGACTCTCACCCCACATATGCAGTACTGTATGAAAAGGCCTTGGGTCTGCTGAGTAATCCATTTAAAGCTGTGTTGTTTAGTTTTCAAAGAAAGCGAATGCTATTGATCATTTGTTAATTTAAACGAGTCCAGACAAGAACAACAATCAGAATTAACTGGGCCCTGTCGTTATCTCATCTTTATCTGATTGACCCTTTATCTGCTGCAGCAAGAGAGATGGCTTGACTCAATCGCAAAGCAAACGTGGAGTCAGATGAGCAGATTCCCAGCCAGGAGTCCAGCAGGGCCATGTATAATCACCTTTACCTGTTCTGGAACACAGCAACCCGTGGAAACAAGATTGTCTGTTTAACCCCTTCACTGCTGGACTCCTTGTGTAGGAGGTAAGTAAATTGTGCACTGCTCTGAAGACAATGTACAAAGTGAAATGCTAGTGCTCTATGTGAGACAAAGAGTTTTATTCATATGGAACGTGTAACCCCGTGATTGCAGGAAAAGACTGCAAGGCCAAGCAGTGGATGACTCTCTGTTATTATATCCAAGTGGTTAAAAGTCCCATTTAAATCCACTGAAATGTTGTACAGTGCAGTTTATACTGATCCGCACAGCGCCATCCAGACCCTCCTCACCGGTACCGTCACACAGGGGGCCCCGTGGAGCCGACACAGAGGACCCTCGGTATTGTCACACAGGGGGCCCCGTGGAGCCGACACAGAGGACCCTCGGTATTGTCACACAGGGGAACCCATGGAGCCGACACAGAGGACCCTCGGTATTGTCACACAGGGAGCCCCCCCCCCCCGGTACAGTCACACACAGCCCTCCCCCCAGTATTGTCACACAGGGGGCCCCATGGAGCCGACATAGAGGACCTTCAGTATTGTCACACAGGGGGCCCCATGGAGCCGACATAGAGGACCTTCAGTATTGTCACACAGGGGGCCCCATGGAGCCAACATAGAGGACCTTCAGTATTGTCACACAGGGGACCCCATGGAGCAGACACAGAGGACCCTTGGTATTGTCACACAGGGGGCCCCATGGAGCCGACACAGAGGACTCTCGGTATTGTCACACAGGGGGCCCCATGGAGCCGACACAGAGGACTCTCGGTATTGTCACACAGGGGGCCCCATGGAGCCGACACAGAGGACCCTCGGTATTGTCACACAGGGGGCCCCATGGAGCCGACACAGAGGACTCTCGGTATTGTCACACAGGGGGCCCCATGGAGCCGACACAGAGGACCCTCGGTATTGTCACACAGGGGGCCCCATGGAGCCGACACAGAGGACCCTCGGTATTGTCGCATGGGGGCCCCATGGAGCCGACACAGAGGACCCTCGGTATTGTCACATGGGGGCCCCATGGAGCCGACATAGAGGACCCTCAGTATTGTCACACAGGGGCCCCATGGAGCCGACATAGAGGACCCTCAGTATTGTCACATGGGGGCCCCATGGAGCCGACATAGAGGACCCTCAGTATTGTCACACAGGGGACCCCATGGAGCCGACATAGAGGACCCTCAGTATTGTCACACAGGGGACCCCATGGAGCAGACACAGAGGACCCTCAGTATTGTAACACAGGGGGCCCCATGGAGCCGACACAGAGGACCCTCGGTACTGTCACACAGGGAGCCCCATGGAGCCGACACAGAGGACCCTCAGTACTGTCACACAGGGGGCCCCATGGAGCCGACACAGAGGACCCTCGGTACTGTCACACAGGGGGCCCCATGGAGCCGACACAGAGGACCCTCAGTATTGTCACACAGGGGGCCCCATGGAGCCGACACAGAGGACCCTCGGTACTGTCACACAGGGAGCCCCATGGAGCCGACACAGAGGACCCTCAGTATTGTCACACAGGGGGCCCCATGGAGGCGACACAGAGGACCCTCGGTATTGTCACACAGGGGGCCCCATGGAGCCAACATAGAGGACCCTCGGTATTGTAACACAGGGGGCCCCGTGGAACCGACATAGAGGACCCCTCCGGTACTGTCACACAGGGGGCCCCATGGAGGCGACACAGAGGACCCTCGGTATTGTAACACAGGGGGCCCCGTGGAACCGACATAGAGGACCCCTCCGGTACTGTCACACAGGGGGCCCCATGGAGCCGACACAGAGGACCCTCGGTATTGTAACACAGGGGGCCCCGTGGAACCGACATAGAGGACCCCTCCGGTACTGTCACACAGGGGGCCCCATGGAGCCGACACAGAGGACCCTCGGTATTGTCACATGGGGGCCCCATGGAGCCGACACAGAGAACCCTCGGTACTGTCTCACAGGGGGCCCCATGGAGCCGACAGAGGACCCCTCAGTATTGTTGCACGGGGGCCCCATGGAGCCGACACAGAGGACCCCTCAGTATTGTCGCACAGGGTGCCCCATGGAGCCGACACAGAGGACCTTCGGTATTGTCACATAGGGGGCCCCATGGAGCCAACATAGAGGACCTTCAGTATTGTCACACAGGGTACCCCATGGAACCGATATAGAGGACCCTCGGTATTGTAACACAGGGGGCCCCATGGAGCCGACAAAGAGGACCCCCCCGGTACTGTCACACACAGCCCTCCCCCCAGTATTGTCACACACGGGGCCCCATGGAACCGACATAGAGGATCCCCCGGTACTGTCACACAGGGGGCCCCATGGAACTGACATAGAGGGACCCTCCGGTACCGTTAGGGGACCCCTGGTACCGTCACACAGAGGTCCCCCCCAGTATCGTCACACAGGGGACCCCCCCTGGTATCGTCACCCAGTATTGTTACACAGGGTCCCTCCCGGTATCGTTACAGCACCTCTCATGCATCACACTTGAGGAAAACCGATCTAGAATAGGGGTTACATTAAAGTATTATAGTACTACCATTTAGGAACGGTGATCTAGAACAGGGGTTATAGTAAAGTATTATGGTCCGGCCTTTGAGGAACGCTGATCTAGAATTGTGGTCTGGCCATTGAGGAAAGCTGATCTAGAACAGGGGTTATAGTAAAGTATTACGGTCTGGCTATTGAGGAACGCTGATCTAGAACAGGGGTTATAGTAAAGTATTACAGTCTGGCTATTGTCAATCTCACTCTTTAATACTCACCAGTTTTATACTTATTTACCATTTAATATCTTCCCTCCCACCCCTTCTCCTGATGTCAGCCAGTTCACAGGAAAGTGGGCTGACCCACGTGATTGAGCGGTTCCCATAGCAACCCAAACCAGCTTTGTCTCATACAGAGACGTTTGTGTCCTCGCCTTAGTGACTGAGCCTTAGTGATTGGTTTTAGTGACTGAGCCTTAGTGACTGAGCCTTAGTGACTGGCTTTAGTAACTGAGCCTTAGTGACTGGCTTTAGTGACTGAGCCTTAGTGGCTGGCTTTAGTAACTGAGCCTTAGTCTCCGGCTTTATTGACTGAGCCTTAGTCTCCGGCTTTATTGACTGAGCCTTAGTCTCCGGCTTTAGTGACTGAGCCTCAGTGAATGGCTTTAGTGACTGAGCCTTAGTGGTTGGCCTTAGTGACTGAGCCTTAGTGGTTGGTTTTAGTGACTGGCCTTATTGATTGGCTTTACTGACTGAGCCTTAGTCTCTGGCTTTACTGACTGAGCCTCAGTGAATAGCTTTAGTGACTGAGCCTTAGTGATTTGGTTTTAGTAACTGAGCCTTAGTCTCTGGCATTCCTGACTGAGCCTTAGTGATTTGGTTTTAGTAACTGAGCCTTAGTCTCTGGCATTCCTGACTGAGCCTTAGTGGTTGGCTTTACTGACTGAGCCTTAGTGATTGGCTTTAGTGATTAAGCCTTAGTGGTTGGCTTTAGTAACTGAGCCTCAGTGAATGGCTTTAGTGACTGAGCCTTAGTGGTTGGTTTTACTGACTGAGCCTTAGTGGTTGGCTTTAGTGAATGGCTTTAGTGACTGAGCCTTAGTGGTTGGCTTTAGTGAATGGCCTTAGTGACTGAGCCTTAGTGGTTGGCTTTAGTGAATGGCCTTAGTGACTGAGCCTTAGTGACTGGCCTTAGTGGTTGGCTTTAGTGACTGAGCCTTAGTGGTTGGCTTTAGTGACTGAGCCTTAGTGGTTGGCTTTAGTGACTGGCCTTAGTGGTTGGCTTTACTGACTGAGCCTTAGTGACTGGCCTTAGTGGTTGGCTTTACTGACTGAGCCTTAGTGAATGAGCCTTTACTCCCCGAGCAGCAGAGGCCGAACTTTAGCCAGTGCTCAGGATGCATTAAAACCCTCTCACACTGAGACAGATGTTGGCCACACCAGTTGCCAAGGCAACTGGCCAAGTGACCTTTCAGATGAATTACTTGAGAATTGACAGGACTGTTCGGATGCTAAATGCTGAATAACTGTGAAACCATTATTAACCTGTATTAAAGCTTGAGACTGACACCAGCCAATAGCCAGACTCTCTATTACTTTATAGTGCAATGAATGATAAAACATCCATTTCTATTTAAGGTCAGAGCAGATCTTAAGCCAGATCATGTCAGTCACTTTGAACCTTTTGTTGGAGACACTGACCATTGTTGCGGCATTTTGTCCACCAGGAATAAGGGGACCGGATACCTTTTCTTTTTTGAAAATCTCCCCTGTGCGAGCATAAAAGGTTTCCAGTTGGAAAGTAAGGGTTAATGGAGTTCTGATGGTAAAATACAAGTTGCACAGTGTAACTTCTCATAACCTGATACATCTTACAATATGTAGGATTGTGGGTTGGATTTCATTGCAAGTAATACGGCTTTTCCATTTTTTTTTTATCTCCCCATAAATGTCAACCGAAGTATTTTTAATAAAACTAGTTATAATATTTTGTCCTATACAGTAGAATGCAGCCCTGTACTTGGTGTTTTGCAGCAGATGGGGGAAGCCATTTTCATGTGCACTGCTCACTTCCTGGTCAGGACACTACACCGATAGAGTAAGGCAGAATCCCACATTACTTCTACAGATACCACTTTGGATTATTTTAATTGACCTTGGGCACTTGGTGGGGGCGGGGGCAATTATTATAGGCCAATCACCAAATGGGTTCATTAACATAGCCATCAGATAGGAGCCCCCCCCCCCCCCCCCCTCCGACCACCGCAAGCAAGTCCTCAATCACATAGTGGGGCAACTGCTGGAGGTGACTGGGTGGAGACTTAGCAGAACTCCTCCGTGTTCTACTACCAAAGTTAAAGTACCAGAGATCTACCTGGAGCTGGACAGAGCTCCTGGAGTTATTGTCCTCCTGGTGTTGGAATGACCTCCTGTCCCTGGGTTGTATTCCTGGTACTGGACTGAACTGCTGATTACCGAGGCTGGACTTATATCCTGGAGCTGACCTGACCGCCTGTGGTTCCTCATCCTTTGTGAACTGAAAGAAAAGGGACTTTATGGAATCTGTGTAAAATTGTATAAACCCAAACCCGTGTCCAGACGTGACTGAAGGGCAGGACTCTGACAGGGGTCCGGAGATCACAGTCATGGTTGATAGATCATTGCTTGAAGGACTTTTAGAGAAGATGGTCTGAAGTTTACTGCGACCAGGTCATCTATAGAAGTTCCCCCATCTTCAATAGGACCTGAACAAGAGTCGGGGTCACAGAGCATGTATACCCAACAGACCTTCTCTTCCTTTGCCCACAATCCGGGGCTGGTGCAGGAAGGGAACTGCCAGTACAGCATGGCTGGGTGCCCTGGCATCAGCCACCAAGGCCAGCCCTTCTTCTCTTTCTCTGCGGTTAAATCGGACTATGCAGATTTCGGGGTTCAGGCTGCAGTGGAGTGTTCCCCGCCCGTCATGGCATGGAACCCCATGGCCCCACTTGATGTCTCCATCCAGATGGGCATGCATGGGCAAGTGCCTCCAGTGAGAGAGCAGAACCCCAACATCAAGCGAAATGTGAAGAGGGAGCGAGATGATGACCCCGATATCAAACAGGAAGGTCCGGAGGTCAAGTGCACCCCACCGTCACCAACCAACCCTTCTACCGGATCCTACTACACCCACGGGTGGAACGCCGCCACCTTCTGGCCCCAAGTGGCAACAAACGGAGCTGTCCCTGTGAAACCTCTGTCCACCCATCCTCAACCCAGCAGCAAGGGACCCCTGGGGACAAATAACATTTACCCTCCCGACCAAAGCCCAGACAAGTCGGTGGAGAGCGGGATCTCCAGCCTGGAGAACAGCCGCTGTAGTAGCGCTACAAGCTCCATCTCCAGTGTAACAAACATCGACACCCCAAGAAGTAACTCTGCGGGGGGCAGCGAGGGGCTGGGTAGCGACAGTGAGGAGGTAAGTGCACCCCAAACTCAGCAATGTCTTATTAAGTCTTCCAGTCTCACTGTTCGCGTCCTCTTCTAGAGCCAGTCAACTGAATGAGTGATAGGTTGGACAGACGGACGGACTGGTGGTTTATTAGCATGACTGATGGGTTGGACAGACAGACGGACTGATGGTTTGATTAGAATGAGTGATGGGTTGGACACACGGACGGACTGATGGTTGAATAGAGTGAGTAATGTGTGTGGGTGAACGGAGGGATGGTCAGTAGTTTGGTATGTAGACACTCATGGTCGTCTGAGTGAACGAACTGTTGGTTGGACTAATGGCTGGTAAGTTGGACTGATGGTTTGTGCTTTGGACAGACGGATGGCTGGTAGGGAGGACAGATAGGCTCATATTTGTTTTGGTAGATGGACTGTAGGTTGGTTGGACTAAAGGCTGGTAAGTAGGACAGACAGACTCATGTTTGTTTTGGTAGACAGACTGTAGGTTGGTTGGACAGACAGACTCATGGTTATCTGAGTGGACAGATGGTTGATAGGTTGGACAGACATGCGGAAGAATGGTCTGTTGGGTTGTTGGACAGTTGATTGAACCATACACCCCAATATTTCATGTGGCCAAAGAGGGGCACTGGTGTTTTTGGAGGTGTGGCTGGTGGGCGGTGCATTACAGATAATTTTTAGGTTGTTTAATGATGTAATTGTGTAACTGAATAAATGATTTCGAATAAGACCAAAGTATTTTACTTAGACATACTAATTTATATACATACATACTGACGTTTACACAAACATTAATGTGAGTTTTATTGCTGTGGATCAATGTGATACACTTCTATACACACACCACACAGTCTGATCTCCTAAACACAGGAACACCAGGGTAATACTTATATACACACCACGCAGTCTAATCTCCTACACACAGGGACACCAGGGTGATACACTTATATACACACCACACAGTCTGATCTCCTAAACACAGGGACACCAGCGTGATACACTTATATACATACCACACAGTCTGATCTCCTAAACACAGGGACACCAGGGTGATACACTTCTATACACACCACACAGTCTGATCTCCTACACACAGGGACACCAGGGTGATACACTTATATACACACCACACAGTCTGATCTCCTAAACACAGGGACACCAGAGTGATTCACTTCTATACACACCACACACACTGATCTCCTAAACACAGAGACACCAGGGTGATACACTTATATATACACCACACAGTCTGATCTCCTAAACACAGGGACACCAGGGTGATACACTTATATACACACCACACAGTGTGATTTCCTAAACACAGGGACACCAGGGTGATACACTTATATACACACCACACAGTCTGATCTCCTAAACACAGGGACACCAGGGTGATACACACCAGACAGTCTGATCTCCTAAACACAGGGACACCAGGGTGATACACTTTTATATACACACCACACAGTCTGATCTCCTAAACACAGGGACACCAGGGTGATACACTTCTAAACACACACCACACAGTCTGGTCTCCTAAACACAGGGACACCAGAGTGATGGGGACAGAGGGAATTGGGTCTTAAAGAGGGACATTTGCAGAAGGATGGTTAGTAGGTAGGATGAAAAGACTGGTGGATGATTGGTTAGTTGGTTGAACAGACTTACCGATGAATAGTTGGTTGGACAAGTGGATGGACCAATCACTATATGATTTCAGAAGACTTTAATGCTTGCTCCCTGGTGGATTTCATCTACAGACACTAGAATGACGGTGCTGGTGTGTGGGGGTTATCTCTTTTGGGAAGACGCATCTCGCATGGATGCTAGAGGTATCATACCCACAGTTAGCTAGTGACCGAGACCTCTCTAGCACCCAAGGGTTCAGGGAGTGTAACTGCAGGGGGTGTAATTACAGGGGGGGTAACTGCATTAGCTGTAACTACCGGGGGTGTAACTACAGGAGGGGAGGGGTGTAACTACAGGGGGGTGTAACTACAGGGGGGGTAACTGCATTAGGTGTAACTGCAGGGGGGTGTAACTGCATAAGGTGTAACTACAGGTTGTGTTACTGCAGGGGGGTGTAACTGCATTAGGTGTAAATGCAGGGGTTGTTACTGCAGGGGGGTGTGACTGCATTAGGTGTAACTGCAGGGGTTGTTACTACAGGGGGGTGTAACTACAGGGGGTGTAACTGCATTAGGTGTAACTGCAGGGGTTGTTACTACAGGTTGTGTTACTACAGGGGGTGTAACTGCATTAGGTGTAACTATAGGAGGTGTAACTGCATTAGGTGTAACTGCAGGGGTTGTTACTACAGGGGGGTGTAACTGCATTAGGTGTAACTGCAGGGGTTGTTACTACAGGTTGTGTTACTACAGGGGGGTGTTACTACAGGGGGGTGTAACTGCAGGGGGGTGTAACTGCATTAGGTGTAACTACAGGGGGGTGTAACTATAGGAGGTGTAACTGCAGGGGGTGTTACTACAGGGGTTGTTACTACAGGGGGGTGTCACTGCATTGTGTAACTACAGGGGGGTGTAACTATAGGAGGTGTAACTGCAGGGGGTGTTACTACAGGGGTTGTTACTACAGGGGGGTGTAACTGCATTAGGTGTAACTGCAGGGGGTGTTACTACAGGGGTTGTTACTACAGGGGGGTGTAACTGCATTAGGTGTAACTGCAGGGGGTGTTACTACAGGGGTTGTTACTACAGGGAGGTGTAACTGCATTGGGTGTAACTACAGGGTGGGTGTAACTGCAGGTGGTGTAACTGCATTAGGTGTAACTACAGGGGGGTGTAAATGCAGGGGTTGTTACTACAGGGGGGTGTAACTACAGGGGTGTAACTGCATTAGGTGTAACTGCATAGGGTTGTTACTACAGGGGGTGTAACTACAGGGAGGTGTAACTATAGGAGGTGTAACTGCATTAGGTGTAACTACAGGGGTGTAACTGCATTAGGTGTAACTGCATAGGGTTGTTTCTACAGGGGGTGTAACTACAGGGAGGTGTAACTGCATTAGGTGTAACTACAGGGGGTGTAACTACAGGGGGGGTGTAACTGCATTAGGTGTAACTGCAGGGGGTGTAACTACAGGGGGGGTGTAACTGCATTAGGTGTAACTGCAGGTGGATGTAACTGCAGGGGTTGTTACTACAGGTTGTGTTACTACAGGGGGTGTAACTGCATTGGGTTTAACTACAAGGTGGATGTAACTACAGGGAGGTGTATCTGCAGGGGGGGTTGTAACTACAGGAGGTGTAACTGCATTATGTGTAACTACAGGGGGGTGTAACTGCAGGAGGTGTAACTACAGGGGGGTTAACTGCATTAGGTGTAACTGCAGGGGGGTGTAACTATAGGAGGTGTAACTGCATTAGGTGTAACTGCAGGGGGTGTTACTACAGGGGGGTGTAACTGCATTAGGTGTAACTGCAGGGGGTGTTACTACAGGGGTTGTTACTACAGGGAGGTGTAACTGCATTGGGTGTAACTACAGGGTGGGTGTAACTGCAGGTGGTGTAACTGCATTAGGTGTAACTACAGGGGGGTGTAAATGCAGGGGTTGTTACTACAGGGGGGTGTAACTACAGGGGTGTAACTGCATTAGGTGTAACTGCATAGGGTTGTTACTACAGGGGGTGTAACTACAGGGAGGTGTAACTATAGGAGGTGTAACTGCATTAGGTGTAACTACAGGGGTGTAACTGCATTAGGTGTAACTGCATAGGGTTGTTACTACAGGGGGTGTAACTATAGGAGGTGTAACTGCATTAGGTGTAACTACAGGGGGTGTAACTACAGGGGGGGTGTAACTGCATTAGGTGTAACTGCAGGGGGTGTAACTACAGGGGGGGGTGTAACTGCATTAGGTGTAACTGCAGGTGGATGTAACTGCAGGGGTTGTTACTACAGGTTGTGTTACTACAGGGGGGTGTAACTGCATTGGGTTTAACTACAAGGTGGATGTAACTACAGGGAGGTGTATCTGCAGGGGGGGTGTAACTACAGGAGGTGTAACTGCATTATGTGTAACTACAGGGGGGTGTAACTGCAGGAGGTGTAACTACAGGGGGGTTAACTGCATTAGGTGTAACTACAGGGGGGTGTAACTGCATTAGGTATAACTGCAGGTTGTATTACTACAGGGGGTGTAACTACAGGGGGGGTATAACTGCATTAGATGTAACTACAGGGGGGTATAACTGCATTAGGTGTAACTACAGGAGGCGTAACTGCATTAGGTGTAACTAAGGGGGGGTGTAACTTCCTGCAGGTGTAACTACAGGGGGGTGTAACTACTGGAGGTGTAACTGCATTAGTTGTAACTAGAGGGTGGGTGTAACTTCATTAGGTGTAACTACAGGAGGTGTAACAGTAGGGGAATGTAACTACGGGGGTGTAACTACAGGAGGTGTAACTGCAGGGGGTGTAACTACAGGGAGGTATAACTACAAGAGGTGTAACTGCATTAGATGTAACTACAGGGAGGTATAACTACAGGAGGTGTAACTGCATTAGGTGTAAATACAGAGGGGGTGTAACTACAGGAGGTGTAACTGCATTAGGTGTAACTACAGGGGGGTGTAACTATAGGAGGTGTAACTGCATTGGGTGTAACTACAGGGGGGTGTAACTACAGGAGATATAACTGCAGGGGGTGTAACTACAGGGGGGTGTAACTACAGGAGGTGTAACCGCAGGGGTGTAACTACAGGGAGGTAAAACTACAGGAGGTGTAACTGCATTAGATGTAACTACAGGAGGGGTGTAACTACAGGAGGTGTAACTGCATTAGCTGTAACTTCGAGGTGGTGTAACTTCAGGAGGTGTAACTGCAGGGGGTGTAACTACAGAGGGGGTGTAACTACAGGAAGTGTAACTACAGGGGATTGATCTCTGTTCATTCTCCTGTTTCTCTCTGCAGGAAGTTCCATCCTCCGGAGACATGGAGCAATTCTCCAAAGACTTGAAGCATAAGAGGATCACGCTGGGGTACACGCAGGCAGACGTGGGATACGCCCTGGGGATCCTGTTTGGTAAGATCACATGTGTATTAGTTCTTACCAGCACTCACACTAAATACAACTGCTCTTACTTACAATAACATGTTGTAACATTCACACAAACATGTAAATGTATCTAAACCTAAAGAGAAATGAAAGTATATGAAATTAGATGTTGTTGTGTTCCAGAATGCAGGGGGAAGCCATTTAATTGCACTTCTCAGTTTATGTTGCTTCTTACCCAATACAGTGCAGTCTCAGGACCAGGAAGTGAGGTGTGTACAGAAAATGGGCTTCCCCAACCTGCTGAAACATGGGATGTACAATTTCATATATATTAAAAGAAAAAAAAAAGGGCTCTCGTAATTTACATAAAATTACCTACGTAGGAGTCCATCGCACAGCAGTCAGGTGTATCTATATCATTACTGTGTGTAACAGAAGCACTTACCTAGGTAGGAGTCCATCACACAGCAGTCAGGTGTATATCTATATAATTACTGTGTGTAACAGAAGCACTTACCTAGGTAGGAGTCCATCACACAGCAGTCAGGTGTATATATATCATTACTGTATGTAACAGAAGCACTTACCTAGGTAGGAGTCCATCACACAGCAGTCAGGTGTATATCTATATAATTACTGTGTGTAACAGAAGCACTTACCTAGGTAGGAGTCCATCATACAGCAGTCAGGTGTATATATATAATTACTGTGTGTAACAGAAGCACTTACCTAGGTAGGAGTCCATCACACAGCAGTCAGGTGTATATCTATATAATTACTGTGTGTAACAGAAGCACTTACCTAGGTAGGAGTCCATCACACAGCAGTCAGGTGTATATATATCATTACTGTATGTAACAGAAGCACTTACCTAGGTAGGAGTCCATCATACAGCAGTCAGGTGTATATATAATTACTGTGTGTAACAGAAGCACTTACCTAGGTAGGAGTCCATCACACAGCAGTCAGGTGTATATCTATATAATTACTGTGTGTAACAGAAGCACTTACCTAGGTAGGAGTCCATCACACAGCAGTCAGGTGTATATATATCATTACTGTATGTAACAGAAGCACTTACCTAGGTAGGAGTCCATCACACAGCAGTCAGGTGTATATCTATATAATTACTGTGTGTAACAGAAGCACTTACCTAGGTAGGAGTCCATCATACAGCAGTCAGGTGTATCTATATAATTACTGTGTGTAACAGAAGCACTTACCTAGGTAGGAGTCCATCACACAGCAGTCAGGCGTATCTATATCATTACTGTGTGTAACAGAAGCACTTACCTAGGTAGGAGTCCATCACACAGCAGTCAGGCGTATATATAATTACTGTGTGTAACAGAAGCACTTACCTAGGTAGGAGTCCATCATACAGCAGTCAGGTATATCTATATAATTACTGTGTGTAACAGAAGCACTTACCTAGGTAGGAGTCCATCATACAGCAGTCAGGTGTATCTATATAATTACTGTGTGTAACAGAAGGACTTACCTAGGTAGGAGTCCATCACACAGCAGTCAGGCGTATCTATATCATTACTGTGTGTAACAGAAGCACTTACCTAGGTAGGAGTCCATCATACAGAAGTCAGGTGTATATCTATATAATTACTGTGTGTAACAGAAGTACTTACCTAGGTAGGAGTCCATCACACAGCAGTCAGGCGTATCTATATAATTACTGTGTGTAACAGAAGTACTTACCTAGGTAGGAGTCCATCATACAGCAGTCAGGTGTATCTATATAATTACAGTGTGTAACAGAAGTACTTACCTAGGTAGGAGTCCATCACACAGCAGTCAGGCGTATGTATGTAATTACTGTGTTTAACAGAAGCACTTACCTAGGTAGGAGTCCATCACACAGCAGTCAGGTGTATATCTATATAATTACTGTGTGTAACAGAAGCACTTACCTAGGTAGGAGTCCATCACACAGCAGTCAGGCGTATCTATATAATTACTGTGTGTAACAGAAGTACTTACCTAGGTAGGAGTCCATCATACAGCAGTCAGGTGTATCTATATAATTATTGTGTGTAACAGAAGTACTTACCTAGGTAGGAGTCCATCACACAGCAGTCAGGCGTATCTATATAATTACTGTGTGTAACAGAAGTACTTACCTAGGTAGGAGTCCATCACACAGCAGTCAGGTGTATCTATATCATTACTGTGTGTAACAGAAGCACTTACCTAGGTAGGAGTCCCTCACACAGCAGTCAGGTGTATGTATATAATTACTGTGTGTAACAGAAGCACTTACCTAGGTAGGAGTCCATCATACAGCAGTCAGGTGTATCTATATAATTACTGTGTGTAACAGAAGCACTTACCTAGGTAGGAGTCCATCATACAGCAGTCAGGTGTATCTATATCATTACTGTGTGTAACAGAAGCACTTACCTAGGTAGGAGTCCATCACACAGCAGTCAGGTGTATGTATATAATTACTGTGTGTAACAGAAGCACTTACCTAGGTAGGAGTCCATCACACAGCAGTCAGGTGTATGTATATAATTACTGTGTGTAACAGAAGCACTTACCTAGGTAGGAGTCCATCACACAGCAGTCAGGTGTATCTATATAATTACTGTGTGTAACAGAAGTACTTACCTAGGTAGGAGTCCATCACACAGCAGTCAGGTGTATCTATATAATCACTGTGTGTAACAGAAGCACTTACCTAGGTAGGAGTCCATCACACAGCAGTCAGGTGTATATATATCATTACTGTATGTAACAGAAGCACTTACCTAGGTAGGAGTCCATCACACAGCAGTCAGGTGTATATCTATATAATTACTGTGTGTAACAGAAGCACTTACCTAGGTAGGAGTCCATCATACAGCAGTCAGGTGTATATATATAATTACTGTGTGTAACAGAAGCACTTACCTAGGTAGGAGTCCATCACACAGCAGTCAGGTGTATATCTATATAATTACTGTGTGTAACAGAAGCACTTACCTAGGTAGGAGTCCATCACACAGCAGTCAGGTGTATATATATCATTACTGTATGTAACAGAAGCACTTACCTAGGTAGGAGTCCATCATACAGCAGTCAGGTGTATATATAATTACTGTGTGTAACAGAAGCACTTACCTAGGTAGGAGTCCATCACACAGCAGTCAGGTGTATATCTATATAATTACTGTGTGTAACAGAAGCACTTACCTAGGTAGGAGTCCATCACACAGCAGTCAGGTGTATATATATCATTACTGTATGTAACAGAAGCACTTACCTAGGTAGGAGTCCATCACACAGCAGTCAGGTGTATATCTATATAATTACTGTGTGTAACAGAAGCACTTACCTAGGTAGGAGTCCATCATACAGCAGTCAGGTGTATCTATATAATTACTGTGTGTAACAGAAGCACTTACCTAGGTAGGAGTCCATCACACAGCAGTCAGGCGTATATATAATTACTGTGTGTAACA
This sequence comes from Rhinophrynus dorsalis, assembly GCA_037306005.1. Lineage (NCBI taxonomy): Eukaryota > Metazoa > Chordata > Amphibia > Anura > Rhinophrynidae > Rhinophrynus > Rhinophrynus dorsalis. The sequence continues at coordinate 935,506 of CM074726.1, forward strand.
GAAGCACTTACCTAGGTAGGAGTCCATCATACAGCAGTCAGGTATATCTATATAATTACTGTGTGTAACAGAAGCACTTACCTAGGTAGGAGTCCATCATACAGCAGTCAGGTGTATCTATATAATTACTGTGTGTAACAGAAGGACTTACCTAGGTAGGAGTCCATCACACAGCAGTCAGGCGTATCTATATCATTACTGTGTGTAACAGAAGCACTTACCTAGGTAGGAGTCCATCATACAGAAGTCAGGTGTATATCTATATAATTACTGTGTGTAACAGAAGTACTTACCTAGGTAGGAGTCCATCACACAGCAGTCAGGCGTATCTATATAATTACTGTGTGTAACAGAAGTACTTACCTAGGTAGGAGTCCATCATACAGCAGTCAGGTGTATCTATATAATTACAGTGTGTAACAGAAGTACTTACCTAGGTAGGAGTCCATCACACAGCAGTCAGGCGTATGTATGTAATTACTGTGTTTAACAGAAGCACTTACCTAGGTAGGAGTCCATCACACAGCAGTCAGGTGTATATCTATATAATTACTGTGTGTAACAGAAGCACTTACCTAGGTAGGAGTCCATCACACAGCAGTCAGGCGTATCTATATAATTACTGTGTGTAACAGAAGTACTTACCTAGGTAGGAGTCCATCATACAGCAGTCAGGTGTATCTATATAATTATTGTGTGTAACAGAAGTACTTACCTAGGTAGGAGTCCATCACACAGCAGTCAGGCGTATCTATATAATTACTGTGTGTAACAGAAGTACTTACCTAGGTAGGAGTCCATCACACAGCAGTCAGGTGTATCTATATAATTACAGTGTGTAACAGAAGTACTTACCTAGGTAGGAGTCCATCACACAGCAGTCAGGCGTATGTATGTAATTACTGTGTTTAACAGAAGCACTTACCTAGGTAGGAGTCCATCATACAGCAGTCATGTGTATATCTATATAATTACTGTGTGTAACAGAAGCACTTACCTAGGTAGGAGTCCATCACACAGCAGTCAGGTGTATCTATATAATTACTGTGTGTAACAGAAGGACTTACCTAGGTAGGAGTCCATCACACAGCAGTCAGGTGTATCTATATAATTACTGTGTGTAACAGAAGCACTTACCTAGGTAGGAGTCCATCATACAGCAGTCAGGCGTATCTATATAATTACTGTGTGTAACAGAAGCGCTTACCTAGGTAGGAGTCCATCATACAGCAGTCAGGTGTATCTATATAATTACTGTGTGTAACAGAAGCACTTACCTAGGTAGGAGTCCATCATACAGCAGTCAGGTGTATCTATATCATTACTGTGTGTAACAGAAGCACTTACCTAGGTAGGAGTCCCTCACACAGCAGTCAGGTGTATGTATATAATTACTGTGTGTAACAGAAGCACTTACCTAGGTAGGAGTCCATCATACAGCAGTCAGGTGTATCTATATAATTACTGTGTGTAACAGAAGCACTTACCTAGGTAGGAGTCCATCATACAGCAGTCAGGTGTATCTATATCATTACTGTGTGTAACAGAAGCACTTACCTAGGTAGGAGTCCATCACACAGCAGTCAGGTGTATGTATATAATTACTGTGTGTAACAGAAGCACTTACCTAGGTAGGAGTCCATCACACAGCAGTCAGGTGTATCTATATAATTACTGTGTGTAACAGAAGTACTTACCTAGGTAGGAGTCCATCACACAGCAGTCAGGTGTATCTATATAATCACTGTGTGTGACAGAAGCACTTACCTAGGTAGGAGTCCATCACACAGCAGTCAGGTGTATCTATATAATCACTGTGTGTGACAGAAGCACTTACCTAGGTAGGAGTCCATCATACAGCAGTCAGGTGTATCTATATAATTACTGTATGTAACAGAAGCACTTACCTAGGTAGGAGTCCATCATACAGCAGTCAGGTGTATCTATATAATTACTGTGTGTAACAGAAGCGCTTACCTAGGTAGGAGTCCATCACACAGCAGTCAGGCGTATCTATATCATTACTGTGTGTAACAGAAGCACTTACCTAGGTAGGAGTCCATCATACAGCAGTCAGGTGTATCTATATAATTACTGTGTGTAACAGAAGCACTTACCTAGGTAGGAGTCCATCATACAGCAGTCAGGTGTATCTATATAATCACTGTGTGTGACAGAAGCACTTACCTAGGTAGGAGTCCATCACACAGCAGTCAGGTGTATCTATATAATCACTGTGTGTGACAGAAGCACTTACCTAGGTAGGAGTCCATCATACAGCAGTCAGGTGTATCTATATAATTACTGTATGTAACAGAAGCACTTACCTAGGTAGGAGTCCATCATACAGCAGTCAGGTGTATCTATATAATTACTGTGTGTAACAGAAGCGCTTACCTAGGTAGGAGTCCATCACACAGCAGTCAGGCGTATCTATATCATTACTGTGTGTAACAGAAGCACTTACCTAGGTAGGAGTCCATCACACAGCAGTCAGGTGTATCTATATAATTAATTGGTAATTGGATTGCTTACCGTGCTTTAAAAAAATTCCGTCTGGTGTTATTTTTGGCATTGGCCTCAATTGAATCGAGGCCTCAGCCTCTAGGTCTCACCTCCGCTCAGAAGACAATTAACAGTAAACTACAAGAGAGATGTAAAACGCCTAATAAAATGATATATAGGTCTGCACCTTAATGCAGTTCTATGGACACCTACCTAGTTATGTACTTTGGTTAAACAAATGAAGAGCCAATTATACCTGGGATCCCTCTCCCTGCTCCGGGATCCCTCTCCCTGCTCCAGGATCCCTCTCCCTGTTCTGGGGTCCCTCTCCCTGCTCTGGGGTACCTCCCTACTCCGGGATCCCTCTCCGTGCTCATTGTTGTCCCTCCGTGCTCAGTGTTGTCCTTTTATGTTGCCAGTCCAGTCCCTCTATATAACTGTTCCCTCTCTTGTGTCCCATAGGAAAGACATTCAGCCAGACCACAATCTGTCGATTTGAGTCGCTCCAGCTCAGCTTTAAGAACATGTGTAAACTGAAGCCTCTGCTTCACCGTTGGCTCCATGAGGTGGAGAACAATGAAAATCTACAAGAGGTCGGTCCACTTTATCATATGGAAAATGTGACAAAAGAAAACCTCTTGGTCTCTTTTCTCTTTTCTGCAGTCTGTCTGTCTGTCAGGGAGGAACAGGGCCGTAATTCTGAACTAAGGGCAAAAATGTTATGGCATCTCCACACAGAGCAAAGAGCACTGTACACGTGTGTGTATGTATGTATGTATGTATCTATGCACGTGTCTGTGTGTATGTATGTATGTATGCATGTGTCTGTATGTATGTATGCATGTGTCTATGCGTATGTAATAATAATAATTAATAATTATTATATAATTATATGTATGTATGTATGCACGTGTCTGTGTATGTATGTGCTTGTGTGTGTGTATGTATGCACGTGTCTATATGTATGTGTGTATGTATTTGTGTATGCACGTGTCTGTGTGTGTATGCTTGCGTGTGTTGTATGTATGTAGTTGCCTATACATGTGTATCTCTATGTATGTATGTATGCATGTGTGTTTATACATATGTGTGTGTTTGTATGCTCGTCTTTATATGTATGCCTGTGTACATGTGTATGCATGTGTGTGAGTATATGTATTTATGCATGTATGTGTATGTATGTATGCTTGTGTGTGTCTGTTTGTGTGTCTGTGTATGAATATATGTATGAGTGTTTATGTATGTGTATACACATAGTATAATATATATATATATATATATATATATATATATATATATACACCCCATGTCCCTGCCCCTTTAGAAGTACCCTTCCCTAGTAGAAATACCCATAAGTAATACCCATTCTCCATTAGTAATAGGCCTGCCTTATTACTAATACCCCTGCTCTATTATTACTAATACCCCTGCTCTATTATTACTAATACCCCTGCCCTATTATTACTAATACCCCTGCTCTATTATTACTAATACCCCTGCCCTATTATTACTAATACCCCTGCTCTATTAGTAATATACCCCTGCACTATTAGTAATACTTGTGCTGTGTGGTATGTTGTATTGGTGATATATTCTGTGATACAATTAGTCAACGGTCTGCTTTGTGATACATTGTATTAGTGTTGTGTACTGCATTGTGTGAACATTGTTCCTTTGTGGTACATCATATTGGTACTTGTTATACATTATATCAGTGTTTTCTGACACATTAGGGGTGATAAGGAGGTGCTGAAGTGGAGATAACTTCCCCAGTTTCACTTCTCCAGTTCCTATGTTATTCTATAGATCATATTCACTAACATCTTCAGAATTGAAGAAATCGTAGTGCATGGGATCCATAGAATATCATAGGAATTGGAGAAGTGATGAACTGGAGAAGTTATCTCCTCTTTATCTCCTCTTTATCACTCCTTAGTGCATGGGATCCATAGAATAACATAGGAACTGGAGAAGTTATCTGCTCTTTATCACCTCTTTATCACACTTTAGTGTATGGGATCCATAGAATAACATAGGAACTGGAGAAGTGATATCACTGGAGAAGTCATCTCCTCTTTATCACACCTTAGTGCATGGGATCCATAGAATATCATAGGAATTGGAGAAGTGATGAACTGGAGAAGTTATCTCCTCTTTATCACACCTTAGTGCATGGGATCCATAGAATATCATAGGAATTGGAGAAGTGATATCACTGGAGAAGTTATCTCCTCTTTATCACACCTTAGTGCATGGGCTCTATAGAATAACATAGGAACTGGAGAAGTGATATCACTGGAGAAGTCATCTCCTCTTTATCACCTCTTTATCACACCTTAGTGCATGGGATCCATATAATAACATAGGAACTGGAGAAGTGATATCACTGGAGAAGTTATCTCCTCTTTATCACCTCTTTATCACACCTTAGTGTATGGGATCCATAGAATAACATAGTAACTGGAGAAGTGATATCACTGGAGAAGTTATCTCCTCTTTATCACCTCTTTTTATTACACCTTAGTGCATGGGATCCATAGAATAACATAGGAACTGGAGAAGGGATATCACTGGAGAAGTTATCTCCTCTTTATCACCTCTTTATCGTGCCTAGTGAATCTCCCCCTTTGTGTCAGTGGTGTGTTTGTGTTGTTTTTCACTGTATTTGTATAGAGCTGTGTGTTACTTTGTATCTGTTTTTCATTACAATGACTTTTTGGACATGTTTTCTGTGTCTGTGCAGCAGCCTGAGCCAAGGGCCTCACTAATGGGCGTCATATTCAAAAAGTCAGTGTAATGCGTAAATGTGAGATTGTGAGTTGGAGATAAAAGGACAGTATTGTGAGAAGTAAAATATGTCATAAAGAAAAAAATGGTGAAAAGAAAAGTGACCTTTTCCCTCTAGTATCCTAAACTCTCCATGTTTAGAGCTTTTTTTGTTTTGTCAAGTGAAGCAGATAAGACAACAGTGATATATGATATATATATAGGAGTAAAGTGACCATCTCATTAGGGATAAGCCAGATGTGACATTGGTCTGTATGTAGTAGTACAGTGACCATCTCATTTGGGATAAGATAGATGTGACTTTGGTCTGTATGTAGTAGTAAAGTGACCATCTCATTAGGGATAAGACAGATGTGACACTGGTCTGTATGTAGGAGTACAGTGACCATCTCATTTGGGATAAGATAGATGTGACTTTGGTCTGTATGTAGTAGTAAAGTGACCATCTCATTAGGGATAAGACAGATGTGACACTGGTCTGTATGTAGGAGTACAGTGGAGTACAGTGTCCATCTCATTTGGGATAAGACAGATGCAACATTGGTCTGTATGGTGAAGTAGTGACCACCTCAGTTGGGATAAGACAGATGTGACATTGATCTGTATGGCGGAGTACAGTGACCATCTCATGTGGGATAAGACAGATGTGACATTGGTTTGTATGGTGAGTACAGTGACCATCTCATTTGGGATAAGACATATGTGACATTGGTCTGTATGTAGTAGTACAGTGACCATCTCATTTGGGATAAGATAGATGTGACATTGGTCTGTATGTAGGAGTACAGTGACCATCTCATTTGGGATAAGATAGATGTGACTTTGGTCTGTATGTAGTAGTAAAGTGACCATCTCATTAGGGATAAGACAGATGTGACATTGGTCTGTATGTAGGAGTACAGTGGAGTACAGTGACCATCTCATTTGGGATAAGACAGATGCAACATTGGTCTGTATGGTGGAGTAGTGACCACCTCAGTTGGGATAAGACAGATGTGACATTGATCTGTATGGCGGAGTACAGTGACCATCTCATGTGGGATAAGACATATGTGACATTGGTCTGTATGTAGGAGTACAGTGACCATCGCATCTGGGATAAGACAGATGTGACATTGGTCTGTATGGCGGAGTACAGTGACCATTTCAGTTGGGGTAAGATAGATATGACATTGGTCTGTATGGCAGAGTACAGTGACCATCTCATCTGGGATAAGACAGATGTGACATTGGTCTGTATGGTGGAGTAGTGACTACCTCAGTTGGGATAAGACAGATGTGATATTGGTCTGTTTGGTGGAGTAGTGACCACCTCAGTTGGGATAAGACAGATGTGATATTGGTCTGTTTGGTGGAGTAGTGACCACCTCAGTTGGGATCGGACAGATGTGACATTGGTTTGTATGGTGGAGTACAGTGACCATCTTTTTGAGATGAGACAGATGTGACATTGGTCTGTATGGTGGAGTACAGTGACCACCTCATTTGGGATAAGACAGATGTGACATTGGTCTGTATGGTGGAGTACAGTGACCATCTTTTTGAGATAAGACAGATGTGACATTGGTCTGTATGGTGGAGTACAATGACCACCTCATTTGAGATAAGACAGATGTGACATTGGTCTGTATGTAGGAAGCCTCATGGAGTTGTGTCTTCTCTACCCATACAGATTATCAGTCGAGGACAGATTATGCCTCAAGCTCAGAAGAGGAAGCACCGGACCAGCATTGAGAATAATGTGAGGAGAACCCTGGAGGGCTACTTCATGCAGTGCCAGAAGCCAGGGGCCCAGGAGATCTCTCAGATAGCCCGAGAACTGAATATGGAAAAAGATGTAAGTCTTAAAGGACAACTTCAACCTAGGAATAAGGGCTCTGTAAATTCAGAGATGGATTTACCAACAGAAAGGTCCTCCATACCAATCTACAGAGCTTTATAAAAATAGAAAATTCAGTCTGTCAAGAAATATTACGTTAGTCCATTAACCACTTTGGGGCTAGAGATGTTTATCACACATTGCCCCTCAGTGCACTGGATATTCTATAGTCCAATGGGCTAAAGCTGCTCTAGAGCAGTCTTCTACTGTTACCGATCAGTGAGAAGAGCTGGAGTCGATCTGGTTAGATGAAAACCACATTTATTTCTTCTTTGATTTCATGGTTCTAGTTGTTTAATGACTTCTCATGTTCTAATTTGTCCCCAGGTGGTCAGAGTTTGGTTCTGCAATCGGCGGCAGAAGGGGAAGCGTCAGGTTCATCCCTACATTAGGGAGAATGGTGAAGAAGCATATGAGGGTGTACAACCTGTGTCCCCTCCCCCTACAGGGCACCTCTCCTTGCCTCAAGTGCCAACCTCCCAGGGTTTCCCAACAGTCCAAATGGGATCCAGCCCAGCAATATATGTTCCAGCTTATCACAAGAACGACATGTTCCTTCAAGCGATGCCACGTGGGATGCCCATGACAAACCATATGGGTTAAACTATGCACCCACGACAGATTCCTTCTTACAGAGCTCCAGTGTAATTCTGTTATTCATTTTTAATTTTTCTTTTTTTCAATGAGGATTGGGGAGTGTGAAGAGGGTTTATTTTATATTTTTCTGGGGTGGAACTCGATATTTAGTTCACGTTCTTGGTCGCCTCCCCATATCTCACAATAAGCATGTTTCTGTCACCACAGACTGCCAACTCTTTAGTTAGTTTCTATTTATTAATTTACATTATCACATTTAAAATGTTTGGTACATTACTACAGATGTTAACATGAGTGCATTAGTATATACTCCACTAGGATCCCCCATGTAACATGGCTTGGTATCAAAATACCAGGTTGATGTCACCTGAGGGGCGTCATCCTCCCATACAGAGGAGGCGCCAATACAAAGAAGACAGCAGCTTTACCTATCAGTGTGTTTTACGTGTCCATATAAATGGGCTTTGGACCAGGTTTCTAGCTTACTCCATAACCAGTCTGGCACCTCCAGTCCTCATAGACCACTAAATAAAGGAGAATTATATTTACATATAAATAAGTGGCTTTTAATGTGCTGAACTGAAGGACGTACCGGAGTACGATTCATAGACAAATGGAGAATTCTGTTCGCACTGTTACCTGTATAGAATTATCCTCATTTTAGCCTGTATTTAGCTGACACTTCCTCACAATAGTACATAGGCTTCAACACTCACCAGAATCGGTTGTCTTTACGGGATTTAAACCAAAGGGATCTGGCAGTAGATTCTAGTTCTATAGTATATAGTATCTATTTGTATCTCACAGCTGTGTAATGAACACAGACGTGGGGAAATCATTCTCTGAAACACATTAAGAGCCACTTGCCTTTGCTCTATCCCATACCAGCCTGTTGCTTTGATTACCTTAATTCCAACACCATGACTGCCCAACCGATTTCCACTTCATTAGGTTTCATTTAGTGGTAATTTCCCTACTGAAGGTTACAGGGTTGTCAGTAGCCTACAAAGTGATGGACAATTTTATAGAGAAGACGTTCCAGCTAGAACCAACCATGTAACTCAGGTCACTAAATTGGCTCCAATCCATCTATGAGATGCCAGTTTAGCCTCACTGTGGGCCAAGCTGTATTCACCTTAACTTGTTATAGATCTACCCCATAGTTATTATTATTATTGTTTTGTTATAGATAAGTATTATATTTCATGTCTTAATAGGTAAATCGGACTTTAAATGGTTTTACCTTTCAGTCCATGTTAGTGTTTTTAGTAAACTGCCTTCACGTTACGTTCACATCTGTCTCCAAGAGATTTAATTTATGGTCCTTCAGCCGAATGAACTCCAGTTGCACTAAAGTGTTGCTTCTCGCTATGAATCGCTGTGGTGAAGTGAAGAAACGAGCAGTAACATCACCCGGTTATTTACCTACAATGGATTCCCTTAAGGAGCAACTTGGGGGGTCCAGCACCCTTCTCAAACCCAACAAGTCTTCACTCATCTGACTTGGGTTGTGGGGTTATAGTGAGAACGGACACAAAATAGGTTAAAGTGGACCTGTCACTATAAGACGGCCTGTATTCTGTACTGCCCATTTCCTGTAAAATACATTGTTTTGTTAGAAATTAAGCTTTGTTTTGGTGGCACTTTATGCTAATCTCCTGCACAGAACACTAATTAGATATGTTCCAGACCAATCATACCCCTTGCTGTTCTTAGTCACACCCTCCGTGCCCAGATTAATTTATAGCTCAGAGTGTGGGGATATTGGCCCAGCACAGACACTAATTAGCATAAAGTGCCAGACTGTGTCATCAACACATTTCTCACTATTTATATTACAAGTAAATGACATATAGACAGATTATACTTCTCTGTAAAGTTAATTAAACTTATGTTAAGGTGACAGGTACAATTTAAACAAAGTCTTTCATTCCCCTGAATTTAATTCTCTTTTCCCCACTAAAAAGATAATTTTTTCTATTCCTTATATTTGATTCTGTTGTTCTCCAGTGAGAGATTTTCTCTCTGCCATGTGCCTTTTTTCTTTGTAACTGCTGCCAAAGAAGGGAGATTGGAGGAGCCGACTCCAGTCCATTCTAGTATTAGATACTGGATTGTATGGGGGAGATTGGAGGAGCCGACTCCAGTCCATTCTAGTATTAGATACTGGATTGTGTGAGGGAGATTGGAGGAGCTGACTCCATTGTAGTATTAATACTGGTTCACATGAGGGAGATTGGAGGAGCCGACTCCAGTCCATTCTAGTATTAGATACTGGATTGTATGGGGGAGATTGGAGGAGCCGACTCCATTGTAGTATTAATACTGGTTCATATGAGGGAGATTGGAGGAGCCAACTCCAGTCCATTCTAGTATTAATACTGGATTGTATGAGGGAGACTGGAGGAGCCGACTCCATTGTAGTATTAATACTGGTTCATATGAAGGAGATTGATGGAGCCGACTCCAGTTCATTTAGTATTAATACTGGATTGTATGACAATAAATAGAAAATGTTTGGAACTTTTGTCTCCTCTTCATTTCTTCTATACGTCTATATATACCTTCCTATTTCTCTAGTGATACCGACCGTGTCCTGATACAGACCTTACTATTTCTCTAGTGATACCGACCGTGTTCTGATACAGACCTTCCTATCTCACTAGTGATCCCGACCGTGTCCTGATACAGACCTTCCCATCTCACCAGTGATACCGACCGTGTCCTGATACAGACCTTCCTATATCTCTAGTGATCCCGACCGTGTCCTGATACAGACCTTCCCATCTCACTAGTGATCCTGACCGTGTCCTGATACAGACCTTCCCATCTCACTAGTGATACAGACCGTGTCCTGATACAGACCTTCCTATTTCTCTAGTGATCCCGACCGTGTCCTGATACAGACCTTCCTATTTCTCTAGTGATACCGACCGTGTCCTGATACAGACCTTCCCATCTCACTAGTGATCCCGACCGTGTCCTGATACAGACCTTCCCATCTCACTAGTGATCCTGACCGTGTCCTGATACAGACCTTCCCATCTCACTAGTGATACAGACCGTGCCCTGATACAGACCTTCCCATCTCACTAGTGATACAGACCGTGCCCTGATACAGACCTTCCCATCTCACTAGTGATACAGACCGTGTCCTGATACAGACCTTCCTAGTTCTCTAGTGATCCCGACCGTGTCCTCAGGGGCCCCTAACAGGACAGGTGTTTAGGACTTCCCTGCTTGTGCACAAGTGAATTAAAAGTCTGAGCCTCTTAACTCTCCTGTGCACAAGCAGTGAGACCCTGCAGACCTGTCATGTTCTTACTCCTGTGCACAAGCAGGGAAACCCTACAGACCTGTCTTGTTTATCACTCCTGTGCACAATCACTGAGACCCTACAGGCCTGTCCTGTTATCGCTCCTGTGCACAAGCAGTGACACCCCGCAGGCCTGTCCTGTTATTGCTCCTGTGTACAAGCAATGACACCCCGCAGACCTGTCCTGTTATCACTCCTGTGCACAAGCAGTGACACCCCGCAGACCTGTCTTGTTATCACTCCTGTGCACAAGCAGTGACACCCTACAGACCTGTCCTGTTATCACTCCTGTGCACAAGCAGTGACACCCCGCAGACCTGTCTTGTTATCACTCCTGTGCACAAGCAGTGACACCCTACAGACCTGTCCTGTTATCACTCCTGTGCACAAGCAGTGACACCCTACAGACCTGTCCTGTTATCACTCCTGTGCACAAGCAGTGACACCCTGCAGACCTGTCCTGTTGTCGCTCCTGTGCACAAGCAGTGACACCCTACAGACCTGTCTTGTTATCACTCCTGTGCACAAGCAGTGACACCCTGCAGACCTGTCCTGTTGTCGCTCCTGTGCACAAGCAGTGACACCCCGCAGATCTGTCCATTTATCACTCCTGTGCACAAGCAGTGACACCCTACAGACCTGTCTTGTTGTCACTCCTGTGCACAAGCAGTGACACCCTACAGACCTGTCCTGTTATCACTCCTGTACACAAGCAGTGACACCCTACAGACCTGTCCTGTTGTCACTCCTGTGCACAAGCAGTGACACCCTACAGACCTGTCCTGTTATCACTCCTGTGCACAAGCAGTGACACCCTACAGACCTGTCCTGTTATCACTCCTGTGCACAAGCAGTGACACCCTACAGACCTGTTCTTTTATCTCTCCTGTGCACAAGCAGTGACACCCTGCAGACCTGTCCTGTTGTCGCTCCTGTGCACAAGCAGTGACACCCCGCAGATCTGTCCATTTATCACTCCTGTGCACAAGCAGTGACACCCCGCAGACCTGTCCTGTTATCACTCCTGTGCACAAGCAGTGACACCCTACAGACCTGTCCTGTTATCACTCCTGTGCACAAGCATTGACACACTACAGACCTGTCCTGTTATCACTCCTGTGCACAAGCAGTGACACCCCGCAGATCTGTCCATTTATCACTCCTGTGCACAAGCAGTGACACCCTACAGACCTGTCTTGTTGTCACTCCTGTGCACAAGCAGTGACACCCTACAGACCTGTCCTGTTATCACTCCTGTGCACAAGCAGTGACACCCTACAGACCTGTCCTGTTGTCACTCCTGTGCACAAGCAGTGACACCCTACAGACCTGTCCTGTTATCACTCCTGTGTACAAGCAGTGACACCCTACAGACCTGTCCTGTTATCACTCCTGTGCACAAGCAGTGACACCCCGCAGACCTGTCCTGTTGTCGCTCCTGTGCACAAGCAGTGACACCCCGCAGATCTGTCCATTTATCACTCCTGTGCACAAGCAGTGACACCCCGCAGATCTGTCCATTTATCACTCCTGTGCACAAGCAGTGACACCCCGCAGATCTGTCCATTTATCACTCCTGTGCACAAGCAGTGACACCCCGCAGACCTGTCCTGTTATCACTCCTGTGCACAAGCAGTGACACCCTACAGACCTGTCCTGTTATCACTCCTGTGCACAAGCATTGACACACTACAGACCTGTCCTGTTATCACTCCTGTGCACAAGCAGTGACACCCCGCAGATCTGTCCATTTATCACTCCTGTGCACAAGCAGTGACACCCTACAGACCTGTCTTGTTGTCACTCCTGTGCACAAGCAGTGACACCCTACAGACCTGTCCTGTTATCACTCCTGTACACAAGCAGTGACACCCTACAGACCTGTCCTGTTGTCACTCCTGTGCACAAGCAGTGACACCCTACAGACCTGTCCTGTTATCACTCCTGTGCACAAGCAGTGACACCCTACAGACCTGTCCTGTTATCACTCCTGTGCACAAGCAGTGACACCCTACAGACCTGTTCTTTTATCTCTCCTGTGCACAAGCAGTGACACCCTGCAGACCTGTCCTGTTGTCGCTCCTGTGCACAAGCAGTGACACCCCGCAGATCTGTCCATTTATCACTCCTGTGCACAAGCAGTGACACCCCGCAGACCTGTCCTGTTATCACTCCTGTGCACAAGCAGTGACACCCTACAGACCTGTCCTGTTATCACTCCTGTGCACAAGCATTGACACACTACAGACCTGTCCTGTTATCACTCCTGTGCACAAGCAGTGACACCCCGCAGATCTGTCCATTTATCACTCCTGTGCACAAGCAGTGACACCCTACAGACCTGTCTTGTTGTCACTCCTGTGCACAAGCAGTGACACCCTACAGACCTGTCCTGTTATCACTCCTGTGCACAAGCAGTGACACCCTACAGACCTGTCCTGTTGTCACTCCTGTGCACAAGCAGTGACACCCTACAGACCTGTCCTGTTATCACTCCTGTGTACAAGCAGTGACACCCTACAGACCTGTCTTGTTATCACTCCTGTGCACAAGCAGTGACACCCCGCAGACCTGTCCTGTTGTCGCTCCTGTGCACAAGCAGTGACACCCCGCAGATCTGTCCATTTATCACTCCTGTGCACAAGCAGTGACACCCCGCAGACCTGTCCTGTTATCACTCCTGTGCACAAGCAGTGACACCCTACAGACCTGTCCTGTTATCACTCCTGTGCACAAGCATTGACACACCACAGACCTGTCCTGTTATCACTCCTGTGCACAAGCAGTGACACCCCGCAGATCTGTCCATTTATCACTCCTGTGCACAAGCAGTGACACCCTACAGACCTGTCTTGTTGTCACTCCTGTGCACAAGCAGTGACACCCTACAGACCTGTCCTGTTATCACTCCTGTGCACAAGCAGTGACACCCTGCAGACCTGTCCTGTTATCACTCCTGTGCACTAGCAGTGACACCCTACAGACCTGTCCTGTTATCACTCCTGTGCACAAGCATAGACACCCTACAGACCTGTCTTGTTGTCACTCCTGTGCACAAGCAGTGACACCCTACAGACCTGTCCTGTTATCACTCCTGTGCACAAGCAGTGACACCCTACAGACCTGTCCTGTTATCGCTCCTGTGCACAAGCAGTGACACCCTACAGACCTGTCCTGTTGTCGCTCCTGTGCACAAGCAGTGACACCCTACAGACCTGTCTTGTTGTCACTCCTGTGCACAAGCAGTGACACCCTACAGACCTGTCCTGTTATCACTCCTGTGCACAAGCAGTGACACCCTACAGACCTGTCCTGTTGTCACTCCTGTGCACAAGCAGTGACACCCTACAGACCTGTCCTGTTATCACTCCTGTGTACAAGCAGTGACACCCTACAGACCTGTCTTGTTATCACTCCTGTGCACAAGCAGTGACACCCTGCAGACCTGTCCTGTTGTCGCTCCTGTGCACAAGCAGTGACACCCCGCAGATCTGTCCATTTATCACTCCTGTGCACAAGCAGTGACACCCTACAGACCTGTCCTGTTATCACTCCTGTGCACAAGCAGTGACACCCTACAGACCTGTCCTGTTGTCACTCCTGTGCACAAGCAGTGACACCCTACAGACCTGTCCTGTTATCACTCCTGTGTACAAGCAGTGACACCCTACAGACCTGTCTTGTTATCACTCCTGTGCACAAGCAGTGACACCCTGCAGACCTGTCCTGTTGTCGCTCCTGTGCACAAGCAGTGACACCCCGCAGATCTGTCCATTTATCACTCCTGTGCACAAGCAGTGACACCCCGCAGACCTGTCCTGTTATCACTCCTGTGCACAAGCAGTGACACCCTACAGACCTGTCCTGTTATCACTCCTGTGCACAAGCATTGACACACTACAGACCTGTCCTGTTATCACTCCTGTGCACAAGCAGTGACACCCTACAGACCTGTCTTGTTGTCACTCCTGTGCACAAGCAGTGACACCCTACAGACCTGTCCTGTTATCACTCCTGTGCACAAGCAGTGACACCCTGCAGACCTGTCCTGTTATCACTCCTGTGCACTAGCAGTGACACCCTACAGACCTGTCCTGTTATCACTCCTGTGCACAAGCAGTGACACCCTACAGACCTGTCCTGTTGTCGCTCCTGTGCACAAGCAGTGACACCCTACAGACCTGTCCTGTTATCACTCCTGTGCACAAGCAGTGACACCCTACAGACCTGTCCTGTTGTCGCTCCTGTGCACAAGCAGTGACACCCTACAGACCTGTCCTGTTGTCACTCCTGTGCACAAGCAGTGACACCCTAGTCACTACAGTTCAGTCACTATGGTTTATTCACTACAGTTCTCCACGGCCTACTCACTACAGCTCAGTCACTGTATTCTAGTCACTACACCCTAGTCACTACAGCTCAGCCGTGTCCTGATGCCGACCTTCCTGCCTCACTAGTGATCCTGACCGTGTCCTCAGGGGCCCCTAACAGGACAGGTGTTTAGGACTTCCCTGCTTGTGCACAAGTGAATTAAAAGTCTGAGCCTCTTAACTCTCCTGTGCACAAGCAGTGAGACCCTGCAGACCTGTCATGTTCTTACTCCTGTGCACAAGCAGGGAAACCCTACAGACCTGTCCTGTTTATCACTCCTGTGCACAATCACTGAGACCCTACAGGCCTGTCCTGTTATCGCTCCTGTGCACAAGCAGTGACACCCCGCAGGCCTGTCCTGTTATTGCTCCTGTGTACAAGCAATGACACCCCGCAGACCTGTCCTGTTATCACTCCTGTGCACAAGCAGTGACACCCCGCAGACCTGTCTTGTTATCACTCCTGTGCACAAGCAGTGACACCCTACAGACCTGTCCTGTTATCACTCCTGTGCACAAGCAGTGACACCCCGCAGACCTGTCTTGTTATCACTCCTGTGCACAAGCAGTGACACCCTACAGACCTGTCCTGTTATCACTCCTGTGCACAAGCAGTGACACCCTACAGACCTGTCCTGTTATCACTCCTGTGCACAAGCAGTGACACCCTGCAGACCTGTCCTGTTGTCGCTCCTGTGCACAAGCAGTGACACCCTACAGACCTGTCTTGTTATCACTCCTGTGCACAAGCAGTGACACCCTGCAGACCTGTCCTGTTGTCGCTCCTGTGCACAAGCAGTGACACCCCGCAGATCTGTCCATTTATCACTCCTGTGCACAAGCAGTGACACCCTACAGACCTGTCTTGTTGTCACTCCTGTGCACAAGCAGTGACACCCTACAGACCTGTCCTGTTATCACTCCTGTACACAAGCAGTGACACCCTACAGACCTGTCCTGTTGTCACTCCTGTGCACAAGCAGTGACACCCTACAGACCTGTCCTGTTATCACTCCTGTGCACAAGCAGTGACACCCTACAGACCTGTCCTGTTATCACTCCTGTGCACAAGCAGTGACACCCTACAGACCTGTTCTTTTATCTCTCCTGTGCACAAGCAGTGACACCCTGCAGACCTGTCCTGTTGTCGCTCCTGTGCACAAGCAGTGACACCCCGCAGATCTGTCCATTTATCACTCCTGTGCACAAGCAGTGACACCCCGCAGACCTGTCCTGTTATCACTCCTGTGCACAAGCAGTGACACCCTACAGACCTGTCCTGTTATCACTCCTGTGCACAAGCATTGACACACTACAGACCTGTCCTGTTATCACTCCTGTGCACAAGCAGTGACACCCCGCAGATCTGTCCATTTATCACTCCTGTGCACAAGCAGTGACACCCTACAGACCTGTCTTGTTGTCACTCCTGTGCACAAGCAGTGACACCCTACAGACCTATCCTGTTATCACTCCTGTGCACAAGCAGTGACACCCTACAGACCTGTCCTGTTGTCACTCCTGTGCACAAGCAGTGACACCCTACAGACCTGTCCTGTTATCACTCCTGTGTACAAGCAGTGACACCCTACAGACCTGTCCTGTTATCACTCCTGTGCACAAGCAGTGACACCCCGCAGACCTGTCCTGTTGTCGCTCCTGTGCACAAGCAGTGACACCCCGCAGATCTGTCCATTTATCACTCCTGTGCACAAGCAGTGACACCCCGCAGATTTGTCCATTTATCACTCCTGTGCACAAGCAGTGACACCCCGCAGACCTGTCCTGTTATCACTCCTGTGCACAAGCAGTGACACCCTACAGACCTGTCCTGTTATCACTCCTGTGCACAAGCATTGACACACTACAGACCTGTCCTGTTATCACTCCTGTGCACAAGCAGTGACACCCCGCAGATCTGTCCATTTATCACTCCTGTGCACAAGCAGTGACACCCTACAGACCTGTCTTGTTGTCACTCCTGTGCACAAGCAGTGACACCCTACAGACCTGTCCTGTTATCACTCCTGTACACAAGCAGTGACACCCTACAGACCTGTCCTGTTGTCACTCCTGTGCACAAGCAGTGACACCCTACAGACCTGTCCTGTTATCACTCCTGTGCACAAGCAGTGACACCCTACAGACCTGTCCTGTTATCACTCCTGTGCACAAGCAGTGACACCCTACAGACCTGTTCTTTTATCTCTCCTGTGCACAAGCAGTGACACCCTGCAGACCTGTCCTGTTGTCGCTCCTGTGCACAAGCAGTGACACCCCGCAGATCTGTCCATTTATCACTCCTGTGCACAAGCAGTGACACCCCGCAGACCTGTCCTGTTATCACTCCTGTGCACAAGCAGTGACACCCTACAGACCTGTCCTGTTATCACTCCTGTGCACAAGCATTGACACACTACAGACCTGTCCTGTTATCACTCCTGTGCACAAGCAGTGACACCCCGCAGATCTGTCCATTTATCACTCCTGTGCACAAGCAGTGACACCCTACAGACCTGTCTTGTTGTCACTCCTGTGCACAAGCAGTGACACCCTACAGACCTGTCCTGTTATCACTCCTGTGCACAAGCAGTGACACCCTACAGACCTGTCCTGTTGTCACTCCTGTGCACAAGCAGTGACACCCTACAGACCTGTCCTGTTATCACTCCTGTGTACAAGCAGTGACACCCTACAGACCTGTCCTGTTATCACTCCTGTGCACAAGCAGTGACACCCCGCAGACCTGTCCTGTTGTCGCTCCTGTGCACAAGCAGTGACACCCCGCAGATCTGTCCATTTATCACTCCTGTGCACAAGCAGTGACACCCCGCAGACCTGTCCTGTTATCACTCCTGTGCACAAGCAGTGACACCCTACAGACCTGTCCTGTTATCACTCCTGTGCACAAGCATTGACACACCACAGACCTGTCCTGTTATCACTCCTGTGCACAAGCAGTGACACCCCGCAGATCTGTCCATTTATCACTCCTGTGCACAAGCAGTGACACCCTACAGACCTGTCTTGTTGTCACTCCTGTGCACAAGCAGTGACACCCTACAGACCTGTCCTGTTATCACTCCTGTGCACAAGCAGTGACACCCTGCAGACCTGTCCTGTTATCACTCCTGTGCACTAGCAGTGACACCCTACAGACCTGTCCTGTTATCACTCCTGTGCACAAGCATAGACACCCTACAGACCTGTCTTGTTGTCACTCCTGTGCACAAGCAGTGACACCCTACAGACCTGTCCTGTTATCACTCCTGTGCACAAGCAGTGACACCCTACAGACCTGTCCTGTTATCGCTCCTGTGCACAAGCAGTGACACCCTACAGACCTGTCCTGTTGTCGCTCCTGTGCACAAGCAGTGACACCCTACAGACCTGTCTTGTTGTCACTCCTGTGCACAAGCAGTGACACCCTACAGACCTGTCCTGTTATCACTCCTGTGCACAAGCAGTGACACCCTACAGACCTGTCCTGTTGTCACTCCTGTGCACAAGCAGTGACACCCTACAGACCTGTCCTGTTATCACTCCTGTGTACAAGCAGTGACACCCTACAGACCTGTCTTGTTATCACTCCTGTGCACAAGCAGTGACACCCTGCAGACCTGTCCTGTTGTCGCTCCTGTGCACAAGCAGTGACACCCCGCAGATCTGTCCATTTATCACTCCTGTGCACAAGCAGTGACACCCTACAGACCTGTCCTGTTATCACTCCTGTGCACAAGCAGTGACACCCTACAGACCTGTCCTGTTGTCACTCCTGTGCACAAGCAGTGACACCCTACAGACCTGTCCTGTTATCACTCCTGTGCACAAGCAGTGACACCCTACAGACCTGTCCTGTTATCACTCCTGTGCACAAGCATTGACACACTACAGACCTGTCCTGTTATCACTCCTGTGCACAAGCAGTGACACCCCGCAGATCTGTCCATTTATCACTCCTGTGCACAAGCAGTGACACCCTACAGACCTGTCTTGTTGTCACTCCTGTGCACAAGCAGTGACACCCTACAGACCTGTCCTGTTATCACTCCTGTGCACAAGCAGTGACACCCTACAGACCTGTCCTGTTGTCACTCCTGTGCACAAGCAGTGACACCCTACAGACCTGTCCTGTTATCACTCCTGTGTACAAGCAGTGACACCCTACAGACCTGTCCTGTTATCACTCCTGTGCACAAGCAGTGACACCCCGCAGACCTGTCCTGTTGTCGCTCCTGTGCACAAGCAGTGACACCCCGCAGATCTGTCCATTTATCACTCCTGTGCACAAGCAGTGACACCCCGCAGACCTGTCCTGTTATCACTCCTGTGCACAAGCAGTGACACCCTACAGACCTGTCCTGTTATCACTCCTGTGCACAAGCATTGACACACCACAGACCTGTCCTGTTATCACTCCTGTGCACAAGCAGTGACACCCCGCAGATCTGTCCATTTATCACTCCTGTGCACAAGCAGTGACACCCTACAGACCTGTCTTGTTGTCACTCCTGTGCACAAGCAGTGACACCCTACAGACCTGTCCTGTTATCACTCCTGTGCACAAGCAGTGACACCCTGCAGACCTGTCCTGTTATCACTCCTGTGCACTAGCAGTGACACCCTACAGACCTGTCCTGTTATCACTCCTGTGCACAAGCATAGACACCCTACAGACCTGTCTTGTTGTCACTCCTGTGCACAAGCAGTGACACCCTACAGACCTGTCCTGTTATCACTCCTGTGCACAAGCAGTGACACCCTACAGACCTGTCCTGTTATCGCTCCTGTGCACAAGCAGTGACACCCTACAGACCTGTCCTGTTGTCGCTCCTGTGCACAAGCAGTGACACCCTACAGACCTGTCTTGTTGTCACTCCTGTGCACAAGCAGTGACACCCTACAGACCTGTCCTGTTATCACTCCTGTGCACAAGCAGTGACACCCTACAGACCTGTCCTGTTGTCACTCCTGTGCACAAGCAGTGACACCCTACAGACCTGTCCTGTTATCACTCCTGTGTACAAGCAGTGACACCCTACAGACCTGTCTTGTTATCACTCCTGTGCACAAGCAGTGACACCCTGCAGACCTGTCCTGTTGTCGCTCCTGTGCACAAGCAGTGACACCCCGCAGATCTGTCCATTTATCACTCCTGTGCACAAGCAGTGACACCCTACAGACCTGTCCTGTTATCACTCCTGTGCACAAGCAGTGACACCCTACAGACCTGTCCTGTTGTCACTCCTGTGCACAAGCAGTGACACCCTACAGACCTGTCCTGTTATCACTCCTGTGTACAAGCAGTGACACCCTACAGACCTGTCTTGTTATCACTCCTGTGCACAAGCAGTGACACCCTGCAGACCTGTCCTGTTGTCGCTCCTGTGCACAAGCAGTGACACCCCGCAGATCTGTCCATTTATCACTCCTGTGCACAAGCAGTGACACCCCGCAGACCTGTCCTGTTATCACTCCTGTGCACAAGCATTGACACACTACAGACCTGTCCTGTTATCACTCCTGTGCACAAGCAGTGACACCCTACAGACCTGTCCTGTTGTCACTCCTGTGCACAAGCAGTGACACCCTACAGACCTGTCCTGTTATCACTCCTGTGCACAAGCAGTGACACCCTGCAGACCTGTCCTGTTATCACTCCTGTGCACTAGCAGTGACACCCTACAGACCTGTCCTGTTATCACTCCTGTGCACAAGCAGTGACACCCTACAGACCTGTCTTGTTATCACTCCTGTGCACAAACAGTGACACCCTACAGACCTGTCTTGTTGTCACTCCTGTGCACAAGCAGTGACACCCTACAGACCTGTCCTGTTATCACTCCTGTGCACAAGCAGTGACACCCTACAGACCTGTCCTGTTGTCGCTCCTGTGCACAAGCAGTGACACCCTACAGACCTGTCCTGTTATCACTCCTGTGCACAAGCATTGACACACTACAGACCTGTCCTGTTATCACTCCTGTGCACAAGCAGTGACACCCTACAGACCTGTCCTGTTGTCACTCCTGTGCACAAGCAGTGACACCCTACAGACCTGTCCTGTTATCACTCCTGTGCACAAGCAGTGACACCCTGCAGACCTGTCCTGTTATCACTCCTGTGCACAAGCAGTGACACCCTACAGACCTGTCCTGTTATCACTCCTGTGCACAAGCAGTGACACCCTACAGACCTGTCCTGTTATCACTCCTGTGCACAAGCAGTGACACCCTACAGACCTGTCCTGTTATCACTCCTGTGCACAAGCAGTGACACCCTACAGACCTGTCCTGTTGTCACTCCTGTGCACAAGCAGTGACACCCTACAGACCTGTCCTGTTATCACTCCTGTGCACAAGCAGTGACACCCTACAGACCTGTCCTGTTGTCGCTCCTGTGCACAAGCAGTGACACCCTACAGACCTGTCCTGTTGTCGCTCCTGTGCACAAGCAGTGACACCCTACAGACCTGTCCTGTTATCACTCCTGTGCACAAGCAGTGACACCCTACAGACCTGTCCTGTTGTCGCTCCTGTGCACAAGCAGTGACACCCTACAGACCTGTCCTGTTGTCACTCCTGTGCACAAGCAGTGACACCCTAGTCACTACAGTTCAGTCACTATGGTTTATTCACTACAGTTCTCCACGGCCTACTCACTACAGCTCAGTCACTACAGCTCAGTCACTGTATTCTAGTCACTACACCCTAGTCACTACAGCTCAGCCGTGTCCTGATGCCGACCTTCCTGCCTCACTAGTGATCCTGACCGTGTCCTCAGGGGCCCCTAACAGGACAGGTGTTTAGGACTTCCCTGCTTGTGCACAAGTGAATAAAAAGTCTGAGCCTCTTAACTCTCCTGTGCACAAGCAGTGAGACCCTGCAGACCTGTCATGTTCTTACTCCTGTGCACAAGCAGGGAAACCCTACAGACCTGTCCTGTTTATCACTCCTGTGCACAATCACTGAGACCCTACAGGCCTGTCCTGTTATCGCTCCTGTGCACAAGCAGTGACACCCTACAGACCTGTCTTGTTATCACTCCTGTGCACAAGCATCGACACCCTACAGACCTGTCCTGTTGTCATTCCTGTGCACAAGCAGCGACACCCTGCAGACCTGTCCTTTTATCACTCCTGTGCACAAGCAATGAGACCCTACAGACCTGTCCTGTTATCACTCCTGTGCACAAGCATTGACACACTACAGACCTGTCCTGTTATCATTCCTGTGCACAAGCAATGAGACCCTGCAGACCTGTCCTTTTATCACTCCTGTGCACAAGCAATGACACCCTACAGACCTGTCTTATCACTCC
The DNA here is from genome assembly GCA_037306005.1 of Rhinophrynus dorsalis. Taxonomy (NCBI): domain Eukaryota; kingdom Metazoa; phylum Chordata; class Amphibia; order Anura; family Rhinophrynidae; genus Rhinophrynus; species Rhinophrynus dorsalis. Next base: position 958,280 of record CM074726.1, read on the forward strand.
TGTGCACAAACAGTGACACACTACAGACCTGTCCTGTTATCACTCCTGTGCACAAGCAGTGAGACCCCACAGACCTGTCCTGTTATCACTCCTGTGCACAAGCAGTGACACCCTGCAGACCTGTTCTGTTACCTCTCCTGTGCACAAGCAGTGACACCCTACAGACCTGTCCTGTTATCACTCCTGGCCTGTCCTGTTATCACTCCTGTGCACAAGCAGTGACACCCCGCAGACCTGTCCTGTTTTTGATTCTGTGCACAAGCAGTGACACCCCGTAGACCTGTCCTGTTGTCGCTCCTGTGCACAAGCAGCGACACCCTGCAGACCTGTCCTTTTATCACTCCTGTGCACAAGCAATGAGACCCTACAGACCTGTCCTGTTATCACTCCTGTGCACAAGCATTGACACACTACAGACCTGTCCTGTTATCATTCCTGTGCACAAGCAGCGACACCCTGCAGACCTGTCCTGTTATCACTCCTGTGCACAAGCAATGAGACCCTGCAGACCTGTCCTTTTATCACTCCTGTGCACAAGCAATGACACCCCGCAGACCTGTCCTGTTATCACTCCTGTGCACAAACAGTGACACACTACAGACCTGTCCTGTTATCACTCCTGTGCACAAGCATTGACACACTACAGACCTGTCCTGTTATCATTCCTGTGCACAAGCAGCGACACCCTGCAGACCTGTCCTGTTATCACTCCTGTGCACAAGCAATGAGACCCTGCAGACCTGTCCTGTTATCACTCCTGTGCACAAGCAATGAGACCCTGCAGACCTGTCCTTTTATCACTCCTGTGCACAAGCAATGACACCCCGCAGACCTGTCCTGTTATCACTCCTGTGCACAAACAGTGACACACTACAGACCTGTCCTGTTATCACTCCTGTGCACAAGCATTGACACACTACAGACCTGTCCTGTTATCATTCCTGTGCACAAGCAGTGACACCCCGCAGACCTGTCCTGTTGTCACTCCTGTGCACAAGCAGTGAGACCCCACAGACCTGTCCTGTTATCACTCCTGTGCACAAGCAGTGACACCCCACAGACCTGTCCTGTTATCACTCCTGTGCACAAGTAGTGACACCCTACAGACCTGTCCTGTTATCTTTCCTGTGCACAAGCAGTGACACCCCGCAGATCTGTCCATTTATCACTCCTGTGCACAAGCAATGAGACCCTGCAGACCTGTCCTGTTATCACTCCTGTGCACAAACAGTGACACACTACAGACCTGTCCTGTTATCACTCCTGTGCACAAGCATTGACACACTACAGACCTGTCCTGTTATCATTCCTGTGCACAAGCAGCGACACCCTGCAGACCTGTCCTGTTATCACTCCTGTGCACAAGCAATGAGACCCTGCAGACCTGTCCTGTTATCACTCCTGTGCACAAGCAATGAGACCCTGCAGACCTGTCCTTTTATCACTCCTGTGCACAAGCAATGACACCCCGCAGACCTGTCCTGTTATCACTCCTGTGCACAGTGACACACTACAGACCTGTCCTGTAATCACTCCTGTGCACAAGCATTGACACACTACAGACCTGTCCTGTTATCATTCCTGTGCACAAGCAGTGACACCCCGCAGACCTGTCCTGTTGTCACTCCTGTGCACAAGCAGTGAGACCCCACAGACCTGTCCTGTTATCACTCCTGTGCACAAGCAGTGACACCCCACAGACCTGTCCTGTTATCACTCCTGTGCACAAGTAGTGACACCCTACAGACCTGTCCTGTTGTCACTCCTGTGCACAAGCAGTGACACCCCACAGACCTGTCCTGTTATCACTCCTGTGCACAAGCAGTGACACCCCACAGACCTGTCCTGTTATCACTCCTGTGCACAAGTAGTGACACCCTAGTCACTACAGCTCATTCACTACAGTTCACTATATCTTAGTCACTACAGCTCAGTCACTTTATTCTAGTCACTATATCCTATTCACTACATACTAGTCACTACAGTTCACTATGGCCTAGTCACTACAGCCTGTTTACAGCCCTTTTATCCCTGAGCCCTCACTTAGTGCGCTCCTCTACTTTCCCTCTTTATATAAAACTCAGTGTTTTGGACTGCTGAATTCATGTGTTTTGTTTACTGTTGCCCCACCCTACTTGATACACCTCTAAAGGCTTTGTCTTACCACACTGAAGTCCACAATAGCAGGCAGGCCCCCATAGAGATCCATTGACACTGAGAGACAGCAGGACTCTATGGGGGGGTAGCTAGACCATGAGGGAGGGGGTGGAGCAGAGTCAGGATCCTAATTAAGGCCTTGAAGTCGACATAAGGGACATTGTGTAAAACCCAGGCCAGAGATCACTTACCATCTATAGCCAAGCTTTTAACCCCTTAATTGCCATAGAGACATCTCCAGTGCATTGTGACTCCCATTACTAGAGCAATCTTGATTGGCGTCTAAGAAGGTATAGTGTTATATTGTCTGTCAATGGTCCGAGATATGATAACAGCCTTTCTGATCAGACGAGTGGTGGGGACGAATCTTAAAGTAGCACTAACACCTAATAATGAAATAGGGTGATATAACATTAAATATCATGTTCATACAGCTAGTTCTTCTAAAAAACATAATTATTCATATGTTAAATTCCTAGAATATGATCTTAATCTTGCCTTAATGTGGGGCCATAGCCTGTCCTGTTCACAGCGTTGTCTGAACTGTTTGTATTGGTAGATAAAAACTGGGCCAGGTAACTGAATATGTAGTGCTCACTGCTCTTGTATTCAGCAATGCTGTTATTGCATCTCAGCCCAGTTACAGATAATCCTGGACTATCACCTCAGATTACTGTGATAATGGGAGTCAGGCAGTCCTGGAAAAGTATTACAAATCCAGCCTGAAGTATAGGGGATTAGTTGATATGTATTCATATACGATGGATTTGTATTAATACATGATATATAATAGTATACAATTGTATCAGTACATGATATATAATATTATACAATTCTATCAGTACTTGATATATAATATTATACAATTATATTAGTACATGATATATAATGGTATACAATTATATTAGTACATGATATATAATATTATACAATTCTATCAGTACTTGATATATAATAGTATACAATTGTATCAGTACATGATATATAATATTATACAATTCTATCAGTACTTGATATATAATATTATACAATTATATCAGTACATGATATATAATATTATACAATTATATTAGTACATGATATATAATATTATACAATTCTATCAGTACTTGATATATAATGGTATACAATTATATTAGTACATGATATATAATATTATACAATTCTATCAGTACTAGATATATAATAGTATACAATTATATTAGTACATGATATATAATATTATACAATTGTATCAGTACATGATATATAATATTATACAATTATATTAGTACATGATATATAATATTATACAATTCTATCAGTACTTGATATATAATAGTATACAATTATATTAGTACATGATATATAATATTATACAATTCTATCAGTACTTGATATATAATAGTATACAATTATATTAGTACATGATATATAATATTATACAATTGTATCAGTACATGATATATAATATTATACAATTATATTAGTACATGATATATAATATTATACAATTCTATCAGTACTTGATATATAATAGTATACAATTATATTAGTACATGATATATAATATTATACAATTCTATCAGTACTTGATATATAATGGTATACAATTATATTAGTACATGATATATAATATTATACAATTCTATCAGTACATGATATATAATATTATACAATTATATTAGTACATGATATATAATATTATACAATTCTATCAGTACTTGATATATAATATTATACAATTATATTAGTACATGATATATAATATTATACAATTCTATCAGTACATGATATATAATATTATACAATTATATTAGTACATGATATATAATATTATACAATTCTATCAGTACTTGATATATAATAGTATACAATTATATTAGTACATGATATATAATATTATACAATTATATTAGTACATGATATATAATATTATACAATTCTATCAGTACATGATATATAATATTATACAATTATATTAGTACATGATATATAATATTATACAATTCTATCAGTACATGATATATAATATTATACAATTCTATCAGTACTTGTTATATAATGGTATACAATTGTATCAGTACATGATATATAATATTATACAATTCTATCAGTACTTGATATATAATAGTATACAATTATATTAGTACATGATATATAATATTATACAATTATATTAGTACATGATATATAATATTATACAATCCCCTCTGTCCATCATTCTGCCGCTGATCTGGACGCAGGAAGCGCATGTCTGCCAGTTGGACCCTGCGGGCACCAGTTTTATTACTGGCAGCCATTGATTGGAGACTGGTCCAGTACAGCTTGTGTGAAAGTGGTGCCAGGGTCCCCACAGGGCCCCATGCAGAGCCTCCTTACTGCTCCTGGTGGAATAAGGTAGAACTGCAGTTGTTGGAGTTGGGTGCAATCACAAGAAGAAGGGGCTGGCTGTTCCATTAATATCATGTTATCTTTGATGTTGGTATCTTAACTAGGAATAAAGGAAAAGAGGTTCAGTCACACACAGGCCTCCAGAGAGCTGCTGCCCTTCTCCCTTTGTACATGTCACACACTGACCATTGTCCCTGCACTTCCTGCATGACAATGAGGCACCATTAACCCTTTCAGGCACAGAGGCGTGTGCAGTGAAACCATGAATAGCTGAGCAGCGCCTGGGAACTCCTCTCTTTGTATGGAAATCGCTACTTTTATTTTGCAAAGTGACCCATCGGGGACAAAGGTCCAGTGTTTACCTTCCTGCAGACCTCTGGGGTCTCACCTGGGGCCGAACCCAAAGTGTGAAGTGACACAGAATGGGCAGTTTCAGGTACAGCTGGGGGTCAGTTTGCACCTCTGGAACCAGACAAAGGGAACAAGTGTCAATCACAAAATGTGTGGGGGAGGGATGCTGCTTAACCCCTTGGATGCTAGAGACTTCTCTAGTGACCAAGGGGTTAAAGGAGACTATTGTGAAATGTTTTATCTGTGACTGTAAATCTGAATAAAATGTTGTCTCTAACCCAATAAAATGTCTTGTGGTTTTACTGTACAGTGACGATAATACTAAACACACACATACAGATAGATGGACCTTTCTATCTGCTGTAAGACTAATCATTTTGGAGGAATTAACCTTTATGTGTTGGTGGGACAGTCCAGCACTTTATGCTAATTACTTAACATTATGCTAATTAGTTATGTTCCAGGCCAAGCTTCCCCCTCACTGTCCTGTTATACACCCCCAATATGTGGACTCTGCCTAGATCCATTCATATCACAGTGTGTGGACTAGATCCATTCATATCACAGTGTGTGGACTAGATCCATTCATATCACAGTGTGTGGACTAGATCCATTCATATCGCAGTGTGTGGACTAGATCCATTCATATCACAGTGTGTGGACTAGATCCATTCATATCACAGTGTGTGGACTAGATCCATTCATATCACAGTGTGTGGACTAGATCCATTCATATCGCAGTGTGTGGACTAGATCCATTCATATCACAGTGTGTGGACTAGATCCATTCATATCACAGTGTGTGGACTAGATCCATTCATATCACAGTGTGTGGACTCTGCCTAGATCCATTCATATCACAGTGTGTGGACTAGATCCATTTATATCACAGTGTGTGGACTAGATCCATTCATATCACAGTGTGTGGACTAGATCCATTCATATCGCAGTGTGTGGACTAGATCCATTCATATCACAGTGTGTGGACTAGATCCATTCATATCACAGTGTGTGGACTAGATCCATTCATATCACAGTGTGTGGACTAGATCCATTCATATCACAGTGTGTGGACTAGAACCATTCATATCGCAGTGTGTGGACTGTACCTAGATCCATTCATATCACAGTGTGTGGACTAGATCCATTCATATCACAGTGTGTGGACTAGATCCATTCATATCACAGTGTGTGGACTAGATCCATTCATATCACAGTGTGTGGACTAGATCCATTCATATCACAGTGTATGGACTAGATCCATTCATATCGCAGTGTGTGGACTAGATCCATTCATATCACAGTGTGTGGACTGTACCTAGATCCATTCATATCACAATGTGTGGACTAGATCCATTCATATCACAGTGTGTGGACTAGATCCATTCATATCACAGTGTGTGGACTAGATCCATTCATATCGCAGTGTGTGGACTAGATCCATTCATATCACAGTGTGTGGACTAGATCCATTCATATCGCAGTGTGTGGACTAGATCCATTCATATCAGTGTGTGGACTAGACCCATTCATATTACAGTGTGTGGACTCTGCCTAGATCCATTCATATCACAGTGTGTGGACTAGATCCATTCATATCACAGTGTGTGGACTAGATCTATTCATATCACAGTGTGTGGACTAGATCCATTCATATCACAGTGTGTGACTAGATCTATTCATATCACAGTGTGTGGACTAGATCCATTCATATCACAGTGTGTGGACTAGATCCATTCATATTACAGTGTGTGTGGACTAGATCCATTCCTATCACAGTGTGTGGACTAGATCCATTCATATCACAGTGTGTGGACTAGATCCATTCATATCACAGTGTGTGGACTAAATCTATTCATATCACAGTATGTGGACTAGATCCATTCATATCACAGTGTGTGGACTAGATCTATTCATATCACAGTGTGTGGACTAGATGCATTCATATAACAGTGTGTGGACTAGATCTATTCATATCACAGTGTGTGGACTAGATCCATTCATATCACAGTGTGTGGACTAGATCCATTCATATAACAGTGTGTGGACTAGATCTATTCATATCACAGTGTGTGGACTAGATCCATTCATATCACAGTGTGTGGACTAGATCCATTCATATTACAGTGTGTGGACTGTACCTAGATCCATTCATATCACAGTGTGTGGACTAGATCCATTCATATCACAGTGTGTATGGACTAGATCCATTCATATCACAGTGTGTGGAGTAGATCCATTCATATCACAGTGTGTGGACTAGACCCATTCATATCACAGTGTGTGGACTAGATCCATTCATATCACAGTGTGTGGACTAGACCCATTCATATCACAGTGTGTGGACTGTACCTAGATCCATTCATATCACAGTGTGTGGACTAGATCCATTCATATCACAGTGTGTGGACTAGATCCATTCATATCACAGTTTGTGGACTCTGCCTAGATCCATTCATATCACAGTGTATGGACTAGATCCATTCATATCACAGTGTGTGGACTAGATCCATTCATATCACAGTGTGTGGACTAGATCCATTCATATCACAGTGTGTGGACTAGACCCATTCATATCACAGTATGTGGACTAGATCCATTCATATCACAGTGTGTGGACTAGATCCATTCATATCACAGTGTGTGGACTAGATCCATTCATATCACAGTTTGTGGACTCTGCCTAGATCCATTCATATCACAGTGTGTGGACTAGATCCATTCATATCACAGTGTGTGGACTGTACCTAGATCCATTCATATCACAGTGTGTGGACTAGATCCATTCATATCACACTGTGTGGACTAGATCCATTCATATCACAGTGTGTGGACTACATCCATTCATATCACAGTGTGTGGACTAGATCCATTCATATCACAGTGTGTGGACTACATCCATTCATATCACAGTGTGTGGACTAGACCCATTCATATCACAGTGTGTGGACTGTACCTAGATCCATTCATACCACAGTGTATGGACTACATCCATTCATATCACAGTGTGTGGACTAGATCCATTCATATCACAGTGTGTGGACTGTACCTAGATCCATTCATATCACAGTGTGTGGACTAGATCCATTCATATCACAGTGTATGGACTAGATCCATTCATATCACAGTGTGTGGACTAGATCTATTCATATCACAGTGTGTGGACTGTACCTAGATCCATTCATATCACAGTGTGTGGACTAGATCCATTCATATCACAGTGTATGGACTACATCCATTCATATCACAGTGTGTGGACTAGATCCATTCATATCACAGTGTGTGGACAGTACCTAGATCCATTCATAGCACAGTGGGTGGTGACATTGGCTCAGGAAATACACTAATTAGCATAAAGTGCCAGACTACACCACCACCAAATAAAGGTTAATTTCTCACAAACTACTTATATTAATACAAATGGTGAAATCCAACATCCTGGCAGTTTTTCGGTCTCTTCACAAGTAGCGGCCCTTATCTTCAGGTGATGGGGCACATTCCCAATCCAGTGCTGTTTATTATAATAAAGACACGACACAGGGTTCCTCTGTTTCCTTGAACTCAGGCAAAATAATAATTGTATAAATGACCAGAATAGAATGAGTATCTGGTCACATTATATAAAGGTGATAGGTTCACTTTAATCTGGGTGGAAATTCTAATGGCCCCTATGAATTGCTTGTAGGTGAAGTGCTTGTCCAGCATTACTATGTAATTCATTCTGGATGTGATGTCTATAGAGGAGACATTTGTGCAGGACTCCTGAACCCCATGAAGAATGTACTCATAGGGGCCATTGGCATTTTGTTCACAGATTAAGGAAAGGGGGGTTAGTATAGGAAGCGGACATTTTCTTTAATGTCATCCTGGAAGAGATAAAGTGATCCAGTTCTCCCCTCAGGACCATATACCAATGACCTTATCTGCTGGACAGTAACAAGAGCTTTTCCCTGATCCCGTTGTGGCCCCTGGCAGAAGGAGAGTCTGATGGAGGGAGGACTGATACAGGGAGCAGTAAAGTACCAGGATGTAGGGACTGGAGTCCACAGGTTATGTACTTAGGTGTGATAAAGAGCTGGTACAGAGCAGAATGCTCCTCCAGTGTGATGAACTCCCTATGTCCCCTGTTATCTCTACAGCCTGTGCACTGAGATCCCTCAGCTGGAGAAATCTTAGTGAATTGGTTCCTAGACTAACATGGGAGAGTTTATCACACATTAGTCCTGCTGACTGAGCCGCTGATAGACTTACCTGTGTAGCAGCAGGTCAGTACACAGGTCAGTCATCTCACCCTGAAGACACAGGGTTATACTGTCCTGTTATACAGACCAGCAGTGCACGAGTAAGGATGATTGTTTTATTGCTTCATCATCACTGTAACATGCTGGGTAGGAACATTAATTTACTTTAAGGTTTTCATCACCAAAGCAATGAACCAGGGGTCTGACCGTCTTTGGCTTTCCATGTGTTCTGGACCAGAGTTCCCCCCCCGGACAACAGCTCATACAGATGGACACCCAACACCCCCCAATAAACAGCTCCCCAGTTATTATGGGAAAAGTGACCAGTGCTTCTATTTATTTATTATTTCTATATATGTTTGTGTATGTGTGTATATATATATATACATATATCAAATGTGCGTGTGTCTATATTTTTATGCGTGTATATAAAATATATATGTGTGTGTTTATATTTTAAATAATTGGTATACATGTATATTGGGAGAGGCCTAGTTTCTCTTTAATGCAGTCTCCTTATTTACAATGCATGGTGCAGGGTTTAGTTGGCTGCGAGGAGAGAACTAAATTCAACATCACTAAATTGAGTCTTTAACCCCTGGGTGCTAAATAGGTCTTAGCTGAGACACCTCTAGCATTTAAGGGGTTAAGTCACAATTGCAATTTGGATAAAACATTTTCTGTAGGACCTGTCAGGATGGGATTCTCATTGCACAGGAAATTACAGCTTTACAGACAGACAGATGGACACAAAGTTACAGTTCTATCATAAATATCACCATTTTATTTACAAATGCTGCACTAGGAAACAAAACATTATAGAGTAACATTTTATATTAACATTACATAGTAACATTATATAGTAACATTACATAGTAACATTATATAGTAATATTACATATAGTAACATTACATATAGTAACATTACATATAGTAACATTACATAGTAACATTATATAGTAACATTACATAGTAACATTATATAGTATCATTATATAGTAACATTACATAGTAACATTATATAGTAACATTACATATAGTAACATTACATAGTAACATTATATAGTAACATTACATAGTAACATTACATATAGTAACATTACATTACATAGTAACATTATATAGTAACATTACATTACATAGTAACATTGTATAGTAACATTACATAGTAACAGTACATATAGTAACATTATATAGTAACATTACATAGTAACATTACATATAGTAACAGTACATATAGTAACATTACATAGTAACATTATATAGTAACATTACATATAGTAACATTACATAGTAACATTATATAGTAACATTACATAGTAACATTACATAGTAACATTATATAGTAACATTACATATAGTAACATTACATAATAACATTATATATAGTAACATTACATATAGTAACATTATATAGTAATATTGTATTGTATTAATGTATGTGTCGCTGTGTTCAGTGCACCATTTGTGGACTGCAGTCATCTCAATGACCTGGAAATCTGATTTTTCTTTTAATTATCTATTTAAATGGGATAAGTTTAACCTTTTGTTTACCAGATGATTGCCCAGAACAAGGGTTGAATTGTTGCTGTATAACTAGGAATAATCCCAGGTGAATGAGGGGAATTAGGAGGAGATCCCTAGTGGGTGCTGCTTGCACCAGGTCATCGAGTCACCGCTCTGTTCCTCTGGTCAGGATATCAGGATGCCTCTAATTAAGCGCAGTCAGATCAATCACAATGACTGAGACCTTAATTACATCCTGTGATTAGATAAGGAACTGCTGGAGTGTTAGGGTGAGTGATGTGAGATGATACAGAGGCCTCATCAACTCACGGTGACAACAACCCTCACCGGTCACTTTCTGCACCTTTGGGACATTTCCCCATATCTCTTACATACACTGACCACTGAGATTGTGGCCATCAAATCAGGGGCAAAAAGTAACCTTAAAACTGTTGTAGAATACAATAATTTATATACATTTTATGTAACAAAATATATATATATATATACACACACACACACATATATACACACAATATATATACACACATATATATATATATATATATATATATTTCCAGAACTTTTATACATCTGCTCTAGTGGGTTTGCTGGGCAGTAAATCCCTAATAATGATCCATGCTGGGCACTGACAGATGTTGGGAGGCCGGGCCACTGAGTGTTATGGTGGAGAAGGACACATGTCCCCTGTCTGATTATAATACGTGTGTAAATAGATTTATTGCATCTAATAGTTAGGAAATTGTTACACTGATGTCTCAGTCAACAGGACAGAGTATGGGGCAATCAATCAGTGAAAGAGGAGACCTGCTGGGTATTTAATATGGTGATCTGCCCCTTACACAGCCAGGCCGGGGTATGCAGGCATTAGTTATGCATGTGCATATCCCAGACACTTGTGAGCAGTTAATAGTGATTGTTGGAATATTTAATCCACATTTAAGGATGTAAACTTGGGGAGAGCTCTGACATGGGAATTGTCCTTATCAGCTCTTATTAATATAATATTTCTATCATCATTATGTTTTCTTCCATGGGCTGGTGGGGAATAATTTGTTTACAATTAACCAATGGCTGGGAAGGTCAATTAACGTGACCATCAGGGGCGGGGCCGGGTGTCCAGGCCTCAGTGTAAATAGTCCCTTTGTAATTAGCGGGTGTTAGTTAGCGTTGCTCTGGCAGGAGAAGACCGGCCCCACCTCCACTGGTTCCCGCTGTGAGTGAACTTCTCCCATCAGTCGCCGGTCGGGAAGGTCCAGACTCGCATTTACTTCTGCTAAGTGAGAACTTAATGAAACTTTTTCTGATGAAAACGTGACAACGCTTCGGACTGACCTTCCTCAGCCTGGAGGAGGAATGTGCATGGAGGCAGCGGGGAGTTCTCTGATCGCTTTCCAGGTGTAGGAGGGAATCGAGGTTTCCAGGACAAGTTCAAGTTGGAGTTGTTCATCCAGAGGACCTGACCGCCACCCCCGGGCGTCTGACCATGTACAGCCAACAGGCTTTCCCCCCATTCGCCTTCAGCACCACCCTGATGCAGGATGGTAACTGCCACTTCAGTGGGTACCCTGGCATCGGACACCCCCAGCATTTCTTTGCCTTTTCCACCCTGAAGGCGGACAGTGGAGACTCGGGTGTACAGGGTGTGGGGGAGTGTTCGGCCCCAGTCATGACCTGGAACCCGCTGGCTTCCATAGACTCCTCCAGCCAAATGGACAGTCATGGGCCCCAGTCCCGGGAGCAGAGCCCCATCATGCTGGACAATGGGATCAAGGTGAAGGAGGAGGACATCAGTGAGACAGAAGACGGGGCAGAGACCCCGGAACCCAAGTACTCCCAGGTACCCAACCCGCCCGGCGCCACCTACTATGCTAACGCCTGGTCCAGCAGCTCCTTCTGGCCAGGGAACCCAACCGCTGGAGGATCAGCCTCAAACAACCCCCTGGTCAGCCAGTCTACCCTGAAAAATGTCAGCGTCCCCGGGTCCGCCACCTACCCTACACCCGCCAACCAGAGCCCCAACACGCCAGTAGAGTGCGTGGTCTCCAACATGGAGAGCAGCCGCTGCAGCACCACAAACTCCGCCAGTGGGCGCTGCAGCGCGGCCAACACGCCGCTCCCCTGCGGAGCCATCCGGGAAATGAGTCCGTCCAGCGACAACGAGGAGGTGAGTGGAGAGTTCATATCGCATTATGTCACTCGTCTCCCTAGTGTTAACTGTCCGGGGCCATATGTACGATGCACAATGCGTTGCGTACCCCTCTGGCACTCAAAGGGTTAATGGCCTCCGTGACTAAAATGGGGCTCTAACCTGTTGAATACCACAGAACTCCCCATAGCTATGCGAAGTAGGAAGCTCTGTGGTATTCGTGGGGGTTAACCATTTGAGTGCCAGAGAGGTACGGAATGCATTGCAAAGCATTCCGTGCCACTCTGACACTCAAAGGGTTAAGCCCCATTCACACCCGTGTGGATATTTGTAGTGATCAGGTTAAGTTCTTATTATACTGACTTTGACCCTTTGAGTGCCAGACAGGCCAGATCCCTCTGACACTCAATGGGTGTTAACCATTCAATGGCCATATGGGCGCTACACCACGGGATTAGAGTTAAACGCAGCTCGCTATTTGGTGTCATTTAGGTGTTAGAATGAATCTGTATATAAACCACTAATCTGCCTGTAAGAGAGGCCAGGTCCTCTCCCGGACTGGCCTCTTCCGTCTGTATGTGCTGGGACAAACCACTTGCACTGGGGGGGGGACTACAAATACCAAAAATTCCTATCGATTGAAATGGGGAAATTAAAGGGATAGTAATGTGTCACAGTAAAATCATCTCCAATTAATCCACATAGTATTTGTACCATGGAGAGTGTTATATCAATACTGTCAGAGTTGTAGTACCAGAGTAATTGAATGATAAAGTATCCCCCTACCGTCCCTTTTACTGATGTAACACTGCTCACCTGAGAGCAGCAAGACTGTCCGGATGGATCACAGAAAGGGACAATCTTCACTGATCATAAGGAAAACCCTGAAGAATCTGTCAAGGGACAGTGTTTTCATTGTTCTGGCAGTAAGAAGATTGTCCCTTTCTGTGATCTATCCAGTCAGAGACCAGATTCCACATCTGAGGTGAGCAGTGTTACATCAGTAAAAGGGGTGGGAGGGGGATACATTATCATTCAATTACTCTTGTACTACAACTCTGACAGTATTGACATAACACTCTCCATGGCACAAATACTATGATGATTCATTGGAGCTGCTGTGCTTGTGAAACGTTACTATCCCTTTAACACCTTGAATGCCAAGTCTCGAACGCATGGCTTGGAGTCGGGTCTAGCTTGCAAAGGGTTAAAATGTCATTTAAATGTGAATCTCTAGTACAGCCTATAGTGCATGCAAGGAACCCCCCCAGTCCAGGTGTGATAGGGGTAGAACAGGACTGGTACTGAGGTCTGGATGTATCCTACCCCTGTCACACCTGGACTGGGGGGGGGGGAAACAGGACTGGTACTGAGGTCTGGATGTATCCTACCCCTGTCACATCTGGACTGGGGGGGGGGGGGGGAAACAGGACTGGTACTGAGGTCTGGATGTATCCTACCCCTGTCACATCTGGACTGGGGGGGGGGGAAACAGGACTGGTACTGAGGTCTGGATGTATCCTACCCCTGTCACATCTGGACTGGGGGGGGGGGAAACAGGACTGGTACTGAGGTCTGGATGTATCCTACCCCTGTCACATCTGGACTGGGGGGGGGAAACAGGACTGGTACTGAGGTCTGGATGTATCCTACCCCTGTCACATCTGGACTGGGGGGGGAAACAGGACTGGTACTGAGGTCTGGATGTATCCTACCCCTGTCACATCTGGACTGGGGGGGGGGGGAAACAGGACTGGTACTGAGGTCTGGATGTATCCTACCCCTGTCACATCTGGACTGGGGGGGGGAAACAGGACTGGTACTGAGGTCTGGATGTATCCTACCCCTGTCACACCTGGACTGGGGGGGGGGGGGGAGAACAGGACTGGTACTGAGGTCTGGATGTATCCTACCCCTGTCACACCTGGACTGGGGGGGGGGGGGGAGAACAGGACTGGTACTGAGGTCTGGATGTATCCTACCCCTGTCACACCTGGACTGGGGGGGGGGGGGGAGAACAGGACTGGTACTGAGGTCTGGATGTATCCTACCCCTGTCACACCTGGACTGGGGGGGGGGGGGGAGAACAGGACTGGTACTGAGGTCTGGATGTATCCTACCCCTGTCACACCTGGACTGGGGGGGGGGAAACAGGACTGGTACTGAGGTCTGGATGTATCCTACCCCTGTCACACCTGGACTGGGGGGGGGGAACAGGACTGGTACTGAGGTCTGGATGTATCCTACCCCTGTCACACCTGGACTGGGGGGGGGAACAGGACTGGTACTGAGGACTGGATGTATTCTTACCCCCCCCCCCCCAGTCCAGGTGTGACGGGGAGAACAGGACTGGTACTGAGGTCTGGATGTATCCTACCCCTGTCACACCTGGACTGGGGGGGGGGGGGGAAACAGGACTGGTACTGAGGTCTGGATGTATCCTACCCCTGTCACACCTGGACTGGGGGGGGGGAAACAGGACTGGCACTGAGGTCTGGATGTATCCTACCCCTGTCACATCTGGACTGGGGGGGGGGGAACAGGACTGGTACTGAGGACTGGATGTATCCTACCCCTGTCACACCTGGACTGGGGGGGGGTAGAACAGGACTGGTACTGAGGACTGGATGTATTCTTACCCCCCCCCCCCAGTCCAGGTGTGACGGGGAGAACAGGACTGGTACTGAGGACTGGATGTATTCTTACCCCCCCCCCCCCCAGTCCAGGTGTGACGGGGAGAACAGGACTGGTACTGAGGACTGGATGTATTCTTACCCCCCCCCCCCCCAGTCCAGGTGTGACGGGGAGAACAGGACTGGTACTGAGGACTGGATGTATTCTTACCCCCCCCCCCCCCAGTCCAGGTGTGACAGGGGTAGAACAGGACTGGATTTACAGAACCCTTTGCAGTTTCTCATGTTTCAGCTCGGGTGGGACCACAGTGAGTTGATGTTTGTGCCAGGGAAGGGGCGCAGGTGGTAACTTTTTGTGTGGGTCAGGTCTGGCTTGAATCCACTTACCCCGAGACCAGTAACACTCTCTACACGCCCCCCCCCCCCCTTGGCTGAACACGTTCACTTGAATGGATGATGGGTACAAATGTTTAAAAACCTGATTTTTATGCAAAGTCCGACCTTTGTGGTTATGTTTAAATCCATTTAACTGATAGTGAAAATATCCAAGCATTTCCCATTTGAGACAGTAGATTAGGCTTCTATCGATCTGGGAATGATGGTGATCCCTGTAGCAAATGGGTGGATATTGAATAAAGACCATTTTAAAGTGGAAATAAGCAATTTATTAATATGAATGTTTAATAGAACTTTTTCACATGTGGGGTTCTCTCCTGTTGGTGGTGTGTGTGCTTTATTGACATGTCCCCCAGTAGATCTCCTTTTTGTGTGGAGCATTTAAATCGCTGGGGCTGCAGGCGCATTACAAGGCGCATCTGTTGTACCGATGTCTTACAACCTGTGGACTTCCACAAGGGTTTTATACACACTCGTCTTGTAGAAAACAAGTCTTATTTCTTTTATTTAACTGCCAGTAGTCCAGTGTATGGTCTCTTCATTATCCTAAGTAATGGGTGCAGACACCCCACACACCTCCTGTGATGGCCTCAGGCTGGATGGGACTCATTCCCAGGTCTCCAGAGACAGACAAGTGTTTTATAAAAGGAACCACAGGTGGGTTATCTGTGTTGGTTCCTCTCTGTAACCTGGAAAAACACTCATTTTATTGCTATAAATACCAAGGTCTTGGCCAGTCTTCCTTCTTCATGGGGTCCCTTGCAGTTCCAGTGATGGTCACTAACTGGACTGAGTACCATTGGATCACTAGTTTTGTGGGAAACCTGCAGTAATCTGCTGTTTGAGTACAACTCTTGTCATTTGGATGCTGAGGATTGTGGGAGTTGTAGTCCAACAGAACAAGTGCTGTAGATTGAATAAAAGCTACTGCATAGTGTACAATATGGCTGGAGGTTCATTTGTGTTTCTCTTGTAGGACATACCCAGCGAGGCAGAAATGGAACAGTTTGCCAAAGATTTAAAGCACAAACGTGTGTCGATGGGCTACACGCAGGCTGATGTGGGCTACGCATTGGGAGTCCTCTATGGTAAGATCCGATATTTCAGTCTAGTGTTCTACGTTGTCTAACTGTCTGAGGTGAACCCACAATGGTAGAAACCCTACAGCTGCTCATGACCCTGTCCGTCTCCTTGTCCAACATGGCAAAATGTTCAGCCAGACCACTATCTGTCGGTTTGAATCCCTTCAGCTCAGCTTTAAAGAACATGTGTCAGTTGAAGCCTTTCCTGGAGCGGTGGCTGGTGGAGGCTGAGAACAATGACAACCTGCAAGAAGTAAGTATAAGTTGTCAAATATGTGTGTGTATAATATTACTGTTTCTAGGTGAACCTCTATTTACACAAGTGTCTTAGTCTCCACTTTTGGAGGGGTTCTCCTATGTTTTCAGTACCCCCCCCCCCCCCCCCATTCAGTTCTGTGTAAGAAAAGATCTCCTCGGTTCCAGTCCTCTTTTCATTGTTCTGCAGAGCACTACATGCACTGCTGGTCCTGGGTGTTCTATACTTTCTTGTGAGGAGGTGCATAAATGTTCAAGTGGGAATGGCAGGCAAATGCTGTTGGGACTATGATTCCAATAATTCCCAAACTGAGTTTGGTATGACTTGACCCTTGGTCTCCTTCAGCTGGACACCTGAAGTTCACCTAGTCCTGTTCTAGACCAGTGGTTCTCAGCTGTTGCCCTAAGGGACCACTAACAGTGCAGGTCTTTAGGATTTCACTGCCTGAGCACAGGAGAGTCAAAGGCCCAGTCATCTTGATTATCTCTCCTGGGCTCAGGTCCAGACCTTCTCAAGTCTGGCTTGGTAGTAGGTGGCCCTGATAGAGAAGTACTGATGGACGGAGAAGTCCATCTTCTTCTTTTCTAGTTCCACTTATGACTGTAAAGCTTCCTTTTCATATTCACCTAAGTCCTTTTAGATTTAAATAGATAAAATGTTAGGACCGGTAAAAACCGACCCAAGGGAAGACCAAACCTGCGCATGCCATTGAGGATTACATAGTATAAGTGCGGAATCTAATGAGAATTGACGGTTTGTGATAATTGGGTTCTTTTCACTTGCTGTGCTGATGTCTCTCACCTTCTGTTTAATTGTTTTCTAGATGATCAACAGGGAGCAGGTCATCGCCCAGACCCGCAAAAGAAAGAGGCGAACAAACATCGAAAATATTGTAAAAGGAACCCTGGAGAGTTACTTCATGAAGTGCGCAAAACCGGGTGCCCAGGAGATGGCGCAAATAGCAAAGGAACTGAACATGGATAAAGATGTAAGTTCTGCTAAGCCCAATGCATTATATTCTACGTGAGGCTGGGGGTTAAATCTCTAATTTAAATCCCTGGTGCAGTCTCTGTACATGGACACAGTCTGTTACAGACCTTGTTGGGTTTTCCTCTATTGCATGTAGCCATTTGTGATCTGACCCTGTCTCTCTCTCTCCCTCTTCCACCAGGTGGTCCGGGTTTGGTTCTGTAACCGGCGACAGAAAGGCAAACGCCAGGGAATGACGACAGTTGAGGAGAACGAGGGAGAAAGTTATGATATTGTACAGACCATGGGGGTCCCCTTCTGTTGGACACTTTTCTCTGCCACAGGTAGTGTCCTCCCAGGGTTATGTGTCGGCTCCTCTGGGCACCCCCCCAGCCATCTATGCCTCCGCTTTTCACAAGAACGACCTCTTCCCCCAGGTGATGCCCCATGGGATGTCGATGGGAATCACATTGGATAGACACTGGCCTTTACAGGGATGAACTTCTGCCTTTTTATTTCCTCTGTAAATGAAGGTGCTGCGTGATTCGAACTGAACACAGAAAAAAAACTGTTTTTATATTTTTATAGTGAACTTTTAATGTATATCAAGTTGCTGAGCTTAACCCCTTACTGTATCCTTCGTGCCCTTAATGACCACATGGGTCTGCGGCTCACTATTGCACCTTACTCTGGTACTTTCCTGTCTACATTATTCCTTTTGGATTGGGTCAGTGGAGACATATGTACAAAGCCACTAGGACTAAATCTACAGAAACATGGGCATGCATTCCCATTGACTTTAAATTTGGCTTTTAACCTCTTGAGTGCTAGACCTCCAACTCGCTGCTTTAAAAAGTATTTGAGAACACTCAAGCATACATGGGGGTTACAAGACCAAAACAAATGAGCCTTTTGCTAGGCTGAATTCCTCTGGGTGCAGTACTAGTCCAGAATTCCTGCACGTCCTATCACTGTAAGAATGACATGAGGGTATGAGCCAATCAGCATTGTCCCTCAGATTGGGAGGAGCCTGGTATTGGACTTGTCATACAGGCAGACCATGAGAGTTTATTAATCCTACAGTATTAAACTTCTCAGTATCGTGAGATTTGATTGCATTGTCTGTCTGGGGTTAACAAAGTGACCTCAATGATTTTTACATTTTAAGCTATATGAATTGTTTTATTTTTTTTGAAGAGGTTCCTTCTTAAAGAGAAACTATCACATTGTAGATGTCAGGATCACAAAAGTGATCTAGGGTCACATGGATACATTTCACACACGAGAAGGGTCACATTGTACATTTATACATGCGCATTTCACACACGAGAAGGGTCACACACATGCATTTATACATACATACGCATTTCACACAGAAGAAGAGGGAGCAGCCCGGGGCATGGCCAAGCGCACCATATTCCAAATACAACTTTTCATGGAGTGTTAATACATTGAATGCTGCTCCAAAACTGTTCCTTTCAGCAGCCAGCCCTAAGTGTATTGTTATATAAAAAAAATTATATATACACTACCTATACTGTCACGTTTTCAACCCTTTGAGTCCCAGAGGAGTGCATGGTATGTTGCATTGCAATGTTTCGTACCCATCTGGCATTGAAAGGGTTACAAAGCAAAATCGAGCTGTTTTGACAAAGTTAAATCTTCTGCACTTTCTATAGCGGCTCAGTGTGGTGTACAGGGGAGATGGACCTGACCTGCCTTTATACAGGGGCTGAGTGGGGGGTGGACCTGACTTGCCTTTATACAGGAGCCGGGTGGGGGGTGGACCTGACCTGCCTTTATACAGGCGCCAGTTGAGGGGCAGACAGCGGGGCGGTAGATCTGACTTGTCTTTTATACAGGTGGAACGGTAGAATAAAATCTACAGATAATACTGTGAGTGCCATCACTATTTGGTATCTACCTACTTGGTGTCTGATTAATTGTGGAGGACCAAGAACTTTAAATTCAGATGTTGTCAGTGGTCTTCTGATAGAACTACTGGAGGTCACTGCCCTTAGTAGCCCAGTGTAATGCATAAAATAAAGCACAGACCCCTCTAAGAGAATATCTGTGTAGGTATATTTATTTTGAATAATAAAAGGATCACCAGATACTTCTAAACAATGGGCTCATCAGTCTAGATTATTAGCCGAAATCAGAGGTTCTATATCATTTAGTGAGTAAAAGAGCAGACTGGTCACTATTCTATAGGTGAAACCTGCACAAGATCAATGGGGAATATTGGTCATGTGGGCCTAACGCGTTTCATACCTCTTGGCATCTCTTCAGGGGCGTATTTTAAACAAGATAATGGGCATAATATACAAACCTGTATGCTTTCTTTACTTTAACACGTTATTTATAACATCTGGTTATAATCTATGGAAGAAAAAAAAAAAAAAAATATATATATATATATATATATATATATATATATATATATATATATATATATATATATATATTTGCATGAAAGTGATTTAAAAAGAAGACCCCACTGAGAATTTGAGCCTGTTTACAAGTATCTGGTGAGCCTTTTATTATTGGGGGGGGCCATTCAATATAATACATATTTTCTTAGAGGGGTCTGGCCTACCCTTTTTGTGCTTTATTAGAGGGGATGGTGGACCTGACTTGCCTTTTATATAGCAGCTGGATGGGGGTGTACAACCGGGGCAGTAGCCCTAACTTGTCTTTTATGTATGGCTGGGTGTGGGGGTGTACGGCAGGGGCGGTAGACCTGACTACGCTTTTATATAGCAGCTGGATGGGGGTGTACAACAGGGGCAGTAGACCTAACTTGTCTTTTATGTAGCGGCTGGGGCTGGGTTGTGTGGGTTGTACGGCAGGGGGCGGTAGACCTGACTACACTTTTATATAGCGGCTGGGGGGGGGGGGGGAAGCGTACAGAGGGTTGCATTCTCTCCCATTTACATTGGGTTGGTCCTGATTGAGAGTCCCCTTGTCCCTTTAAAGGAGACTGAGCACCTAGTAACGCCTACCTCCATAACGATGGCTCGAAGACCTTAATGGCAGCTAGACATTCTGGTCTTGTGCTTTTGCTCAAATAAGAATTCTCTGCCTCTGCCCTGTATGGCTGATCCCTGGAGGCGGACATATTTAAGACAACATAACTAGATTAGTTCTCCTCTAAAACAAAGTGACTAGGCTTGGTCCCCCTATCACCCTACGTGTTGTTTATCTCCTCTGGTTCCAAGTCCACAGAAATATCAGAGGCCTCAGTTTGGTGTGACGCAATCCCTCTGATGTCCCTGAGGTCAGATTGGACTACAAAGCTCCCATTTCAGGGGGCCCTGTGACCCATATCTGTAGACTTGGGATCCACTTCTTGCTCTGCTATTGGCTAATCTGTAATAATCCTCATTTACCTTTTTATTACCAAAACCTCCCAATATCTCTTTGTATTATTTGTTTCCATGACTTGCTTGGTAATTTTGGACATTAAATTATTTTACCTGACCAGACACGTGTGTATTTTATGTCAAGCTGATAACTGTTTCCACAAGGTGCTAATTTATGTCTGAGGACATTTAACTCCACTTTCACTAGACCAATGGTCCCCAAAAGCGGGAAAGCCAAAGCTGTGCCCCCCCAATAACTAGAATTCTGCCCAGAATGGAAATTAGTCTATCAATGTGCAAAGGGCAGATTACTCTTCACGGGAGGGAGTGAAATCTGAAATTAAATGTGCTACAGGATACAATCCTACAAATCTTCATTACTTAGAATGGAATTCTCCCAAGAGGTGAGGGATATTAGTATGGGGTTCAGCAATACTCCACTAAATCTTATATCCATGCTGAAAACCCAAAGCGCTCCAAACACCTGGGGTGTGGTGGGTTACACCGGGAATAGTCGGGCATGCACAAAGCATATTAGTCTCACATGAGGCCTCTGGGGGTGGGGTCTCTCCCATGCTAGGCTGACCATACCTCACCTTTCAAAAGGGACACACATGAATAATGCATACTACAGGGTTGCTTTGATTTTGGTGCACTCCTGAAATATTCCTATTTGCTATGTGTCCCTTTTTATAGGTGAGGTATGGTCAGACTATCACATGCAAACTACTAGAGCCTTGCTTGGTGGGCTTCCTGCCTCCCTTACTACCCATTCACTGTGCTGCTGGCAGTAACATCCTGGACTTCACCTGCTTTGAGCCTCTAATTCTCCTCTCTGCCTCCTTCTATAAGGTTGGGCTCACATGAGACATTATTGCACTAAGCTGGTCCCCAGAGCAAATTAGCCTCCAATGGTCCTGCATTTCCCAGGGGTTTCTAAAGTGTGACTGAGGGAAGGGATGTTGGCATCAGCCAGATATGATTGATTGCCCCTGCTGGCCTCTAGATCATTTTGATGAGCACCCATAGAGACTTGGCCGCCTGTGTGGGGCTGCTTTAAGATATGGGGGGCCCTGGGCAAAAGACCATGCTAGTGTCCCCCCCCCCCCAATAAAATAAAATGGTTTCCTGCACCGAACATCAGCCCCTGGTTTAAGGCTTTCATTTTCTTAGACTTTTGTATACTTAACTGCTGTAAGACAATAAGAACCATTTCATGACATTACAGTGAAATAGATTTTTGGGGCATGCATGTCTGTAAAAGGTATACAGAGGTAATCCTGTGACACAGCTGCTGTAATCTGCATTATAATGTAATCCATTGACTCCCCAAATCTTTTATTCTCTGTAGTGAGTGTCCAACTGGAGCTTGCGCAGTGGCGCGTTCTGCTGGCTCCCTAGTTACAATATACAGAATTGGGTAAAGAGGGAGCCAAAGGTGGTGCCCTCCAGTTAGCTACTCACTACAGAAACTGGGGCCAGGAGTTTGAGTTCATCACCAATCTGGAGCCAAGTGTTTTACATTCAGATGGTATGGAGGGGAACTCCTGTAGTTCAGCCGCAATTGAATCAGAAAGGTTCCCCCTCCGGCCCCTTTCCCTTGTGCACGCTGCCTCTGTCTGGTCTGGATGGAGCACGGCGAGGGACAGTAATCAGTCAAGGGGGGCGGGTTTTCCTTATGCTTACAGACTGTAGATCGTCCCTCGCTGCGCGCTGTCTGGTCTGGTTTACAGCTCTAATGGGGGGCGCCCACAGTGAAGGGGATCCTTTCTCATCCGATTGTGGTTTAAAGTGTTAGTAATGTCTATTTAAAAAAAAAAAAAAAAAAAAAAAAACTTTTTGCATTTAGAAGGGCTTAAAAAGCTGATCTAAACGCAAAAAAAAGTATCTCTCAAACCGCTATGGTTAAAGAGATACAGGCATTTAAAGTTTGATTTTTTCCTACTGACAGCTGTAAAGCCGTTAACAGGAGATACGTGTCGGTCGACATGCTGGCGCTTGATAAGTGCTGAGATCTCGTTACTTACACGGAATCCCTTCATTGGAATGGTCTAAAACGTGTGCCTGAACACCAGGCACACGTTTTTAGACCATTCCAATGTAGGGATTCCGTGTAAGTAACTAGGTCGCGGCACTTCTCAAGTGCCAGAGTGTCGATCAACACGGATCTCCTGCTGACAGCTTTATGGCTGTCAGTAGGAAAAATCAAACTTTAAACGCCCGTATCTCTTAAACCATAGCGGTTTGAGAGAGACTGCTTTTTGCATTTAGATCAGCTTTTTAAAGGGATAGTAACACTTCGTTTTATCTTCATGTTTTTTGAATGCCTACAAAATAAAATAAAGAACAATATAAGTCTTACCTCTCAAACCTTTATGGTTTAAGAGATATTCACAAGCAAAGTACCCCCCCCCCCCTGTTCAGCCAGATCAGAAGGGAGATGCCCAGGTAGACTGCAGAGAGGGACAATCTTCAATTAAGATAAGGGAAAAAGCTGAAAAACCTGTCAAGGGGGGCAGAGCTTTCATTGTTCTCATAGGAAGAAGATTGTCCCGTTCTGTTATCTGTCTGGTCTATGGACTGGATTCCACATCTGAGAAGAGATGGCTTACACTAGGTAAAAGGGGCGGGAGGGGAAACTTTGCTTGTGAATATCTCTCAAACCATAAAGGTTTGAGAGATAAGACTTGTATCGTTCATGTTTTTTAATGCCTACAAAATAAAATAAAGATAAAACGAAGTATTACTATCCCTTTAAGCTCTTCTAAATGCAAAAAAGTTTTTTTTTAGACATTACTAACACTTTAAATATAAGTCTGTTAGTATTGAAATATAACGCTACGTGCTAAAAAATGAATAAGACTCTGAGGTGCATTTTATTTTATTATAAACATTACTATCACTTTAACCCCTTAACGGTCATAGTACATCAAGGGTCAATCTGATTTAACGACCCATAACGTACTATGACAGTCATGGAATTCCAGGCTTCCCGCGGTTGCACTCCGTTCGTGGAGTCCGGAACCGGAAGGAGCGCAAAAAAAAAAAAAATGCTCTGTGGTCCTTAACCGACTGCTCTATGCCGGTCGTTAGGGGGTTAATACTAACAGCTGAAAGTGTACTATATAGCATTCTGCACTTAAACTTCCTGAGACAGACCTGAAGGGGGCAGCAAACAGCTACTATGACCTCACACTCTACTGCCCCCTATAACTTCACACTCTCTGCTGCCCCCTTCAGGCCCAGCTCTGAAAATTAAAGAGCTGCACTCCATTTTCTTTTGTATAGTGTGGGTAATATCTCCTATAAAAAGTGACATGTGGGAGGACAGACCCCTAATATCTCCTATAAAGAGGGACATGTGGGAGGACAGACCCCTAATATCTCCTATAAAGAGGGACACTTGGGAGGTACAGACCCCTGATATCTCATATAAAGAGGGACACTTGGGAGGTACGGACCCCTAATATCTCATATAAAGAGGGGACACTTGGGAGGTACTGACCCCTAATATCTCCTATAAAGAGGGGACACTTGGGAGGTACAGAGCCCTGATATCTCCTATAAAGAGGGACACTTGGGAGGTACGGACCCCTAATATCTCCTATAAAGAGGGGACACTTGGGAGGTACGGACTCCTGATATCTCCTATAAAGAGGGGACACTTGGGAGGTACAGACCCCTAATATCTCCTATAAAGAGGGGACACTTGGGAGGTACAGACCCCTAATATCTCCTATAAAGAGGGGACACTTGGGAGGTACGGACTCCTGATATCTCCTATAAAGAGGGGACACTTGGGAGGTACGGACCCCTGATATCTCCTATAAAGAGAGGACACTTGGGAGGTACAGACCCCTGATATCTCCTATAAAGAGGGGACACTTGGGAGGTATGCCTGTTTGCTTGATCAGGGGTGGAGCAGTGTAATGACTGTTGGTGTCCAGGCACAGAGATCCCGGTTACTGTAGGTTGATCAGATCTCACCTTTAACAGGGGACACATAGGAAATAGCCATTTTTCAGTACTTCACTGAAATCAAAGTAATCCTGCAGTATGCATTTTTCCTATGTGTCCCTGGTTAAAGGTGAGGTCTGGTCAGCCTAGGTTACTGGCGCTGCTGGTAACTCTGATGTGTATACGTTTGTTTACTGCACAACCCAGGACCCACTATGCAATGAATTGCACACCCCGCTGGCACTCTAATGGTTAATGCAACAGTCACCTTAACCCACACTGACACCCTGAGAAGCCCTCTCTCTTAACCCTTAGACTGCCAGAGAAGTCAAAGGTTTAAAGACTAGGGTTGGCCGCTCCTGTCATAAATGTTGGACTGGCTTAGGGCAGGTCTGTCCAAGCTCAGTCCTCAAGCGCCCCCAACAGGCCAGGATGTGAGGATTTCCCTGATTACACACAGGTGAGTCAGTCACAATGAATGATCCACTGATTATCTCACCTGTGTGTAATCCGGGAAATCCCTAAATGCCAGCCTGTTGGTGGCGCTGGAGGACTGGACTGGGACAGGGTAAGATGACCAGATATGCCTTTACCTGAAGGACTCTTAGGGTTGCCTTCTGTATGTCCAGTCTGAAATTTTCACATCCATCCTTTATTTAAAGGGATATCTGGTTACCTGAGATTCGGGGTCAGTGCCTGTGTTCCCTCTAAGTTGGAGCTTGGACATGTTGTTGTAGTCGGTGCACCCCAGTCTAAAATCTCCACATTATCCTCCATTTGTCCAACCCCACAAGAAATGGTGAGACAACATAACGAGGCCTGGTCCACTAACTAATTAGCCATATGCTCAGGTGATAAGTGATACTTTATATAGAAAATACATTCTGCAGGAAATAACTGCCACCCTGCAGTATGGAAAGAGTGAACTTAACTCTCCCAGTGCTGGGCTGACACTGTGGGCCATATTCATAAAGTTATTGTAGAGCAAACAATCTGCACATTCTCCACTGGGTTGTAACACATTGAATGCTAATGATATTTCCAGCACATTGGTTTGCAATGCTTTTGAGACTTCGCTTGTATTCAAGGGGTTAAAATTCCACATTTTAATCCATTGAGGACCATAGGAGTGGGCAACGCAAAGTAATATCCACTGATGGGCCAGGTTTTAGGGATAATCCCCACAGGGGAGTCAATCACACGGTCTGAACCAATAGAAGGTCCACCTTTT
The DNA here is from genome assembly GCA_037306005.1 of Rhinophrynus dorsalis. NCBI lineage: Eukaryota > Metazoa > Chordata > Amphibia > Anura > Rhinophrynidae > Rhinophrynus > Rhinophrynus dorsalis. The sequence goes on from CM074726.1 coordinate 984,967, forward strand.
CTCACACAGGTAAAACAGCAGGACTTGTTCCTATACAATAAGGCTGTATATCACTGATTGTCAGCTCCGGTGCTCAGGATCCACCAACAGGTCCCATATTTCAGGAAGTCCTTATTTAAGCCCAGGTAAATCCATCAAAGTGACTGATAACTCACCTGTGATTAAGCAAGGACACCCTGGAAAGCTGCCTGTTCATGTGCCCCGAGGAGTACTGTCAGGAAACACTGCAGCAGTCTAGACCAGGTGCAGCCAATCATGTTCCCTGAGAGCAGCTTGTCAGGGTCGCACTGCTAGAGTAATTCAGGTGATCCATCCCCAAATTGGAGGGTTTCAGAAATGACTTCTACCGACAGAGACACAAGTGTCATTAACCCTTCGAGTGCCAGAGGGGTACCGAATGCATTGCAAATCAATGCGTTCTGTACTCCTCTGGCAGTCAAAGGGTTAATATCCTTCACAAGGCACTGGAACCCATTCCAGCAATGTGAGAGTTAAACTGCTCAATGAAACAGGGAGGTCAATTAATAGACTCAGCTGAATGTCATGGCCTATTACCCTTAAGGGGAAGCCCACAAGTATCCCATAATCCCTAGTGATTGAGATTGGGATGCAAAGGGATCTTTCTTGTTCCCTTTACTTATTACATGTGTTTGTATCTATACCAGACCCTTTATAGTAAGAACAGAGGCGTCCTGTCAAACCAAAACCGTTGTCTCCTGCACAGAGGGATGACCTTCTGAACGGCCTTTTTTTTTAGGAGACTTGCTCAGGCCCTGGTCTTAGGAGAGCGGGTGAGACCTCATTGTAGTTTATTGTCCTGTCCATGACCTAGCATCATACTCCTTGTGATTCCAGCAGACCACGACTACACGTTTTCCAGAGGTGACCCCAGGCGTAAGACATGGAGAACCAAGTCATGTGTGACCAAGCAGCCTTCCACCCTTTTGCTCTCAATGCTAGGTTAATACAGGAGGGTGGCTACCAATATAACATGGGTAATTACCCTGGCATTGCCCACCCTCCATACCCACGGCCTTTCTTTCACTTCCCTGTGGTGAAATCTGAGTATGGAGGAGTAAAGGAACAGCCTCCAGGAATCGGGCAAGTCCCGGGCATTGGGTGGAACACTATGTCCTCTTATCTCCATAACCAGGTGAGCACTACACAGACAGGACAGCCAGGAGGGGAAAAGAGCACCTGTGAAACAAACCGTACAGAAGATGAGGACCGTGAGAGTGAATTGGAGTCCCCAGAGGCCAAATTCACCCCATCCCCCAATCCTCCACCTGGGATTTCCCATGGACAGTCTTGGAATAACCCTTCCTGGTCTGGGATCTGCCCCAGTCAAACTGCTACCTCTAGCGCAGTCCTTCCAAGCCAGTCTATCACCAACAATGGGTGTGTTAGTGGAGCCCCTGACCTGGGAAGTGACCACTTCAATCAGAGTCCAAGCCCATCTGCAGTGACTGGGACCCCCAACACAGAAGACCATCTCATCGCTAGTGGTGTCCCAAAAGCTTCCTCCAAAGAAGTATCTAAGGAAGAGGTGAGTGCAGATCACAATTGTATGTGTAATATTGCTAACCCTAGATAGGTGGGATATGTGCAAGTTGTGGTTCTCCTCCTGCTGCTGTTGTGACTAGAACGCTCATCATCTTTGGCCAGATGGAAGTTGTGATACAACAGGAACCATGAGCTTTATGACTCTCCAGTCAGTATGTCTGATCCACTGGTGTTTAAACTGGGAGGTCCTGAAAACATGACATGTACATGTGTCTTGGCAATGATTGTGAGAAGACTGCTGGGCCATATTCCTGTGCACAGGAGCCTCTAACAGGCCAGGTCTCCAAGATATCCCTGCTTGTGCACGGGTCAGTTAACCAGAGGTTCTGTCATTAATCCATGTGCAGGGGAATCCTAAAGTCCTGGCCTGTTAGTGGGTACTGAGGGGTTAGCTAGGAACCACTGGCCTAGATAATACAGGACTACAAATGTGATGCAACCTGTAAGTATCTGCAAGACTGTACACTAGTGGTTAACCCCTAGGAAGCAGAGGTATCCAATGCATTGCCTGAAACACTAGTGTTTAAGAGGTTCAAACCAAACTACAACATAGGGAACAAATATAGGGCTGTTAACCCTCTGAATACTGGAGATGTAGATAGAACTCCTTTGTGCTGCATTCAGGGGTTAAATGCTATATTCATGTGAAACAGTGGAAATGTCTCTCTGGTGGTAACAATGAGTTAAGTGTAAGGGGCCAGAAACTGCCCTGAGAACTGTTTTCCTAATAATGGGGTCCTGGGATACTGCCGATCTGACTCTACTTAAAGCAATAGTAACACCCCCTTACCTTTCTTTCTGGCCAAAGAATCCTAATGGCCCTTATGAACAAATTCTGTTCTTGGATAAGTACATTTTTTAATCCTTTATGCACACCACTGGTCACCAATGCCTTGCCAACCAATATTAACACCCCCAGTCCTTTAAAGGGTTAATTAGTAGCGGTATCATGGCTACTGTGTTGTGATTGCACTGAAGAGCATGTAGTGGCTGTACTGGCATCTAACAAGTTAATAACTTTCTGTGTTTGCAGTGGCGGGAAGAGCCGACCCTTGAGGATATGGAGCAGTTTGCTAAAGAGTTAAAGCAACGGCGCATCACCCTGGGGTACACACAAGGAGACATCGGCCTGGCCTTGGGGGCACTGTATGGTGAGATGGGCTGTATTCAGGAATTAAAGGGGAACAGTCTTGGAGCAAACCAAAAACCTCATGGGGGGGGGGGTCCCATTGACTTTACTCTGAGTCCAGTTCCTTTGTCACCAGGTCCTCTACCTTCTGCACTCCAAAACGTCAGGTTCAGAGCACACCTGGCACTGAGATGGTCAGTTTGCCCTCTCAAAGGTCATTGTGGCAAAAATAAAATCCTATTTGTTGCGTTCGAACACAATAAAAAAAAAAAACAAACAAAAAAAAAACCTGGATTAATTCCCGCTTCCTTTCTGGGTGCTGCCATTCCTGCGTGTCCTGTTTTGGGTGGGTGACGTGTCTGTCTGTACATGGGCCCAGGTAAAGTGACGTTTGTCTGTACATGGACTCAGGTAAAGTAACAGCCCTTATAGAAGAGCGGTGACGTGTTTGTCTGTACATGGGCCCAGGTAAAGTAACATGCCCTATAGAAGAGCGGTGATGTGTTTGTCTGTACATGGGCCCAGGTAAAGTAAACATGCCCTATAGAAGAGCAGTGACGTGTTTGTCTGTATATGGGCCCAGGTAAAGTAACATGCCCTATAGAAGAGCGGTGATGTGTTTGTCTGTACATGGGCCCAGGTAAAGTAAACATGCCCTATAGAAGAGCAGTGACGTGTTTGTCTGTATATGGGCCCAGGTAAAGTAACATGCCCTATAGAAGAGCGGTGATGTGTTTGTCTGTACATGGGCCCAGGTAAAGTAAACATGCCCTATAGAAGAGCGGTGACGTGTTTGTCTGTATATGGGCCCAGGTAAAGTAAACATGCCCTATAGAAGAGCAGTGACGTGTTTGTCTGTATATGGGCCCAGGTAAAGTAACATGCCCTATAGAAGAGCGGTGATGTGTTTGTCTGTATATGGGCCCAGGTAAAGTAAACATGCCCTATAGAAGAGCAGTGACGTGTTTGTCTGTATATGGGCCCAGGTAAAGTAACATGCCCTATAGAAGAGCGGTGATGTGTTTGTCTGTACATGGGCCCAGGTAAAGTAAACATGCCCTATAGAAGAGCAGTGACGTGTTTGTCTGTATATGGGCCCAGGTAAAGTAACATGCCCTATAGAAGAGCGGTGACGTGTTTGTCTGTATATGGGCCCAGGTAAAGTAAACATGCCCTATAGAAGAGCAGTGACGTGTTTGTCTGTATATGGGCCCAGGTAAAGTAACATGCCCTATAGAAGAGCGGTGATGTGTTTGTCTGTACATGGGCCCAGGTAAAGTAAACATGCCCTATAGAAGAGCAGTGACGTGTTTGTCTGTATATGGGCCCAGGTAAAGTAACATGCCCTATAGAAGAGCGGTGATGTGTTTGTCTGTACATGGGCCCAGGTAAAGTGACGTGTCTGTCTGTATATGGGCCCAGGTAAAGTAACATGCCCTATAGAAGAGCGGTGACGTGTTTGTCTGTATATGGGCCCAGGTAAAGTAACATGCCCTATAGAAGAGCGGTGATGTGTTTGTCTGTATATGGGCCCAGGTAAAGTAAACATGCCCTATAGAAGAGCAGTGACGTGTTTGTCTGTATATGGGCCCAGGTAAAGTAACATGCCCTATAGAAGAGCGGTGATGTGTTTGTCTGTATATGGGCCCAGGTAAAGTAACATGCCCTATAGAAGAGCGGTGATGTTTGTCTGTACATGGGCCCAGGTAAAGTAAACATGCCCTATAGAAGAGCAGTGACGTGTTTGTCTGTATATAGGCCCAGGTAAAGTAACATGCCCTATAGAAGAGCGGTGATGTGTTTGTCTGTACATGGGCCCAGGTAAAGTGACGTGTCTGTCTGTATATGGGCCCAGGTAAAGTAACATGCCCTATAGAAGAGCAGTAGGCACTAAGTACTGTAAACGAACTGCATTTCTTCTACAAGGAGCACAGTCAGTACATGGTGTCCATGTGATAGTCTACATTAAATGTACCTTTAGGATTCACATTTAGGGGTCTAACCTAATGACCTTTAGAAAACCTTTTTTAAAGCCACATAACCCAACTTTATTTTAGGCACCTGAATGCCTTTATGTGCAGGTTTTAATTGCTCGACTGCTGGAGAAATTTGACTGCATTGCAAAGCAATCTAGCATTTGGGGGGTTAAAATCCCAGCCACCCTTCCCCAGAGGTCCATCCTCTTCTTGAATGTGGTTCTGTTTGCAGAGCCTCACGGTCACTTTGCCTTTATCTTGCCCTACAGGGAAGCTGTTCAGCCAGACCACCATTTGCCGCTTTGAGGCCTTGCAGTTGACCTTTAAGAACATGTGCAAATTGAAGCCCCTCCTGGAACGCTGGCTTCTGGAGGCAGAGAACAATGAGAACCTGCAGGAGGTAAGTGAAACTGGGGCTCAGGGCATAACTGCACAGTGCCATCCAGTGTCCTCCCCTTCCTGGCATCGCGGGGCTTGGCAGGAACAGAGAAAATGTCCAGTCTTTGCCAGGCCCTTCTCTCAAATGACAGAACTGTTTCAGCTGCCTCAACTGTCACCTGTCTTCTCGCTTCTCTCCTGTATTAAACCACAGAGGCGTGTCTGACAGCTGAGCAAGTCAGCACCAGCCATTGTTACTGGTAAGAACCAACAAGGGATGGATGGCCACTCACTGGAGGCTGTAATGACCATCACAACATCCACCAGTACTCATGTGAGAGGTCTTACAGCAGCCCCTCAGATCCCTGTACAGACCTACTGTTCTGTGTTCCTGTGTGATACAGGAGGCAGAGTTGATAACGGCCCGATGGTTCGGTAGCCTGTGGGAGGACTAGATATAGCTCATGTTGCCTTGCAGCGCTGGGGTCCTGGGTTCAAATCCCACCCAGGACAACATCTGCAATGAGTTTGTATGTTCTCACTGTGTTTGCGTGGGTTTCCTCCGGGTACTCCGGTTTCCTCCCACACGCCAAAAACATACTGATAGGTGAATTTAGATTGTGAGCCCCAATGGGGACAGGAACCAATATGAGTGCAAAGCGCTGTGGAATCTGTGTGCACTATATAAATAAAGGATTATTATTAGGATTATTATTCACTGTGACTTTATCCTTTATATCAGTGTCACGTCTAGTCTAAACCACTGGGCCATTTGTATAGTCAGTGAAGACCTGATTCACCCCAGAAGGGAAAATTGCACTTTCTCCAGTTCTCCAATTTAAAGGGATCTTTTTAGCCCCTAAAATGCTTTTATTCTAATGTACAGTAAAACAATGCATGGGAGACCTGAAGATCCCTTAGAATTTTTTCATACATTTCACCAAATTTGGTTTGTAAAAGAATCGAAAAACGTGCAAATAGTAATACAAATCATCCAATCTGAGGAAGTGAATAAACGTGCTATTGTGTATCACTAAGATTTACAGTAACATACGTGACATTAAGACTTCAATCTCAAAAATTCCTTATTTGTGTCTCACTAGTAGACTTGTGTATAGCACAACTCCTTCTTTGTCTCTCGCTAGCAGACTTGTGTATAACACAACTTTTATTTGACCCATGGCCACTTATAATGCACTATAAAACGCATCAACTGATTGGTTATCACCTGGTGAAAATGTCATGAAGTGCATTTCCCATATGGTGTAGTTGGCCTCCTCAGTGGGTGTTCTGTGGGGCCATTCACTTGAGTTTTCTGCTGCAGTTGTCCTTGTGAAGTAGGCCTTAATCCATGCCTGAGCCTAGGAAAGAAATCAGACCAGTGTCAATAATGGCGGCATTCCTGTCTCTACTGTTCATTATAACTGTGTTTCCTGTCTTCCAGCTGGTCCACCAGGCACAGTTGGAGGAGCAGAACAAGAGGCGAAAGGCCCGGACTTGCTTTGATGTCTCCATTAAGCGTAAACTTGAGAACCATTTTCTAACGAACCAAAAACCGGTTTCCCGGGAAATAGCAGAGTTGGCAAAAACTCTCGACTTGGAGAAAGAGGTGAGTTTTGATTTGGTGGTGATGCTAAACCCGATGGGTAGAACTTTGGATCTATTCAATCAGCTAAATGGGTGCAATTCTGGAAAAAGTCATTTTATCTAAATGAAACTTTAAACCTTTGAGTGCTAGTGGTCTCAAACGTCAGGGTGGGGGGTGAGGTTGGAGAATGGGGGTATATAACGATTGTGGAGGAAGTGCACTCTCTACGCACTTTGGGTCACACGTATAAAGACAAATACAAGAATGTTACCTGCGCATACACCCTGTATTTCAGTAGTGGCCCCCTTCTTATAGTGAAAGATAGGACATGGCCTATAGTGGGAGGAAATACATAAGGAAGTATTAAGAGCATGTGGATAAGTATATATCAGGAGAAAGGCTGGTGTATTATGAAGCACCTTGGTGTATTATGAAGCACCTTGCTATAGCAAACCCCCCCATCTCTGTAGTATATTTTGCTGCTGCTGGTCTGGAGTGCTCAGATCCGTGAGGGAGACAACTGCATGCGTAGACAGTGGAGGGTGGGTCAGCTCAACTAAAAAACAGACAAGTGATGGCGTATTAAGTGTAGTATTCAGGCACAATACAAATGTAATATCAAGGCGGTATACACATTACTAGTCTGCAGTATACAGTGAGATATAGCATTAATGGTAAATCAAAGATGATATAGATATCAGTCAAGAGAAGTCTATGGTGAATAGTGATAGATATATTTAATAGTTTAGGATGGAATACTCAAAAAAAAAAAAAAAAAAAAAAAAAAAAACATTACTAGACACTTTTTAATAAAAAAAACAAAAAAAAAAACAGTGCCCTTACTAGAAGGGAATTGGTGTCTATGTATCAATAGTCTAGTCAGTACACAATCCCCAAAGATTACTAGACACTGTTTTTTGAATATTCCATCCTAAACTAGTGTGTGTGTGTGTGTATAATATATATATATACACACACATATGTCAAGTACTATTCACCATAGACTTCTCTTGACTGATATCTATATTATAATCTTTGATTTACCATTAATTCTATATCTCGCTGTATACTGCAGATTACTAATTTGTATATCGCCTTGAAATTACACTTGTATTTCATATGTATAAAGAAAACTGAAGCAAGAGCTGCTGAAACATAAAGGATCTTTTAATATGCAGATTTAACCCCTTGAAAGCTAGATGTGTCCGTTTTGCAATACAATCTATTTGAAGTCTCTAGAATTCAAGGATTACACAGCCCCATTTAATTAACAGGAACCCCCCCCCCCCCCCAATCACTACTGGTTTATCCGTCCCTTATGTGACCTCCGTACTCTCCTTGTTCAAACGGGCAGAAATTGACTGCAATTAGACATATGGTTCGGCCAGAACCCTTTATATAACGCCCTCCTTTTGCAGTTGGTCACTTCAGTAAATTCCTCACCCTCTTACCTACAATTTATAAGGGAGGCCTACTTGCCCAAACAGCCAGAGTGTATTCCTGTTGTCTCCTTACACACTTCTACCGGTCAGCTGTTCGTTCCTATGGTGCCACTGGGTTTGTGTGTAAATAAATGTATACACACTTCTACCTGTCCCCTGTATGTTCCTATGGTGCCACTGGGTTTGTGTGTAAATAAATGTATACACACTTCTACCTGTCCCCTGTATGTTCCTATGGTGCCACTGGGTTTGTGTGTAAATAAATGTATACACACTTCTACCGGTCCCCTGTATGTTCCTATGGTGCTACTGGGTGTGTGTGTGTAAATAAATGTATACACTTCTACCGGTCCCCTGTATGTTCCTATGGTGCTACTGGGTGTGTGTGTGTAAATAAATGTATACACTTCTACCGGTCCCCTGTATGTTCCTATGGTGCTACTGGGTGTGTGTGTGTAAATAAATGTATACACACTTCTACCTGTCCCCTGTATGTTCCTATGGTGCCACTGGGTATACAACTCGTTACACAATGTATCATTACAATGTGCCACATAGATACATACCCACAGTGACTTAGAAAAGTATCACTTCATAGTCCTCAAGGAAAAGAATAAATGAGTATCTGCCCTGAAGAGCTTACAATCTAATATGAACTAAAACCTCTTAATCTCCCTGTTTTATCAGGTGGTCCGGGTCTGGTTCTGTAATCGTCGACAGAAGGAGAAGAGTCGGATGAGATCTTCCAGTGAGAACGAGTGCAGTGAGACGATTCAGCCCTTCCAATCTCCAGAGCGACCTTTCCTTATGCCCCCTCAGCAATACGAGGCCTCTCCTGTGGCTACCGCCCGTCCTGCCTTTTACTCGCCCAATTTCCATGTGACTGGGCTGACCGCCCATCCACTGCCACCTGGGAAGTCCATGGGGGTCCTTATCGGTTCAGCAGCCGCCAATGACTTTCCAGCAAGTACATAATTGTGTGATCACTAAGAGGCCCACCTGCTTTTACTTGCACAAATAAAGGAGATCTTGGGGTGAGAAAACATGGACGGGGCCCAAGTTTTGATTTTTCACTCTCACCTCCTTGTTCTTAAAGACTCCTCCACATTGAGATGTGAAGGCTTTGTCCTGTCTGCTTGGACCTGCTCAATCAACGTTGGTATGGAGCTTAGACTTCCTGACCTACCACCTCCTTCAATGGGAGCACGGCTTCACAATGCATTGGCAGCATCTCTACCATTCCGGGGTAAACTGGCCCACTTAAATCAAACACTGGATTTCTGTTGCTATAGTGCATTTGGGTTGGTCATTGTTAGACTTCCTTTATTGTCAGAACCATATTTTATTTCTTTATTTTATGGTCAAGTGTAAAGTTCTTAATTGATGACCAATAACGGGATGTTTTCTAGTTGACCACTTCCTTACCGAGGATCTGAACTGATCCTCCCGAGCCGGGTTTATAGCTTCCTAGAGACAAGGGGCACGAACAGCAGCCAATGTCCTGAGCTGAAGGTTCCCCAGGAACATGGACAGTGGGAGTTCAGCACTTAACTCCTAGGACTCTGCAGAGACTTGTTGTAATTTGACAATAACTTTTTTTTTTTTTCTCATGCAATTTTAACTTAAGACCTTATTAAACTATTGTGTATTCTTGGCTTCTTCCCATTCACTTGATCTGCATTTTAGATTTCGGCTTTATTTGAATGGATTATGATGTAGGCTAACACTACAATGACCCCTCTGTTAATGGAAGGTGTACGTCACGCTGACCCCTAGAGTTGGTGGCAGGTGTACGTCACGCTGACCCCTAGAGTTGGTGGCAGGTGTACGTCACGCTGACCCCTAGAGTTGGTGGCAGGTGTATGTCACGCTGACCCCTTGAGTTGGTGGCATATGAGATTGTGGCTGGCGCTTTGTACTAACAAGCAGGGGAGGGCTGGCCTGGGGGGCAATTGCCCCCTAGGCCAGTCATATGTCTGGGCTGGTGGGCCACTCCCTCTTTTTGCTGCAAATGTAGCTACACTAGTGATACCACAGAGCTACAATCGAAGTGAAGCTACATTAGTAACATAACCCATTTCTCTTGTAAGTTCTATGGTATCACTAGTGCAGCGTTACTTACATTGTAAGCTCTGTAGTTGCACCAGTGTAACCCCATTTCTATTGTAAGCTTTGTGCTATTGCTTACCTTACTTCACAACACTAACCCTTTGAGTGACAGAGGGGTATGCCACGCAATGCGTGGCATACCCCTCTGGCACTCAAAGGGTTAATGGCACTTTAAAATTAACAAAAGAGGGTGGGCTGGGACAGAGGGCTGGAACGATAGTAAAATCAGGGCCACTTGATTGTAGCTGCCCTCCAGGTCACAAATTGCCAGCCCTCCCCTGCTAATACGGGGGGGTTCCCTGGGACCTGGCGCTTTGTACTAACACGGGGGGGGGGGGTTCCCTGGGACCTGGTGCTTTGTACTAACACGGGGGGGGGGTTCCCTGGGACCTGGTGCTTTGTACTAACACGGGGGGGGGTTCCCTGGGACCTGGCGCTTTGTACTAACACGGGGGGGGGTTCCCTGGGACCTGGCGCTTTGTACTAACACGGGGGGGGGGTTCCCTGGGACCTGGCGCTTTGTACTAACACGGAGGGGTTCCCTGGGACCTGGCGCTTTGTACTAACACGGGGGGGGGTTCCCTGGGACCTGGTGCTTTGTACTAACACGGGGGGGGGGTTCCCTGGGACCTGGCGCTTTGTACTAACACGGGGGGGGGTTCCCTGGGACCTGGCGCTTTGTACTAACACGGGGGGGGGGGGTTCCCTGGGACCTGGTGCTTTGTACTAACACGGGGGGGGTTCCCTGGGACCTGGTGCTTTGTACTAACACGGGGGGGGTTCCCTGGGACCTGGTGCTTTGTACTAACACGGGGGGGGGGTTCCCTGGGACCTGGCGCTTTGTACTAACACGGGGGGGGGTTCCCTGGGACCTGGCGCTTTGTACCAACACGGAGGGGTTCCCTGGGACCTGGCGCTTTGTACTAACACGGGGGGGGGTTCCCTGGGACCTGGTGCTTTGTACTAACACGGGGGGGGGGTTCCCTGGGACCTGGCGCTTTGTACTAACACGGGGGGGGGTTCCCTGGGACCTGGCGCTTTGTACTAACACGGGGGGGGGGGTTCCCTGGGACCTGGCGCTTTGTACTAACAAGGGGGGGGGGGGGGGGTTCCCTGTGACCTGGCGCTTTGTACTAACACGGGGGGGGGGGTTCCCTGGGACCTGGCGCTTTGTACTAACACGGGGAGGGGGGGTTCCCTGGGACCTGGCGCTTTGTACTAACACGGGGGGGGGGTTCCCTGGGACCTGGCGCTTTGTACTAACAAGGGGGGGGGGGGGTTCCCTGTGACCTGGCGCTTTGTACTAACACGGGGGGGGTTCCCTGGGACCTGGCGCTTTGTACTAACACGGGGGGGGGGTTCCCTGGGACCTGGCGCTTTGTACTAACACGGGGAGGGGGGGTTCCCTGGGACCTGGCGCTTTGTACTAACACGGGGGGGGGGTTCCCTGGGACCTGGCGCTTTGTACTAACACGGGGGGGGGGGTTCCCTGGGACCTGGCGCTTTGTACTAACACGGGGGGGTTCCCTGGGACCTGGCGCCACCGCCTTCTCATTCAAACAAATAATTCCTATTTGACATCTCCAGTCCTTCTGTCACAGGTTTGACCAGAGGACATGTGCATCTCATTAGCAGTCCTAACAATGGTCCCTAAAAGCAAAGTGCAAACGTATGATAAAATAGAAGTTTGAGTTGTTTCCAACCTAGAAGCGCTCCATGTAACAGCCCGCACCTTGATGGAACTTACACACAATCCTGAGGTTCTGTATGGGGGACGCCATTCTCACTTGCACTACTTGCTTCCTGTTATCTTACTCGGTAATGGTCTCCTGGCCTAGGGAGTAGTGTGTAACACAGAATGGCTTCCCCCATTCTCTGACTATCTTCATGCTAGAGGAATAGAATAGCTTACTTCAGACACGCCCAGGGTTTTCTAGATATTCTACACTTGTCCTCCTTACTATGGTCCGTGAGGACTGATCCGTTCACATGGGCTCAGGTGGTGAAATCTCTAAATCCAGCTGTGAGGGGCACTTCAGGAGGGAGGCTGATAACCTCTGCTCTAGAGCTGACTTAAATCAACACACACCCCACCTCTCCTTAAAGGAGAAACCCCCCCCAGGTCTTCCATATTATAGTGAAGAATCCTTATGGTTTCTGTAATAGTCTGAGTGTGGATTGGGTCCCAGAACTAATGTTTACTTAGTCCTGGATGTCAGGTCCATAGAAGCAGGCCTAGTTCTGTTGCTGAACCCCAAAGGGAGGCGTTTAGGGGCGTTAGATACTGGCCAAGAATCATGTTTTTGCTTCCATTGGGTAGTAACAAGGGAAGACTACTTACCCCTGACACGAGCGGGAGCATCGCTGTCCCTGTGATGGTGAGTACAGATTCCCTGAGTGTAGTGTGGAACACTGTGCCTGGCCTGGTTCTCCTGAGTGGTCTGAGCCTTGTGATCTAGAACAAAGCTGGAGGCAGCTGCTACTGCAATGGGCAAGCCCACATGTCTCAATGGCAGTCCTCCAGAGACCAATATGGCTGGCACACTGACTGGTCATGCCAACAGTCCTGGACGGGGCAATTTTGTCATTATCTCCGTAAGCAGCTGATCCACATGATGTCCAGCCATGCTCCAGACCTGCGCCATGGTAGACATCTAGCCTGTGCTACAATGTATTGCTGGCACAACAATGTTACTGTATTAGTCCTACCACTTCTACTGGGAGACTGTTCCCTGTATCTATCCCAGGAGATAATACATACAGTTACTGTATTAATCCTACCACTTCCACTGGGAGACTGTTCCCTGTATCTATCCCAGCAGATCTTACATCCATTTACTGTATTAGTCCTACCACTTCTACTGGGAGACTGTTCCCTGTATCTATCCCAGGAGATCTTACATTCACTTACTGTATTAGTCCTACCACCTCCACTGGGAGACTGTTCCCTGTATCTATCCCAGGAGATAATACATACAGTTACTGTATTAATCCTACCACTTCCACTGGGAGACTGTTCCCTGTATCTATCCCAGCAGATCTTACATCCATTTACTGTATTAGTCCTACCACTTCTACTGGGAGACTGTTCCCTGTATCTATCCCAGGAGATCTTACATTCACTTACTGTATTAGTCCTACCACCTCCACTGGGAGACTGTTCCCTGTATCTATCCCAGGAGATATTACATACAGTTACTGTATTAGTCCTACCACTTCCACTGGAAGGCTGTTCCCTGTATCTATCCCAGGCGGTTACATACATTTACTGTATTAGTCCTACCACTTGCACTGGGAGACTGTTCCCTGTATCTATCCCAGGAAATATTACATTACAGTAGGTAGGTGTGTCTATGGGGGGGATGGAGGTAGTTGTGTGTGGGGGGGGGAGGTAGTTGAGGGGGTGTGTGTGTGGGGGATGGAGGTAGTTGTGTGTGTGGGGGGGAGGAGGTAGTTGTGTGTGTGTGTGTTGGGGGGTGAAGAGGTGGGTATGGGGGGGGTGAGGAGGTAGGTACTGTGTGTTATAGGAGGGGCAGCGCTCATATCAGACAGTAGGTGTGTCTTCTCTCATTCTGAGGTTCTTGCTCTATTTAGGAAACTGGTGCACATCGGAGTCTGGTTGGAGGAGTCCTAGTGAAACCGATATAAAGCGGTTTGGGTTCTGGTTCTCGTTTTGCCTCTCACACACCTGTGTGCCAGAGTGAAGAGGTGAGATTTGGGCAGAGATCTGGACCTCTCTGCTCCTTGACTATATAGCAGCGTCTCATTATTAAATCTCTGTGTACCCTGAAATCATGAGCCGGTTTATATTGCCTGATGATATGTGGCCTCTGAAACCTGCTACGTTGTCTCCATGAACTGCCTTTTCCTTACTATTTGGTGAATCTGTCCAGGTGGTGGGAATTTTGCCCCAAATACAGATTGTTAACTTTACTGATAGTTTAAGCAGAAAGCAATTATAAAAACAGGTCTGTAACGTGCGGCGTTCTCAGCTACATACAACTAGGATCCTTCGGATGGGGGATGCTTTATTCAAAACTTATTACAGTTCAAACTAACTACGATTAAATGATGGAGCTGTCACTACCACGTTCCCACCATGTACATCTTCATAATAAACATGAACTGCTTCTATTAAAGCCAAGGAGATTTTAAAGTGAAATTGACTTGCTGGCAGGGTCTACATAAAGTTGTAATTAACACTGTTGTGATCGGAATGTATATTTCCCATTAAAAATATTGACTCATTAACCCTATGAGAATCAGTGAGGAGGGCATGCATTTCTTCAAAATGCATTATGTACCCCTCTGGTCCTTAAAGGGTTAAATTAATTTGTACCTGATGTATAAATGCAAAGGCAAGTAATTTTGGGGCCAGTAACACTTCCCACTGATTTAAAGGGGCAGTAACACACGGTTAGTGAGATGTCCAGTACTCTGCAGTGTGTTGGATACCTCCATACACATCAATAGGAATGTATTTGGTACACTAAGTTGCCTTTGGTTCCCCCCAGACCTGACCTACTGCGCTCTGTGCATACAGCACATGGTGTCGGTGTGATAGTCTGCGGTACTGTGCTCTGTGCATACAGCATGTGGCATCTCTGTGATAGTCTGCAGGGAGTTCAGTGCAGTTAATTAGTGAAGACAATGGGTTCCATGAATCCTGGGGGGGGATAACGGTGTTTTGTTGCTAGTCCCTGAACCAGACGTCCAGATTGGAGTAGACCTTGGTCTGGGGCAGACTGGAGTACTTAGTACATATCAGGCAGAAGCGCTCCCTCCAGTCGGAGTAAGATTTCACGGCGTATAGCTCCCTCCAGTGGAAGAACTTCTGGTACTGCTGTGGGGTCATGGAGAGCAGGAAGGTGGCCAGATGTTTGGGTGAGGAGAAGTCTGAAACGTGAATGAATGAGTCAGGGGGCACGAACCTTTCATAATTCTCGCGAGGTGGCCCCAGCACCACGGGAACTGCACCAGCCATGAACGAATTCTGCCATAGCTTCTCAGTAATGTAATCGCGATGAACAGAGTTCTCCAGGGCGAGGTAGAAGGAGTAACGAGAGGTGGTGGGAAGGAGACAGGAGGGGCATAAGGGCTTTTTATTTGCTCTTCCATAGATGTCAACCTTGAGGTGCTTGGAGAGCTCTCTATAGAAGGAAGCTCTTTGCTGTGACCTGTGGTAGTGACTGACCACCCACGACACTAGTCCAGTCTTTTTGGGGATGTCGAAGTTCATGGATGAACTAGGAATCATCTTCCCATATGGCACAAATATATCCGAGTCTTCTCGATAACTCAGAGTCCAGTTGAAGATCCCGTTCACATTTTTCTTCACTTGGATGTTGGAAGGAGACTCTAGTGAGGCCCAAACCCATTTCTGCCTAGGTGGTCTGACCTCATGAGGCATCTCGTGACCTTTCCCCCATAGTTCACTGTGGTGAAACACCACCACATCAGCGTGTTTGTAATCACTGCGGTTGGCAGTCAGTTGGCAGCCTTTGATACCATACAGATCTGAGCAGACGTTTCCAGAAAGATCCAGAGGCTGGTGGAATGGCCAATGCCATATCAAGATGGTCAACGTATGGGACGAGGAAAAGGTGTCTCCAAAGTCATAAAAAGAGAAAAGCACCAACCTCATGTTCCAGAGAAGAGTAGTGAGTGCAAACACACTTCCCAGCGCTGACACGTACCGTAGCGCTAACGCCATTCTCCTCAGCACGTGGTTTGGCGTTACTGTGGAAAGAGAGGCACAGATCATCAGTCTAGGGTAACGGTCTTCAGGGTCAGAATGCATCACACAGGACAAATTCAGATCAAAAGTAATTGGGACTTTTAAACATTTCAGTTCTAGAGAGGTTTACAGTGCATTGCTGCACACTGTGATGGAGACCTCTCAAACATTGATGGGGTTAACCCTTTGAGTGCCAGAGGGGTACACAAAGCATTTCTTTTCAATGCATTGCATACCCCTCTGGCACTCAAAGGGTTAAAAGTCCCATTAAAACGGCAATGTGAACAAGTTTTGTTAACCAGGGACCTCCCATGGGTGCCAGCCTGTCAATGACCAGCTGCAGAGAAGATCAGAGAGCTAAAAAAAATATATAGCTTCAGTGTTCACCCTTTGTTCCTGAGAGACAGACTTAACTGTGTCTTTCTGACGTCTCTCAGTTCAGTCTCATTGGGCTGTACTTGGTATGTATAGGGAAGGGCTTCCAAGCCTGACACTAGAGATCTATGGACCCTGATGTCTCTCAGTTCAGTCTCATTGGGCTGTACTTGGTATGTATAGGGAAAGGGCTTCCAAGCCTGACACTAGAGATCTATGGACCCTGATGTCTCTCAGTTCAGTCTCATTGGGCTGTACTTGGTATGTATAGGGAAAGGGCTTCCAAGCCTGACACTAGAGATCTATGGACCCTGATGTCTCTCAGTTCAGTCTCATTGGGCTGTACTTGGTATGTATAGGGAAAGGGCTTCCAAGCCTGACACTAGAGATCTATGGACCCTGATGTCTCTCAGTTCAGTCTCATTGGGCTGTACTTGGTATGTATAGGGAAAGGGCTTCCAAGCCTGACACTAGAGATCTATGGACCCTGATGTCTCTCAGTTCAGTCTCATTGGGCTGTACTTGGTATGTATAGGGAAAGGGCTTCCAAGCCTGACACTAGAGATCTATGGACCCTGATGTCTCTCAGTTCAGTCTCATTGGGCTGTACTTGGTATGTATAGGGAAAGGGCTTCCGAGCCTGACACTAGAGATCTATGGACCCTGACGTCTCTCAGTTCAGTCTCATTGGGCTGTACTTGGTATGTATAGGGAAAGGGCTTCCAAGCCTGACACTAGAGATCTATGGACCCTGACGTCTCTCAGTTCAGTCTCATTGAGCCACACTCAGTATCCATAGGGAAGGGCTTCCAAGCCTGACACTAGAGATCTATGGACCCTGATGTCTCTCAGTTCAGTCTCATTGGGCTGTACTTGGTATGTATAGGGAAAGGGCTTCCAAGCCTGACACTAGAGATCTATGGACCCTGATGTCTCTCAGTTCAGTCTCATTGGGCTGTACTTGGTATGTATAGGGAAGGGCTTCCAAGCCTGACACTAGAGATCTATGACACTGATGTCTCAGTTCAGTCTCATTGGGCTGTACTTGGTATGTATAGGGAAGGGCTTCCAAGCCTGACACTAGAGATCTATGGACCCTGATGTCTCTCAGTTCAGTCTCATTGGGCTGCACTTGGTATGTATAGGGAAAGGGCTTCCAAGCCTGACACTAGAGATCTATGGACCCTGATGTCTCTCAGTTCAGTCTCAGTAGGCTGCACACTCTATCCATAGGGAAGGGCTTCCAAGCCTGACACTAGAGATCTATGGACCCTGATGTCTCTCAGTTCAGTCTCATTGGGCTGTACTTGGTATGTATAGGGAAAGGGCTTCCAAGCCTGACACTAGAGATCTATGGACCCTGATGTCTCTCAGTTCAGTCTCATTGGGCTGTACTTGGTATGTATAGGGAAAGGGCTTCCAAGCCTGACACTAGAGATCTATGGACCCTGATGTCTCTCAGTTCAGTCTCATTGGGCTGTACTTGGTATGTATAGGGAAAGGGCTTCCAAGCCTGACACTAGAGATCTATGGACCCTGACGTCTCTCAGTTCAGTCTCATTGGGCTGTACTTGGTATGTATAGGGAAGGGCTTCCAAGCCTGACACTAGAGATCTATGGACCCTGATGTCTCTCAGTTCAGTCTCATTGGGCTGTACTTGGTATGTATAGGGAAAGGGCTTCCAAGCCTGACACTAGAGATCTATGGACCCTGATGTCTCTCAGTTCAGTCTCATTGGGCTGTACTTGGTATGTATAGGGAAAGGGCTTCCAAGCCTGACACTAGAGATCTATGGACCCTGACGTCTCTCAGTTCAGTCTCATTGGGCTGCACACTCTATCCATAGGGAAGGGCTTCCAAGCCTGACACTAGAGATCTATGGACCCTGACGTCTCTCAGTTCAGTCTCATTGAGCCACACTCAGTATCCATAGGGAAGGGCTTCCAAGCCTGACACTAGAGATCTATGGACCCTGACGTCTCTCAGTTCAGTCTCATTGGGCTGTACTTGGTATGTATAGGGAAAGGGCTTCCAAGCCTGACACTAGAGATC
Organism: Rhinophrynus dorsalis; assembly: GCA_037306005.1. Taxonomy (NCBI): domain Eukaryota; kingdom Metazoa; phylum Chordata; class Amphibia; order Anura; family Rhinophrynidae; genus Rhinophrynus; species Rhinophrynus dorsalis. The sequence continues at coordinate 1,003,317 of CM074726.1, forward strand.
TATGACACTGATGTCTCAGTTCAGTCTCATTGGGCTGTACTTGGTATGTATAGGGAAAGGGCTTCCAAGCCTGACACTAGAGATCTATGGACCCTGATGTCTCTCAGTTCAGTCTCATTGGGCTGTACTTGGTATGTATAGGGAAAGGGCTTCCAAGCCTGACACTAGAGATCTATGGACCCTGACGTCTCTCAGTTCAGTCTCATTGGGCCACACTCAGTATCCATAGGGAAGGGCTTTCTATGTCTGACACTAGAGATCTATGGACCCTGACGTCTCTCAGTTCAGTCTCATTGGGCCACACTCAGTATCCATAGGGAAGGGCTTCCAAGCCTGATACTAGAGATCTCTGGTCTTTGACTTCTCTCAGTTCAGTCTCATTGGGCTGCACTTGGTATCTATAAGGAAAAGGCTTCCAAGCCTGACACTAGGGATATGTAGACTTTGACATGTCTCAGTTCAGTCTCATTAGGCTGCACTTGGTCTCCCTAGAGAGAGGGCTTACAGGCCTTTCACTAAGGATCTATGGACCCTGACATCTCTCTCAGTTCAGTCTCATTGAGCCACACTCAGTATCCATAGGGAAGGGCTTCCAAGCCTGACACTAGAGATCTATGGACCCTGATGTCTCTCAGTTCAGTCTCATTGGGCTGTACTTGGTATGTATAAGGAAAGGGCTTCCAAGCCTGACACTAGAGATCTATGACACTGATGTCTCAGTTCAGTCTCATTGGGCTGTACTTGGTATGTATAGGGAAGGGCTTCCAAGCCTGACACTAGAGATCTATGGACCCTGATGTCTCTCAGTTCAGTCTCATTGGGCTGTACTTGGTATGTATAGGGAAGGGCTTCCAAGCCTGACACTAGAGATCTATGGACCCTGATGTCTCTCAGTTCAGTCTCATTGGGCTGTACTTGGTATGTATAGGGAAAGGGCTTCCAAGCCTGACACTAGAGATCTATGGACCCTGACGTCTCTCAGTTCAGTCTCATTGGGCCACACTCAGTATCCATAGGGAAGGGCTTTCTATGTCTGACACTAGAGATCTATGGACCCTGACGTCTCTCAGTTCAGTCTCATTGGGCCACACTCAGTATCCATAGGGAAGGGCTTCCAAGCCTGATACTAGAGATCTCTGGTCTTTGACTTCTCTCAGTTCAGTCTCATTGGGCTGCACTTGGTATCTATAAGGAAAAGGCTTCCAAGCCTGACACTAGGGATATGTAGACTTTGACATGTCTCAGTTCAGTCTCATTAGGCTGCACTTGGTCTCCCTAGAGAGAGGGCTTACAGGCCTTTCACTAAGGATCTATGGACCCTGACATCTCTCTCAGTTCAGTCTCATTGAACCACACTCAGTATCCATAGGGAAGGGCTTCCAAGCCTGACACAAGCGATCTATGGACTCTGACATCTCTCATTTCAGTCTTATTGGGCGGCACTCGGTCTCCATAGGGAAGGGCTTCTAAGCCATTCACTAAGGAAAGCCCTAAGACTTTATGTACAAAGTTGTGATTTGTCTTCACAATAACACAAGAATGATGCAATGCTGTGAGCAGGAGTTGCAGCCGGTTTCTCAATGTCATTGTTCCTAAGCGCAGAGCTGCACTCCGTGACCCTTCTGAGTCATGTTGTGGAGTCAGCATCTGGGCTCAGAATTGTACCCAAAACTCTGATTCTCTGTAACACGATCAATAAATTCCCCTGTTCAGTCTCTTGGGTACTAGAAGGTTCTCCAGGGCATTGGTTTGAAAAGTGTTGGATTTATCACTATGGCATCTGAAAGGTTAATTAAATGAGACTTTCTGGCCTTGCCGTCTCTTCTGGGAGGCTGGATTATGAATCCACCACTAGGATAATTTTACATTGACCTTCGATGTCAGTGCAATATCTGCAGTTTAATAGTTTTGGTATTCAGTTGGCTCTACTAAGGCGATGTTTTACCCTTTGTGTGCCAGAGGGGTGCACAACACTTTGCAAAGCAAAGCCACACATCTATCAGTATAGGAAGCCACACATCTATCAATAGTGGAACCCACCCATCTATCAGCAGAGGAACCCACACATCTAGCAATAGGAACCCACACAACTATCAGAATAGGAGCTCACACATCTATCAATAAGAAGCCACACATCTATCAATAGGAGCCCACACATCTATCAGTATAGGAAGCCACACAACTATTAATAGGAACCCACACATCTAGCAATAGGAACCCACACAACTATCAGTACAGGAGCTCACACATCTATCAATAAGAAGCCACACATCTATCAATAGGAGCCCACACATCTATCAGTATAGGAAGCCACACAACTATCAATAGGAACCCACACATCTAGCAGTAGGAACCCACACAACTATCAGTATAGGAGCTCACACATCTATCAATAAGAAGCCACACATCTATCAGAATAGGAAGCCACACAACTATCAATAGGAACCCACACATCTAGCAGTAGGGCCCACCCATCTATCAATAGGAACCCATACAACTATCAGTAGGACCCATACAACTCTCAGTAGGAACCCACACATGTATCAACAGGACCCACACATCTATCAGTAGGAACCCACACATCTATCACATCTATCACATCTATCACTAAGACCCAGGGGAGGGAAATAATTTCTGTTTAAAATTGTGGTTGTTTTTTTGCCCTTTAGGGAAAAAAAAAAGACATTTTTGTTTTATTTAAAGTTTTTTTCTTTCAGTATCTATACAGGAGAGAAGTAATATATGTCTGTGAATAACCACACCTACTACCTCACACTGACGCACACCTACCTCACACTGACGCGCACCTACCCCACACTGACGCACACATACTATGTTACACTGACGCACACTTACCTCACACCGAAGCACACCTACTACGTTACACTGACGCACCCCTACCCCACACTGACGCACACATACTACGTTACACTGAAGCACCCCTACCCCACACTGAAGCACACATACTACGTTACACTGACGCACACGTACCTCACACTGACGCACACATACTACGTTACACTGACGCACCCCTACCCCACACTGACGCACACATACTATGTTACACTGACGCACACTTACCTCACACCGAAGCACACCTACTACGTTACACTGACACACCCCTACCCCACACTGACGCACACATACTACGTTACACTGAAGCACCCCTACCCCACACTGAAGCACACATACTACGTTACACTGACGCACACGTACTACGTTACAATGACGCACCCCTACCCCACACTGACGCACACATACTATGTTACACTGACGCACACTTACCTCACACTGAAGCACACCTACTACTTACACTGAATCACACCTACTACGTTACACTGACGCACCCCTACCCCACACTGACGCACATATACTACGTTACACTGACGCACACTTACCTTACACTGACGCACACATACTACGTTACACTGATGCACCCCTACCCCACACTGACGCACACATACTACTTACACTGACGCACCCCTACCCCACACTGACGCACACATACTACGTTACACTGATGCACACCTACTACGTTACACTGATGCACCCCTACCCCACACTGACGCACACATACTACTTACACTGAAGCACCCCTACCCCACACTGAAGCACACATACTACGTTACACTGACGCACACGTACCTCACACTGACGCACACATACTACTTACACTGACTCACACTTACCTCACACTGACTCACACTTACCTCACACTGATGCACACGTACCTCACACTGACGCACACATACTACGTTACACTGACGCACCCCTACCCCACACTGACGCACCCCTACCCCACACTGACGCACACCTACCCCACATTGACGCACACCTACCTCGCACTGAAGCGGTGAGTTCTGGACGACTCGGAGAGAAGAATCCCAGGTATAACGCCCAAGTCCATCTTCACAGCAGTTGTAGTTGTGGAGTCCTAGACAAAGTCATTTAATACCCAGCAGCCAAGGACAGGCACCCGCTGTAGGACCGGTGGCAGCAGTGGGTACCATGTGCTCTGGACAGGATTGTAGAGTCAAAGTGCGCGGTCCAGGTTCCTTCACTCTGCGGTCTCAGAACTCTCCTCCACCCAGGTGCCACAGTGGTTTGCAGGGAAACAGGCGCCTGTCAAGGTGATTTCTCTCTTCTTATCTGAGCTGGCAGTTCCTTCTGCTTTTTGGTGAGTCGCTCTGCCTACTTCTTCCTTTCTAGAGAACTTCTGTTCCTAAGCCCTCTGACCAGCCCCTGCCTCCAGCACAATCACACCTCTGATTCCTGTACATCAAGTCAGTAGTCCTAAAACACAGCTCTCTAGTCATCATAGGGTTAAAACCCTCTCTCCTTTATTTAATCACCCTTAACACTGCATGCTTCTCTGGCCTTCAAAGGGTTAATTTATAGGGGGGTTATTTGGTGTAAAAAGAGTAGTTAAGTAAAGGAGAGAGGGGTTTTTAACCCTATAAGGACCAGAGGCGTGACACATTGCAAAGTAAATTCTTCTGCATACCTCCCAAGTTTCCCACTTTAGGAGGTACGGTCCCTTTCTGAGATCCAAATCCCTCTGTCCCTCTTTTCTGGAGATCAGAATGAGTAGTGTGTATCACATTGCTGCACAGCCATAAAACTCACATCAGTGTGTACTTAATCCTCAGTATGTGTGTTTCTATATCAGGCTGTGTAAATAAAATACTTTAGTCTTGCTGTAAATTTATTTAGTTACACAAAAAGGTGTCAATAGGTCTTCAAATAACCTAAAAATTCGTCCTGCCCGTCAGCCACACAAACAAAACTGTCCCTCTTTGGCCATTTGAAATGTTGTGAGGGATGCTTCTGTTCCCACATGCCCTTTAACATGGATATATAACAACAAAATCTTTATTGTCCGTTTTTAGTGACAACAGCACTGCGAACCTCTTACTGTTCCCAATATCCACAGAGTCTCCCTTCCTGATCCCCTGGTGGCTTGATTTATCCCCTTGTCCTGGAGAGTTTTTACTGTAAAAAGTTACATATTTATACAAACAGAGAAACAATATGTGTGTGTGTGTGTGTGTGTGTATATGTATATATATACACACCCACAAACATACATTAAAAAACGTATATACAGTTTACACATTTTTAGATACAAAGAAGTGGTTATTTTTAGGGATTTCAGACTGGGAGAAGATGTGATTTTTTTGGGGGGTATTCCAGGCTTTTGAAGCTCTGAAGGAGAAGGCAGATTGACAGTTTACTACACAAATTAACCGAGAACCCCCTTTGTGTGAGAGCTATATTACTCCATTGGTGGATCCTGTGATATAACGCAGCTACTACCCAAATCATTAAAATGTAATACAAAAATCTGCACAATTAAGTTAAAAGATCAGTACGTTTTTACGATGAGGAAAAACCCGGACGTACTGTATGGCTTTCCTACTGTGTGAAACAATGGAAGGCGTTTTATTCAAAAGTTATGTAGTTGAAAGTGTCAGGAAATGATGGAGCGATTGTTATCACATTCTGTAGCCGGTGGCTCACTTCTCTGATAGAGAGCAATAAAATACCTGTCTGAACACCAGGTGGCACTGCTGATGTAAGAAACCACAACATTAATAAGTATTAACTTTAAAAGAAAGTATCTCCCTGCGCTAGGACAGCCCTTCTTTTTCTTAGAAAGGCAAAGCCCACAATATGTGTCTTTTGGTAATAAATGTTTGTGTGCTTTGCAATGCGTTGGACATGCCTCCTGCATGCAAATGGTGACATACCCAAACAGCGTGGCACTGATCTGAGTGTAATAGGCACAACATCATGGCAGATCAGTGGTTCTCCCCTAACACGCAATTTAGAACTTTCAGGGCACCCCAAACATATTTATGTAATTTATCAAGGGCGTAATGAAGGGTAAAATACATCAATATACAGTTATTATTAGGTCTCACAATCATAATAACAATATGAACATGTTGTGCATAAAAATTTCTATAAAGATACATTAAAAAGTCAGTATTCACGGGGCACATGGCCTGGTTGGTAGATAATACAAAATACACTGACATCTGTTTTGTGTTTTATCCGTACTTTGTCTTCTCAGTTATTTTTTTATGGAAACTTCCAATTTTAGCATATTTTTTACTGACACTGTGTTTACTGACATATTTTCTGATACTGTATTTACTGACATATTTATAGATACTGTATTTACTGACACTGTGTTTACTGACATTATATTTTCTGATACTGTATTTATTGACATATTGACACTATATTTACTGACACTATTTACTGATACTGTATTTACTGATATATTTACTGACACTATTTACTGATACTGTATTTACTGACATATTTACTGACACTGTATTTACTGATACTGTATTTTCTGACACTGTAGTTACTGACACTGTATTTACTGACATTATATTTAAATACTCTTAGGGAGTCTTCCTAAGAGTGAAGTGTAATCCAGACGAGGACCCCTTGCTCTCAGTGCCTAGGGAATCCAGCTGCACCCTCCTGACCAGGCCCAACAAGGCCGAAACACACGTCGGGGGTTAGCCGTTGTTCCCGCGCAGAGAGGACGTGCCTGTCATTTAGGAACCGGACCGCCCTTTTGGGTGGGGTTAGTCTAATATGTAAGTGGAAATGTCTCCTCTGTAATGGCGCTAGAGCCCTAAAACACGTGGTGCTTCTGAGCGGTGACTAGCCGGAGATCAGGCCATTGAGCTGTTGTTCATCCTCAGAAGCCTCTCACATTTTGTATGTATATTTACTGGCAGTCTGCAATCCTGGAGGGCAATGAAAGATTCGACCTAAAGGTTATTTAGATCTAGGGGCAGTAAAGAAATAGGTACAATGTAATCAGTGCCGGGCTGTGTCACTCACTGAATGTGACGCTGTTACATCTAGTTTGTTCATGTCAGATCTGACACATCGGTAGGAAACCTCAAGCCGGTTCAAATAATAACACAGGATGCCAGCTCTCTGTCTCTTATATCTGTTCGTAGCGTGGCACAGCAGCTGTGAGGTGACTGGGTACATCGTTACCCACCACAAGCTTCAGCTGGAGGGTCTGACTCATTCCTGACAGAAATCTACAAATGCTGTGCCAGGAGGGACCCATCACGGGAATATTGTGCACCCCAGCCTTGTGCTTCTACACCTCAGGAGGGAAGAACTTCTCATTGCACTACATTTCCCATCATCTTCAGGGGGCTGCTGGCTATCTGAGGATGATGGGAGCTGTGTAGTCCAGTGACAGTAGTGGGGTGAGGGATGTAGGTCACAGGAAGACACAGCAGTGACATGCTGAGGATGATGGGAGTTGTGTAGTCCAATGACAGTAGTGGGGTGTGGGATCTAGGTCACAGGAAGACACATTAGTGAGCTGCTGAGGATGATGGGAGTTGTGTAGTCCAATGACAGTAGTGGGGTGAGGGATGTAGATCACAGGAAGACATAGCAGTGAGATGCTAAGGATGATGGGAGCTGTGTAGTCCAATGACAGTAGTGGGGTGAGGGATCTAGGTCGCAGGAAGACACAGCAGTAAGATGCTGAGGATGATGGGAGTTGTGTAGTCCAATGACAGTAGTGGGGTGAGGGATCTAGGTCACAGGAAGACACAGCAGTGAGATGCTGAGGATGATGGGAGTTGTGTAGTCCAATGACAGTAGTGGGGTGAGGGATGTAGGTCACAGGAAGACACAGCAGTGACATGCTGAGGATGATGGGAGTTGTGTAGTCCAATGACAGTAGTGGGGTGAGGGATGTAGGTCACAGGAAGACATAGCAGTGACATGCTGAGGATGATGGGAGCTGTGTAGTCCAATGACAGTAGTGGGGTGAGGGATGTAGGTCACAGGAAGACATAGCAGTGACATGCTGAGGATGATGGGAGTTGTGTAGTCCAGTGACAGTAGTGGGGTGAGGGATGTAGGTCACAGGAAGACATAGCAGTGACATGCTGAGGATGATGGGAGTTGTGTAGTCCAATGACAGTAGTGGGGTGAGGGATGTAGGTCACAGGAAGACACAGCAGTGACATGCTGAGGATGATGGGAGCTGTGTAGTCCAGTGACAGTAGTGGGGTGAGGGATCTAGGTCACAGGAAGACACAGCAGTGACATGCTGAGGATGATGGGAGTTGTGTAGTCCAGTGACAGTAGTGGGGTGAGGGATCTAGGTCACAGGAAGACATAGCAGTGACATGCTGAGGATGATGGGAGTTGTGTAGTCCAATGACAGTAGTGGGGTGAGGGATGTAGGTCACAGGAAGACACAGCAGTGAGATGCTGAGGATGATGGGAGTTGTGTAGTCCAGTGACAGTAGTGGGGTGAGGGATGTAGGTCACAGGAAGACATAGCAGTGAGATGCTGGAGGAGGAGGAGGCGGAAGACTGAACCCGGTGTGTCTTGTGGTCTCGGCGTCTCACTGTCCCCATCACACACAGCGAACCAGGGAGGGAAGTTTCATGTGTGTGGTGAACAGAGACCCACCCTCTGCCTGCTTGGTTTCCTGTTTTCTTACACCCTGCCACCCTCAGCACCCACACCAAGCACAGGGGCACAGGCCTGGGTAGGAGAGGAGACTAATGCCACCCTCAGCACCCTCACCAAGCACAGGGGCACAGGCCTGGGTAGGAGAGGAGACTAATGCCACCCTCAGCACCCACACCAAGCACAGGGGCACAGGCCTGGGTAGGAGAGGAGACTAATGCCACCCTCAGCACCCTCACCAAGCACAGGGGCACAGGCCTGGGTAGGAGAGGAGACTAATGCCACCCTCAGTACCCACACCAAGCACAGGGGCACAGACCTGGGTAGGAGAGGAGACTAATGCCACCCTCAGTACCCACACCAAGCACAGGGGCACAGACCTGGGTAGGAGAGGAGACTAATGCCACCCTCAGTACCCACACCAAGCACAGGGGCACAGGCCTGGGGAGGAGAGGAGACTAATGCCACCCTCAGTACCCACACCAAGCACAGGGGCACAGGACTGGGTAGGAGAGGAGACTAATGCCACCCTCAGTACCCACACCAAGCACAGGGGCACAGGACTGGGTAGGAGAGGAGACTAATGCCACCCTCAGTACCCACACCAAGCACAGGGGCACAGGCCTGGGTAGGAGAGGAGACTAATGCCACCCTCAGTACCCACACCAAGCACAGGGGCACAGGCCTGGGTAGGAGAGGAGACTAATGCCACCCTCAGTACCCACACCAAGCACAGGGGCACAGGCCTGGGTAGGAGAGGAGACTAATGCCACCCTCAGCACCCTCACCAAGCACAGGGGCACAGACCTGGGAAGGGAGAGGAGACTATTGCCACCCTTCAGTACTCACACCAAGCACAGGGGCACAGGCCTGGGTAGGAGAGGAGACTAATGCCACCCTCAGTACCCACACCAAGCACAGGGGCACAGGCCTGGGTAGGAGAGGAGACTAATGCCACCCTCAGCACCCACACCAAGCACAGGGGCACAGGCCTGGGTAGGAGAGGAGACTAATGCCACCCTCAGCACCCACACCAAGCACAGGGGCACAGGCCTGGGTAGGAGAGGAGACTAATGCCACCCTCAGCACCCACACCAAGCACAGGGGCACAGGCCTGGGTAGGAGAGGAGACTAATGCCACCCTCAGTACCCACACCAAGCACAGGGGCACAGGCCTGGGTAGGAGAGGAGACTAATGCCACCCTCAGCACCCACACCAAGCACAGGGGCACAGGCCTGGGTAGGAGAGGAGACTAATGCCACCCTCAGCACCCACACCAAGCACAGGGGCACAGGCCTGGGTAGGAGAGGAGACTAATGCCACCCTCAGCACCCACACCAAGCACAGGGGCACAGGCCTGGGTAGGAGAGGAGACTAATGCCACCCTCAGCACCCACACCAAGCACAGGGGCACAGGCCTGGGTAGGAGAGGAGACTAATGCCACCCTCAGTACCCACACCAAGCACAGGGGCACAGGACTGGGTAGGAGAGGAGACTAATGCCACCCTCAGTACCCACACCAAGCACAGGGGCACAGGCCTGGGTAGGAGAGGAGACTAATGCCACCCTCAGTACCCACACCAAGCACAGGGGCACAGGCCTGGGTAGGAGAGGAGACTAATGCCACCCTCAGCACCCACACCAAGCACAGGGGCACAGGCCTGGGTAGGAGAGGAGACTAATGCCACCCTCAGTACCCACACCAAGCACAGGGGCACAGGCCTGGGTAGGACAGGAGACTAATGCCACCCTCAGTACCCACACCAAGCACAGGGGCACAGGCCTGGGTAGGAGAGGAGACTAATGCCACCCTCAGTACCCACACCAAGCACAGGGGCACAGGCCTGGGTAGGAGAGGAGACTAATGCCACCCTCAGCACCCACACCAAGCACAGGGGCACAGGCCTGGGTAGGAGAGGAGACTAATGCCACCCTCAGCACCCACACCAAGCACAGGGGCACAGACCTGGGTAGGAGAGGAGACTAATGCCACCCTCAGTACCCACACCAAGCACAGGGGCACAGGCCTGGGTAGGAGAGGAGACTAATGCCACCCTCAGCACCCACACCAAGCACAGGGGCACAGGCCTGGGTAGGAGAGGAGACTAATGCCACCCTCAGTACCCACACCAAGCACCGGGGCACAGGCCTGGGTAGGAGAGGAGATTAATGGCCACCCTCAGTACCCACACCAAGCACCGGGGCACAGGCCTGGGTAGGAGAGGAGACTAATGCCACCCTCAGCACCCACACCAAGCACAGGGGCACAGGCCTGGGTAGGAGAGGAGACTAATGCCACCCTCAGTACCCACACCAAGCACCGGGGCACAGGCCTGGGTAGGAGAGGAGATTAATGGCCACCCTCAGTACCCACACCAAGCACAGGGGCACAGGCCTGGGAAGGGAGAGGAGACTAATGGCCACATACACAAAGTAAAGAGTGGAGTAATTCTGGGATGAATGAATCGCCCCATTGATATAAAAAAAGCTTTTAACTGTTTCAGTGCCAGAGAGCAGTCTGCAACCTTAGCAGAGCAAAGCACTGACACCTTCCTGGCACTCAAAGGGTTAATATCTTGGATGTGTGAAGTAATACGTCGAGGGGCTCTCTGGCAGTGAAGGAGTTAAACACCACATTGAAATGAAGGGGGATTGTGAGAATGGAATCTTTCGCCCCCTTCTGTGCAGCTGGTTGGGCCCAGAACTGAACTCTGGCAGTCAAGGGGTTAAACAATGGGAATTTGGGGAATGTTTGCTTGTCCCCAGTAATGTCATTTCCCCAATGGGCTCCAGCGCCATGGGGGGCAGGATCATGCACGGGATTTAACCCTTTCCATACCTAGATTCTTTTTTCTCTCGGTCACTGGGGATCTGAGCGTTTCCTGCATTTTTTACACAACCCGGCACGCTTCGTTTTCTAGATGAGAAATGCGTTAGGCTCAAGACAAGACAAAGCGGAGCAATTCTAGGGCACACATCGGCATTACAGGAGACAACTAGCCTTTAACCTACACAAAGCTAGAGAGGTCTCCGCTGCATTTAAATCAAGGGGATTTGGGGGAACCTTTATCTGTCCCCTATGATGTCTGGGGTTCACCCCAGAATTACACCCATTTTCTTTTCACACGTGCCCATTTAGAACTCCAACTCTGTCTCTGATGGCAATAAAAATAAAAAGGCCCCTCTGGACTCTAGCTGGCGCTGTTTCTAACAGTTTGATGTATCTATCATTTATAAGAGAACTGAATCCATCACACATGGCTTGTGCTGTTATTTCCAGCAAGCTGGGGGAAGCCATTTTCCTTTCAGCCCCATTCTCTGTACTGAGTAAGACATGGCAGGAAGTGAGGTGTGTGTAGGAAAAGGCTTCCCCTAACCTGCTGGAGCACAGCACATGTCACTAGGGTGACCACATTTCCCTTCTGCCATTCCGGGACGTGGTCACCCTATTGCCTTACCTTGAGTCCCTGGTGGTCTAGCGGAGTGCGGAGTGCAAAGTGCTCTGTGCCTCCTCCGGCACAGAGCTGAAGCTCCCACGCGCTGTGCTCAGTAATGCAGAGCGCTGGGAGATGATGTCATCTCCCAGCGCTCTGTATTACTAGAGCGCTTGCCTCCAGATCAGGTAAATTGCATTGCCGCCCTGGATGTCAGCCTGCAAGCGGCGTCCATGATGTGACACACCGCTTGCAGGCTGACATTCAGGGCGGCTTGGCTTCATTCCGGGACACTTCATTGTCCCGGTTGAAGGGGACCCGGGACGCGGGACATGTCCCTGAAATAAGGGACAGTCCCGGACGTTCCGGGACCCGTGGTCACCCTACATGTCACATTCTATATCTTCATAAAATGGATGACTACAGCATCCCTCCCAACTTTCCAAATGGCCAAAGAGGGAAACTTTTGTTTAAGGTGGTATTTATGGGGGTGTGGCTGGTGGGTGGGGCATAACTGAGAATTTTTAGGTTATTTCAAGACCTACTGACACCTCTTTGTGTAGCTGACTAAATTATTTACAGCAAGACTAAAGTATTTTTTACACAGACTAAGGTAGAAACACACATATTGAACATTAACTACACATAGATGTGAGTTTTATTACTGTGGAGCAATGTGATACACACTACTCATTCTTATCGCCAGAAAAGAGGGACAAAAGGGTAGAAAAGAGGGACAGAGGGACTTGGATCTCAGAAAGGGACTGTCCCTCCTAAAGAGGGACACTTGGGAGGTATGCTACAGGCTCACAGTAAACGTACAAAGGTCAGTTGCTGAGACCTTACTGTGAGGAGGAAGATATGTTTTGGACTTCAGCCCTTCAGATTCACTTCTATTGAGATATTACAACAAACTATCCTCCCTGTGCGTTCTTTTCAATTGATTACTAACACAAAAGACTAAAGACAAAATTAATGTTTGACTTGGTTTTGTTTCTACATAATTCTATTCACACAGCGATATTGTGGCGCACCCTTATTGTAAAATCAGTCCCTGTATTAGACCGCTCGTCACTGACATTGCAATTCCTTTTCTCTGTTGCACAACACAATCTCTGCTTCCTGATTCTAGTGTTTCACTGTGATCATAAACTGCTATACACCCATTAGCACCCAACATTAACCCTCAGTGTAATTCTAAACTCCTCTATGTTCATTAGCACCAAACATTAATATCATTTATTTGTGTGTGTAACAGAAGCACTTACCTAGGTAGGAGTCTATCATACAGATTGCTAACTGCTATATGATGGACTCCTATCTAGGTAAGTGCTTCTGTTACACACATTAAATATATATATATACCCAACTGCAGTGTGATGGACTCCTACCTAGGTAAGTGCTTCTGTTACACACAGTAATTATATAGATACACCTGACTGCTGTGTGATGGACTCCTACCTAGGTAAGTGCTTCTGTTACACACAGTAATGATATAGATACACCTGACTGCTGTGTGATGCACTCCTACCTAGGTAAGTGCTTCTGTTACACACAGTAATTATATAGATATACACCTGACTGCTGTGTGATGGACTCCTACCTAGGTAAGTGCTTCTGTTACACACAGTAATTATATAGATACACCTGACTGCTCTGTGATGGACTCCTACCTAGGTAAGTGCTTCTGTTACACACAGTATTTATATAGATACACCTGACTGCTGTATGATGGACTCCTACCTAGGTAAGTGCTTCTGTTACACACAGTAATTATATAGATACACCCGACTGCTGTGTGATGGACTCCTACCTAGGTAAGTACTTCTGTTACACACAGTAATTATATAGATACGCCTGACTGCTGTGTGATGGACTCCTACCTAGGTAAGTGCTTCTGTTACACACAGTAATTATATAGATACGCCCGACTGCTGTGTGATGGACTCCTACCTAGGTAAGTACTTCTGTTACACACAGTAATTATATAGATACGCCTGACTGCTGTGTGATGGACTCCTACCTAGGTAAGTACTTCTGTTACACACAGTAATTATATAGATACACCTGACTGCTGTATGATGGACTCCTACCTAGGTAAGTGCTTCTGTTACACAGAGTGATTATATACTTACACCTGACTGCTGTATGATGGACTCCTACCTAGGAAAGTGCTTCTGTTACACACAGTAATTATATAGATACACCTGACTGCTGTATGATGGACTCCTACCTAGGTAAGTGCTTCTGTTACACAGAGTGATTATATACTTACACCTGACTGCTGTATGATGGACTCCTACCTAAGAAAGTGCTTCTGTTACACACAATAATTATATAAATACGCCTGACTGCTGTGTGATGGACTCCTACCTAGGTAAATACTTCTGTTACACACAGTAATTATATAGATACACCAGACTGCTGTGTGATGGACTCCTACCTAGGTAAGTGCTTCTGTTACACGCAGTAATTATATAGATATACACATGACTGCTGTGTGATGGACTCCTACCTAGGTAAGTGCTTCTGTTACACCCAGTAATAATATAGATATACACCTGACTGCTGTGTGATGGACTCCTACCTAGGTAAGTGCTTCTGTTACACACAGTAATTATATAGATACGCCTGACTGCTGTATGACGGACTCCTACCTAGGTAAGTGCTTCTGTTACACACAGTAATTATATAGATACGCCTGACTGCTGTATGACGGACTCCTACCTAGGTAAGTGCTTCTGTTACACACAGTAATTATATAGATACGCCTGACTGCTGTGTGACGGACTCCTACCTAGGTAATGCTTCTGTTACACACAGTAAATATATATATATACCCAACTGCAGTGTGATGGACTCCTACCTAGGTAAGTGCTTCTGTTACACACAGTAATTATATAGATACACTTGACTGCTGTGTGATGGACTCCTACCTAGGTAAGTGCTTCTGTTACACACAGTTATTATATAGATACGCCTGACTGCTGTGTGATGGACTCCTACCTAGGTAAGTGCTTCTGTTATACACAGTAATTATATAGATACGCCTGACTGCTGTGTGATGGACTCCTATCTAGGTAAGTCCTTCTGTACACACAGTAATTATATAGATACGCCTGACTGCTGTGTGATGGACTCCTTCCTAGGTAAGTCCTTCTGTTACACACAGTAATGATATAGATACGCCTGACTGCTGTATGATGGACTCCTACCTAGGTAAGTGCTTCTGTTACACACAGTAATTATATAGATACACCTGACTGCTGTATGACGGACTCCTACCTAGGTAAGTGCTTCTGTTACACACAGTAATTATATAGATACGCCTGACTGCTGTATGACGGACTCCTACCTAGGTAAGTGCTTCTGTTACACACAGTAATTATATAGATACGCCTGACTGCTGTGTGATTGACTCCTACCTAGGTAAGTGCTTCTGTACACACAGTAATTATATAGATACACCTGACTGCTGTGTGATGGACTCCTTCCTAGGTAAGTCCTTCTGTTACACACAGTAATGATATAGATACGCCTGACTGCTGTATGATGGACTCCTACCTAGGTAAGTGCTTCTGTTACACACAGTAATTAAATAGATACGACTGACTGCTGTGTGACGGACTCCTACCTAGGTAAGTGCTTCTGTTACACACAGTAATTATATAGATACGCCTGACTGCTGTGTGACGGACTCCTACCTAGGTAAGTGCTTCTGTTACACACAGTAATTATATAGATACGCCTGACTGCTGTGTGATTGACTCCTACCTAGGTAAGTGCTCCTGTACACACAGTAATTATATAGATACACCTGACTGCTGTGTGATGGACTCCTTCCTAGGTAAGTCCTTCTGTTACACACAGTAATGATATAGATACGCCTGACTGCTGTGTGATGGACTCCTACTTAGGTAAGTGCTTCTGTTACACACAATAATTATATAGATACACCTGACTGCTGTATGATGGACTCCTACCTAGGTAAGTGCTTCTGTTACACACAGTAATTATATCGATACACCTGACTGCTGTGTGATGGACTCCTACCTAGGTAAGTGCTTCTGTACACACAGTAATTATATAGATACGCCTGACTGCTGTATGATGGACTCCTACCTAGGTAAGTGCTTCTGTACACACAGTAATTATATACATACACCTGACCCATGATGTGGTTGTGGGGTATTGTTAGACTTTGAATAGATGAACAGTCATTGAGGATTGTTTTTGCCCGAACCCTAATCCTCAGTAGTGATGACGTGGGGGAACTGTACACTGATGGGGTAGGGACGCAATGAGATTTTAACAAGAGTTTATGAATGAAACCGTCTTCCAAGGCACAAAGGGTGTCTGTAACCTAGACATATTATCCGCAGACAGAGAGAGACTGGGAGGGCATTGCCTTGGCAACTGGATGTTCTGCACGGAGACCATCTTCCTTGCTGACGATCAGCCCCCCAAAAACGCAGCTTATCCCTGGTCTATATATAACCCCTTGGAGTCTAGAGAGCTTTCCAGCACATTGCAAATGAATAATACTAATGACATAAAAATCCCAATGTCCCTTCTGATTGTCTATATACGTACTCAGTCACTGCACTCATTGTACCCCATGTCTAGTGAATTAAAGTGCACGGTGCTATATAAAAATACATAGATACTGATGCTCTCATTCTGTATAACGCATTGTGAAGCATTGTGGGGAGTGAAATGCCCACAGAAGACGGACATCTTAGAAAGTGATAGTTTAGTTGATGTTTTCACTGCTCTGCATTATGGGGCGGTTTGATTAATGTCTAGCGATGCTTTTTTTGTCTCTCGTGCCTCGGGGTATGTGGGAGGCAGTGTACGGGTGTTTGGTAATGTTACGTTCCCCTACACCTTGTTTCTCACCAGGCAGTACCAAAGTAAGGGTGAATTTGGTAGCTGCCAGTACTGACGCCATGGGGTTTGGCCGTACTCCTATACAGGTCAGTGCTAGCATGCTGCTGTGCATAGACATCCACAGAAACAAAGAAAAAGAGGTTATTACTTGGCCCCAGTCGTCGTCTTCTTGCTGATAGATTTTATCCATCAGCGGTGATTTTGGATACCGAGGCTTGAGCCTCACTACTCCATCTTCTCGGGTCGGGTTTTAAGTCGCAGGTTTGGATTATTCCTGATCTGTGTTGACTTGTCACAGTTGGGTTAGTTTCACAGGGTCTTCGCTGTGATGGGGCGCGGGTAGCGGTCGAAGGGGTTTGCAGTGGTGGCAGTGAGTTTTCTGATCAGAGGTTTCGGGTTCTGATCCAGTCCTTGGCAGAAGTTCCTACTCAGCTTCTCTAGGTGTTCGTCAAACATCTCGATGTCCAGCTCCCTGTGAAGGTCAGCTGTCCTTACGAATCTTGGAGCTCCGGACGATATCCGCAGGGCCTTGTTCTGGACTCTCTGAAGACTCTTCCGGTGTCGCTCATGGCAAGTGATCCATGCTGGGGAGGCATACGTCAGGGTAGGTCTGATGATTGCCTTGTAGACGTTAATCTTTGTCCGTAGAGGCATGGGCTTGGTCTTCAGGAGTGGGTACAGTGCTGCCATCTTTCCTGTTGCCTTCTGCTGAGTATTCTCAATATAGCTTCCCCAGTTAAGCTTGCTGTCCAGGGTCACACCAAGGTAGCGGCTGCTGCTCTCCCACTTGATGGTCTCCCCATTGAGGCTGATGTGCGGATGCTCCTTGATCTTCTTTCTGGTAAACAGCGTTGCAGTTGTCTTACTGATGTTGAGTTCTATTCGCCAGTCGCTGTACCAGGTTGAGATGGTATCTAGTGATGCTTGCAGATTCTTCGCCACTTCCTTTTCGCTGAATGACTGGGAGATGATTGCGACATCATCCAAAGGTTATTACTTGGCATTAGCTTGGCTTCTTTTTATACTTAAAAGCCCACCCCTTTTTACCACCCCCTCTACCTGGCCAGGTGGGAGGAAACACCTCTCCCCTCCCCCAGTTCCTTACCGCCGCACGTCCGCAGCCAGCCCTTTGTTATCCGGCTGACTGCCTACGTGCAGCCGGGGGGTGACACTATCGGGGGGAAGGGAGAGCAGTACCCCTTAGGCGGCTCTGTGTGGACCAGCCACCCGCCACCGTTTGTTTCCAGGGGAGGGTGAAATCATAATACAACCACCAGGTCAACCCACCAAACCCCTATGTTCATTGTGGAGGGGGCAGGTGTAGGTGCTGGTGTGCAGGAAAGCATCATGTGCATTGGTACAAGCACATGACTCCCAGGCTAACGACGTGTAAACGCAGGAAATTAGCTGCGCCAGCGGTTACGGATTGCCCCTAATGGGTCTATGAGGACAGTCTGAGGGTGACTTTTTTATTATAACAAACAGGTGCAGGTCCCATGATTACCTAAATAAGATGCTCGCCAGAAACTAGACAGTATGTATTTAACTCCTGGGATACCAGAGGCCTGTGTAACACAGTGAAGAGACTAAAGGGAGCCCATGAGTCTGTACTGTCAGTGTGATAGTTTTCATAACAATGTGCCAGTGTATGGTGCTGTTACTGTGTGCAGACAGGGGTGCACCCTCCGTCCCACGCTGACCACTGGATGGCCTATTTGTTCCATCATTCCCACACTATCCAGGGAAATACAGCTCTGTGCCCAGTTTTCTCTACCCAAAGCCTTCAGTGGTTTTCTCCAGACAACCTGGATCTACACAGGCTTTTGGACCACAACGTTTATCATTCACAGGAGGCCAGAGGCCTGCTGACGTTGATGGGAGTTGTAGTGCAACAGTAGTTTCAAAGTCACATGTTTTCTATCCACCACACTTTACACATAACACAGTACTATGCTTTACACATAACACAGTACCAGACTTTACACATAACACAGTACCATGCTTTACACATAACACAGTACCAGACTTTACACATAACACAGTACCACACTTTACACATAACACAGTACCACGCTTTACACATAACACAGTACCAGACTTTACACATAACACAGTACCACACTTTACACATAGCACAGTACCAGACTTTACACATAACACAGTACCACGCTTTACACATAACACAGTACCAGACTTTACACATAACACAGTACCACACTTTACACATAACACAGTACCAGACTTTACACATAACACAGTACCACACTTTACACATAACACAGTACCACGCTTTACACATAACACAGTACCAGACTTTACACATAACACAGTACCACACTTTACACATAACACAGTACCACACTTTACACATAACACAGTACCACACTTTACACATAACACAGTACCAGACTTTACACATAACACAGTACCACACTTTACACATAACACAGTACCACACTTTACACATAACACAGTACCAGACTTTACACATAACACAGTACCACACTTTACACATAACACAGTACCACACTTTACACATAACACAGTACCACACTTTACACATAGCACAGTACCAGACTTTACACATAACAAAGTGCCACCCTTTACACATAACACAGTACTATGCTTTATACATAACACAGTACCACACTTTACACATAACACAGTACTATGCTTTATACATAACACAGTACCACACTTTACACATAACACTGTACCACCCTTTACACATAACACTGTACCACGCTTTACACATAACACAGTACCACACTTTACACATAACACTGTACCACGCTTTATACATAACACAGTACCACACTTTACACATAACACAGTACTATGCTTTATACATAACACAGTACCACACTTTACACATAACACTGTACCACGCTTTACACATAACACAGTACCACACTTTCCACATAACACAGTACTATGCTTCACACATAACACAGTACCACACTTTACACATAACACTGTACCACGCTTTACACATAACACTGTACCACGCTTTACACATAACACTGTACCACGCTTTACACATAACACAGTACCATGCTTTATACATAACACAGTACCACACTTTACACATAACACAGTACCACACTTTACACATAACACAGTACTATGCTTCACACATAACACAGTACCACACTTTACACATAACACAGTACTATGCTTTATACATAACACAGTACCATGCTTTATACATAACACAGTACCACACTTTACACATAACACAGTACCACACTTTACACATAACACAGTACTATGCTTCACACATAACACAGTACCACACTTTACACATAACACAGTACTATGCTTCACACATAACACAGTACTATGCTTTATACATAACACAGTACCACGCTTTACACATAACACAGTACCACGCTTTACACATAACACAGTACCACACTTTACACATAACACAGTACTATGCTTCACACATAACACAGTACTATGCTTCACACATAACACAGTACCACACTTTACACATAACACTGTACTATGCTTCACACATAACACAGTACCACACTTTACACATAACACAGTACTATGCTTTATACATAACACAGTACTATGCTTTACACATAACACTGTACTATGCTTCACACATAACACAGTACCACACTTTACACATAACACAGTACCACTCTTTACACATAACACAGTACCACTCTTTACACATAACACTGTACTATGCTTCACACATAACACAGTACCACGCTTTACACATAACACAGTACCACTCTTTACACATAACACTGTACTATGCTTCACACATAACACAGTACTATGCTTTACACATAAGACAGTACCACACTTTACACATAACACAGTACCACACTTCACACATAACACAATACCACACTTTACACATAACACGGTACCACACTTTACACATAACACGGTACCACACTTTACACATAACACTGTATCACACTTTACACATAACACAGTACTATGCTTTACACATAACACGGTACCATGCTTCACACATAACACAGTACCACACTTTACACATAACACGGTAACAGGAAAAGCCATGCAATATATTATTATAATATTATCCATAATAAAAGTGTACTACTTCTTTAAAGCTTCACCCTGCGGGCAGTCGTAGGGTTAAGGCGCACAGGCAGACGGTGATGCCACTCTGTGTACTTTATGTATTTGCTATAAGACACTTCCTGGAACAATGCTCTGCTTACCACCTGAGCTACTCACTGGGCTCAGGTCCATCTCCTCCTCCCTATCACCAGACCTGGGACTGCCAACATATGGCTCTCCAGCTGTCAGGGCCTACAAACCCCATTAGCCCCAAACAGCCAACAGCTGGAGAGACACCGGTTGCCTCCCACATGCAGTAACCAAAGTCTGAACGTCTTTAATTTTTTCCCCCGGCTGGTTCTTATATAATTAGATATAAATATATAGACCGGCTGGGCACCGAGAGGCCTCCGCCACTGCTAGACTACAACTCCCATCATCACCTGACATTCGCTGGCTGGTGGGGGATGATAGGAATTGTAGTCTGGAAGCAGCTGGAGGGCCTCTCATTGCCCATACATGTCATGGACGCCCACAGGTTCGATGTTGTGTCATTGGGGTGCCAGTGAGATGTGTACAGTCGTAGCGGGGAAGGATCTCCTGGTTTTCACATTTCTTATTCATGTTAAATAGACCTTAAGGAAAACTAACACTTCCTAATAGTTACCCCCACTTCTTTTATTATGGCCCAAAAATACTAATGTCCCTACAAAAACATCTCCATGTGCCTGTGTTCAAGAGATCACATCTTCAGTCAATCCTGGGTATCAGGTCCATGGAGGAGACATGACAGTCAGTCCTGGGTATCAGGTCCATGGAGGAGACGTGACAGTCAGTCCTGGGTATCAGGTCCATGGAGGAGACGTGACAGTCAGTCCTGGGTATCAGGTCCATGGAGGAGACGTGACAGTCAGTCCTGGGTATCAGGTCCATGGAGGAGATGTGACAGTCAGTCCTGGGTATCAGGTCCATGGAGGAGACATGACAGTCAGTCCTGGGTATCAGGTCCATGGAGGAGACGTGACAGTCAGTCCTGGGTATCAGGTCCATGGAGGAGACATGACAGTCAGTCCTGGGTATCAGGTCCATGGAGGAGACGTGACAGTCAGTCCTATGTATCAGGTCCATGGAGGAGACATGACAGTCAGTCCTGGGTATCAGGTCCATGGAGGAGACGTGACAGTCAGTCCTGGGTATCAGGTCCATGGAGGAGACATGACAGTCAGTCCTGGGTATCAGGTCCATGGAGGAGACGTGACAGTCAGTCCTGGGTATCAGGTCCATGGAGGAGACATCACAGTCAGTCCTGGGTATCAGGTCCATGGAGGAGACGTGACAGTCAGTCCTGGGTATCAGGTCCATGGAGGAGACGTGACAGTCAGTCCTGGGTATCAGGTCCATGGAGGAGACGTGACAGTCAGTCCTGGGTATCAGGTCCATGGAGGAGACGTGACAGTCAGTCCTGGGTATCAGGTCCATGGAGGAGACGTGACAGTCAGTCCTGGGTATCAGGTCCATGGAGGAGACATGACAGTCAGTCCTGGGTATCAGGTCCATGGAGGAGACATGACAGTCAGTCCTAGGTATCAGGTCCATGGAGGAGACGTGACAGTCAGTCCTAGGTATCAGGTCCATGGAGGAGACGTGACAGTCAGTCCTGGGTATCAGGTCCATGGAGGAGATGTGACAGTCAGTCCTGGGTATCAGGTCCATGGAGGAGACATGACAGTCAGTCCTGGGTATCAGGTCCATGGAGGAGACGTGACAGTCAGTCCTGGGTATCAGGTCCATGGAGGAGACATGACAGTCAGTCCTGGGTATCAGGTCCATGGAGGAGACGTGACAGTCAGTCCTATGTATCAGGTCCATGGAGGAGACATGACAGTCAGTCCTGGGTATCAGGTCCATGGAGGAGACGTGACAGTCAGTCCTGGGTATCAGGTCCATGGAGGAGACATGACAGTCAGTCCTGGGTATCAGGTCCATGGAGGAGACGTGACAGTCAGTCCTGGGTATCAGGTCCATGGAGGAGACATCACAGTCAGTCCTGGGTATCAGGTCCATGGAGGAGACGTGACAGTCAGTCCTGGGTATCAGGTCCATGGAGGAGACGTGACAGTCAGTCCTGGGTATCAGGTCCATGGAGGAGACGTGACAGTCAGTCCTGGGTATCAGGTCCATGGAGGAGACGTGACAGTCAGTCCTGGGTATCAGGTCCATGGAGGAGACGTGACAGTCAGTCCTGGGTATCAGGTCCATGGAGGAGACATCACAGTCAGTCCTAGGTATCAGGTCCATGGAGGAGACGTGACAGTCAGTCCTGGGTATCAGGTCCATGGAGGAGACGTGACAGTCAGTCCTGGGTATCAGGTCCATGGAGGAGACGTGACAGTCAGTCCTGGGTATCAGGTCCATGGAGGAGACGTGACAGTCAGTCCTGGGTATCAGGTCCATGGAGGAGACGTGACAGTCAGTCCTGGGTATCAGGTCCATGGAGGAGACGTGACAGTCAGTCCTGGGTATCAGGTCCATGGAGGAGACATGACAGTCAATCCTGGGTATCAGGTCCATGGAGGAGACGTGACAGTCAGTCCTGGGTATCAGGTCCATGGAGGAGACGTGACAGTCAGTCCTGGGTATCAGGTCCATGGAGGAGACGTGACAGTCAGTCCTGGGTATCAGGTCCATGGAGGAGACGTGACAGTCAGTCCTGGGTATCAGGTCCATGGAGGAGACGTGACAGTCAGTCCTAGGTATCAGGTCCATGGAGGAGACATGACAGTCAGTTCTAGGTATCAGGTCCATGGAGGAGACATCACAGTCAGTCCTGGGTATCAGGTCCGAGGAGGAGACGTGACAGTCAGTCCTGGGTATCAGGTCCATGGAGGAGACGTGACAGTCAGTCCTGGATGTCAGGTCCATGGAGGAGACGTGACAGTCAGTCCTGGGTATCAGGTCCATGGAGGAGAGGTGACAGTCAGTCCTGGGTATCAGGTCCATGGAGGAGACATGACAGTCAGTCCTGGGTATCAGGTCCATGGAGGAGACGTGACAGTCAGTCCTGGGTATCGGGTCCATGGAGGAGACGTGACAGTCAGTCCTAGGTATCAGGTCCATGGAGGAGACGTGACAGTCAGTCCTGGGTATCAGGTCCATGGAGGAGACGTGACAGTCAGTCCTGGGTATCAGGTCCATGGAGGAGACATCACAGTCAGTCCTGGGTATCAGGTCCATGGAGGAGACGTGACAGTCAGTCCTAGGTATCAGGTCCATGGAGGAGACATGACAGTCAGTCCTGGGTATCAGGTCCATGGAGGAGACGTGACAGTCGGTCCTGGGTATCAGGTCCATGGAGGAGACGTGACAGTCGGTCCTGGGTATCAGGTCCATGGAGGAGATGTGACAGTCGGTCCTGGGTATCAGGTCCATGGAGGAGACATCACAGTCAGTCCTGGGTATCAGGTCCATGGAGGAGACGTGACAGTCAGTCCTGGGTATCAGGTCCATGGAGGAGACGTGACAGTCGGTCCTGGGTATCAGATCCATGGAGGAGACGTGACAGTCGGTCCTGGGTATCAGGTCCATGGAGGAGACGTGACAGTCGGTCCTGGGTATCAGGTCCATGGAGGAGACGTGACAGTCAGTCCTGGGTATCAGGTCCATGGAGGAGATGTGACAGTCAATCCCGGGTATCAGGTCCATGGAGGAGATGTGACAGTCAGTCCCGGGTATTAGGTCCATGGAGGAGACGTGACAGTCAGTCCTGGGTATCAGGTCCATGGAGGAGACGTGACAGTCAGCCCCGGGTATCAGGTCCATGGAGGAGATGTGACAGTCAGTCCCGGGTATCAGGTCTATGGAGGAGACGTGACAGTCAGAAGGACTTATCTAGATAGGAGTCCACCATACAGCAGTCAGATGTATCTATATAATTACTGTGTGTAACAGAAGCACTTACCTAGGTAGGAGTCCATCATACAGCAGTCAGGTGTATCTATATAATTACTGTATGTAATGAAAGCACTTATCTAGGTAGGAGTCCACCATACAGCAGTCAGATGTATCTATATAATTACTGTGTGTAACAGAAGCACTTACCTAGGTAGGAGTCCATCATACAGCAGTCAGGTGTATCTATATAATTACTATGTGTAACAGAAGCACTTACCTAGGTAGGAGTCCATCATACAGCAGTCAGGTGTATCTATATAATTACTGTATGTAATGAAAGCACTTATCTAGGTAGGAGTCCGTCATACAGCAGTCAGGTGTATCTATATAATTACTGTGTGTGACAGAAGGACTTACCTAGGTAGGAGTCCATCATACAGCAGTCAGGTGTATCTATATAATTACTGTGTGTGGCAGAAGGACTTACCTAGGTAGGAGTCCATCATACAGCAGTCAGGTGTATCTATATAATTACTGTGTGTAACAGAAGCACTTACCTAGGTAGGAGTCCATCACACAGCAGTCAGGTGTATCTATATAATTACTGTGTGTAACAGAAGCACTTACCTAGGTAGGAGTCCATCACACAGCAGTCAGGTGTATCTGTATAATTACTGTGTGTAACAGAAGCACTTACCTAGGTAGGAGTCCATCATACAGCAGTCAGGTGTATGTATATAATTACTGTGTGTAACAGAAGTACTTACCTAGGTAGGAGTCCATCATACAGCAGTCAGGTGTATCTATATAATTACTTTGTGTAACAGAGTGACTTACCTAGGTAGGAGTCCATCATACAGCAGTCAGGTGTATCTATATAATTACTGTGTGTAACAGAAGGACTTACCTAGGTAGGAGTCCATCACACAGCAGTCAGGCGTATCTATATAATTACTGTGTGTAACAGAAGGACTTATCTAGGTAGGAGTCCATCACACAGCAGCCAGGTGTATTTATATTATGTAGACCAAAAGAGATTAAAAAGCAGAAGTTGGCCCAGTGCACAAATGGATTCCAACAACACCATGGATGGGATCAGAAAAAAAGCGGAAAGGCAAAAAGAAAAAAATCTTATGGAGTTGGCGCAAAAGCCAACAGTCCCCAACCCACGATATATTGTGGACAGAGGCAGTTACGTTCACGCCGATCCACCAGAGTATAGTATGAATATCTCTCAAATTCCGAGTACAAAGGTGTACATAAAATCAGCTAAAAAATAGCCCTATTGCTTTTTTTAGTGCCAGATATATTTGCCCCTTAATTTTCTATGCAGCTTGTCCTTGAATTAAATCACATGAGTCACATCGTCACCAGTGGTTCATTGAGAACACAAAAGGGTAGGAGAAGGACAGCGCAAATAATTCCCACTAAGAGTAGTATTAGGAATAATAGTATTAAACAAAACCGTTGTCAGATAAAGCATTGACTCTAGAGTGATGGAGATCTCAGATATATTTGTGGTTAGGATACAGGGGAGGGCTGGCCTGGGGAGCAATTTCCCCTGAGCTGGCCATGTATCTGGGCTGGTGGGCCAGTGCATCACTCAATCTCCCACTTGCTGCTGTAAACGGAACTACACTAGTGATACCACAGAGGTTATGAAATGAATCTATATGCCAGTGATACAGCAGAGCTACAATCCAAACATAGCTGCACTAGTAGCACAATCCATTTCCCTTGTAAGTTCTATGGCATCACTATTGTATCTTTACTTAACACTTTGTTTGCCAGAGGGGTACACAACGCATTGAAAAAGCAATGTTTTGTGTACCCCTCTGGCACTCGCAGGGTTAAATTGTAAGCACTGTAGTATCACTAATGTAGCCCCATTTCAACAGTAAGCTCTGTGGTATCACTTGCTTTAATTCACAGCATTAAGGACTATTTTAAAATTAAGGAAACAGGGGTGGGCTGGGACATTGGGCTTGGACGATAGTAGATATGGGCCACTTAATTGTATTTAGCCCCGGGCCGTATGTTGCCAGCCCTCCCCTGTTAGGACATAATTCCAAACCCAGTTGGAGTAAAAAAAAAAATTATTACAAAAATATTAAAAAGAAAAAATCAAGCAAACCAATCAAATATAATTAAAACAAGAAAACCACAGCTGTAAATACAAACCTGATATTGTGGCTAAAAAAGGACTGTGAGTGATGATTAAAACTGATGGGGGTGTATCCCCTATTTCAGGTATTTAATAATATATAGTCTAGTACACAATCCAAAAAAAGCCAGAATAATTGAGTATCTAAAAAGACTGGACGTATGCAGGTATAAAGGAGTGGAGATAATGTCACTCCTTAGTGCATAAACCCCGCTGTGCAGGGTACAGCAATGTGGTGCATATCCCCCACTGTGCGGGGTACAGCAATGTGGTGCATATCCCCCACGGTGCAGCAGGGTACAGCAATGTGGTGCATATCCCCCACTGTGCGGGGTACAGCAATGTGGTGCATATCCCCCACGGTGCAGCAGGGTACAGCAATGTGGTGCATAACCCCCACTGTGCACCAGGATACAGCAATGTGGTGCATAACTCCCACTGTGCGGGGTACAGCAATGTGGTGCATAACCCTCACTGTGCAGGGTACAGCAATGTGGTGCATAACCCCCACTGTGCAGGGTACAGCAATGTGGTGCATATCCCCCACTGTGCAGGGTACAGCAATGTGGTGCATAACCCCCACTGTGTAGGGTACAGCAATGTGGTGATAACCCCCACTGTGCAGGGTACAACAATGTGGTGATAACCGTCACTGTGCAGGGTACAGCAATGTGGTGCATAACCCCCACTGTGCAGGGTACAACAATGTGGTGATAACCGTCACTGTGCAGGGTACAGCAATGTGGTGCATAACCCCCACTGTGCAGGGTGCAGCAATGTGGTGATATCCCTCACTGTGTGGGGTACAGCAATGTGGTGCATAACCCCCACTGTGCAGGGTACAGCAATGTGGTGATAACCCCCACTGTGTGGGGTACAGCAATGTGGTGCATATCCCTCACTGTGCAGGGTACAGCAATGTGGTGCATATCCCCCACTGTGCAGGGTACAGCAATGTGGTGCATATCCCCCACTGTGCAGGGTACAGCAATGTGGTGATAACCGTCACTGTGCAGGGTACAGAAATGTGGTGAGAACCCCCACTGTGCAGGGTACAGCAATGTGGTGCATATCCCCCACTGTGCAGGGTACAACAATGTGGTGATAACCGTCACTTTGCAGGGTACAGCAATGTGGTGCATATCCCCCACTGTGCAGGGTACAGAAATGTGGTGAGAACCCCCACTGTGCAGGGTACAGCAATGTGGTGCATATCCCCCACTGTGCAGGGTACAACAATGTGGTGATAACCGTCACTTTGCAGGGTACAGCAATGTGGTGCATATCCCCCACTGTGCAGGGTACAGAAATGTGGTGCATATCCCTCACTGTGCAGGGTACAGCAATGTGGTGAGATGACGCCTTTAGATGTCTAGCAGATTGTGACACATAAATTGAAATGAATCAGACATTAATACAGTTGTGTAAAGGTGTCAGATCTCACTTTAATTTTTCGTAAATATCACACTCTAGTGCTGTCCAGGCACCGGGGGACCCTGCAGTGTGTATGAATAATAAGTGTCCCTGTCACTCTATCGCCAAATAACATCATTATCAGCGGTACCAGATTCTGAGGGGAGCTGTTACTTTAAGGGGCGGGGCTGCGACTTGATTGACAGCGGATGAAATTCAATGCAGCACCAGGCGGCGGCAGAGACCTAAACACAGCTGATCGGCATCCAGAGCCAGGACAGACTGACCGCTGCTGGACCCCTTCCCCTGCACTGCGACCCTCCACCCCCCATAGACCATCAGCACAGCCCGGCATAGGCAGGGGGGCTCTCCAGTCTCATCCGCGCCCCTCTGCTCCCACAATCCACTGCCGGACCTGCACCTGGGCCCCTCTACCCCCATAATCCACCAGCACCACAGCCTGGGAAAGGGGCTCCCCAGCCTCCCCTGCACAGCCTGAGAAAGGGGCTCCCCAGCCTCTGCTCAGCCTGGGAAAGGGGCTCCCCAGCCTCCCGTGCACAGCCTGAGAAAGGGGCTCCCCAGCCTCCCCTGCACAGCCTGGGAAAGGGGCTCCCCAGCCTCCCCTGCACAGCCTGGGAAAGGGGCTCCCCAGCCTCTGCTCAGCCTCCCCTGCACCATCCTGCTCCCACAATCCACTGCTGGACTGGCACCTGGGCCCCTGTACCCCCATAATCCACCAGCATCACAGCCTGGTAAAGGGGCTCCCCAGCCTCTGCTCAGCCTCCCCTGCACCGTCCTGCTCCCACAATCCACTGCTGGACTGGCACCTGGGCCCTTCTTTCTCATGCACAGCTCCCCTCCACCCCCATAAACCAAAAGCATAGCCTGGCACAGGGAAAGGGGCTCCCTAGACTCATCGGCACCCCTCTGCTCCCATAGTCCACTGCTGGACTGGGACCTGGGCCCCTCTACCCCATAATCCACCAGCACCACAGCCTGGCACAGGGCAGGGGGCTCCCCAAGTTCTGAGCCGCCCCTGCACCCCAACCATTGCTCCCACAATCCCCTGCCGGGCTCTGGCATCTGCTGATATGGCCAATACACAGGGGGGCATATAGAGCTACAAGGGAGCTGGGTACCCCTGACTGGGGGGAATGGAAATTACTGATCGCTGCTGCCCCTATCGGAGTTACCAGCTGGAGACAGCGGGGTAATAGGACCAGATCACCATGGGGTTCCTACACCAGCTGCACCTTCTCTTATGGAAGAACATGGCCCTGAAGAGACGGAGCCCAGTAAGTGCCTAGTATACACAGCTCTACTATCTGTCTGTCTCAGTGCCACAGGGATGCCCAGTGCATTGCAGTGTGTTGGGCATCCCACTGGCATGCAAAGTGTTAACCTCATCTGCATGGAATGGCTGCCATGAGTTAACCCTGTGTTGGAATGAATGTCTGCAACATGTTTACATAATGCTGGAGGGAATGGCTGCCATGTTTTAACCTTTTTAGTGCCAGAGCGTTGGGCAATGCAGATCACTGGGTGGGAGGACTATATATATATATATGTATCTATGTCTATACACACACACATTACATTCTGCTTCACCATTTCTAGGCTACATTGAGCTCAGTCAATGAAGGGGTTAAGGCTTGCATCTCATTTCATGACTGTGATCCTTTCAATGAATCATTGGGGAAAAGGGTTAACATGTATGTGCTCGCCAACATGGTTTGTTGTCTCCTTTTTGTGTGTGTGTGTGTGTGTGTGTTAATTGTGAATTCTACTTACTGTCTGTGGGATGGAGAGCATGTTAGGATGCCTTAAATTGTTTTTACTAACCTAGCAATACCAGGCAGGGCTCTGGTAATGAAATGGTTAAGGTTGTTATAACCAGTGAACAGATATTATTTTTTGTTTGATTGGCAGAGAGAGAGATGCATTACAAAGTCATTCCAGTTCCTTCTTGGGATGATGACACTATAATTGCCCATGTAACCCTTTCTATAACATAGAATCTGATGGCAGATAAGAACCAGTCGGTCTGTCTAGCCTGCTCAGACTGGGATCATGCATCAAAGGGGTTACAGTATGCATTTCATGGCTCCCTGGTACGTTAGACAAATCTTTGGTGCAAAGGGTTAAATGCTTGATCTCGCTGGTAGGTCCTGTGTGGTTTTATTTATGGGGGCATCAAATGAGTGGTAGACTGAGCAGTATTGATATTAACCCCTTATCTGCCAGAGTGTCCTGCAGTGCATTGCTTTGCAAGTTGTTATACACCCCTATGGTGCATGAGGGTTTAGAGCGTTTACTGTGTGTGACAGGGATGCTGCTATTTTTGTGTAGAATTTTACAGAACGAGGAGGGGGGATTCTATAGGAATATAAGAGACTGTCATTGGGGGGGCTGTATAGGAATGTAAGAGACTGTCATTGGGGAGCTGGGGGGGGGACTCTATAGCAATACAAGAGACTGTCATTGTGGAGCTGGGGGGTGCTCTATAGCAATACAAGAGACTGTCATTGGGGAGCTGGGGGGGGACTCTATAGCAATACAAGAGACTGTCATTGTGGAGCTGGGGGGTGCTCTATAGCAATACAAGAGACTGTCATTGGGGAGCTGGGGGGGGGACTCTATAGCAATACAAGAGACTGTCATTGTGGAGCTCGGGGGTGCTCTATAGCAATACAAGAGACTGTCAGTGGGGAGCTGGGGGGGATTCTATAGCAATGTAAGAGACTGTCAGTGGGGAACTGGGGGGGATTCTATAGGAATATAAGAGACTGTCATTCGGGTGCTCTATAGGAATATAAGAGACTGTCATTCGGGTGCTCTATAGGAATATAAGAGACTGTCATTCGGGTGCTCTATAGGAATATAAGAGACTGTCATTGTGGAGCTGGGGGGGACTGTATAGGAATGTAATAGACTGTCAGTGGGGAGCTGGGGGGGGCTCTATAGGAATGTAAGAGTCTGTCAATGGGGAGCTGGGGGGCTCTATAGCAATGTAAGAGACTGTCATTGGGGAGCTGGGGGGCTCTATAGCAATGTAAGAGACTGTCATTGGGGAGCTGGGGGGGACTCTATAGCAATACAAGAGACTGTCAATGGGAAGCTGGGGGACTCTATAGGAATGTAAGAGACTGTCATTGTGGAGCTGGGGGGGACTCTATAGCAATACAAGAGACTGTCATTGGGGAGCTGGGGGGGACTGTATAGGAATGTAATAGACTGTCAGTGGGGAGCTGGGGGGGGCTCTATAGGAATGTAAGAGTCTGTCAATGGGGAGCTGGGGGGCTCTATAGCAATGTAAGAGACTGTCATTGGGAAGCTGGGGGGCTCTATAGCAATGTAAGAGACTGTCATTGGGGAGCTGGGGGGGACTCTATAGCAATACAAGAGACTGTCAATGGGAAGCTGGGGGACTCTATAGGAATGTAAGAGACTGTCAGTGGGGAGCTGTGGGGGTGCAGAGATCCAGGTGCTGAAAGGATGTTACAGGATTTCACTAGGACAAGTCAGGGCACCTACCTGTCCCTCTACTACTGCACGGCTTCCATTTGTGTTCCTGGCACTTTAAATACCACTAACATCAAAACCTGAAATAGCTTCATACGTCCGGTATCATTTACTTACACCTGACATATGTACAGATCACTCCTATTACATCTGTATATTATATGTACAGATCAGTACTATTACATCTCTATATTATATGTACAGATCACTCCTATTACATCTCTATTATATGTACAGATCACTCCTATTACATCTCTATTATATGTACAGATCACTCCTATTACATCTCTATTATATGTACAGATCACTCCTATTACATCTCTATTATATGTACAGATCAGTACTATTACATCTATATTATATGTACAGATCACTCCTATTACATCTGTATATTATATGTACAGATCAGTACTATTACATCTCTATATTATATGTACAGATCACTACTATTACATCTCTATTATATGTACAGATCACTCCTATTACATCTCTATTATATGTACAGATCAGTACTATTACATCTATATTATATGTACAGATCACTCCTATTACATCTCTATTATATGTACAGATCAGTACTATTACATCTATATTATATGTACAGATCACTACTATTACATCTCTATTATATGTACAGATCAGTACTATTACATCTCTATTATATGTACAGATCACTCCTATTACATCTCTATATTATATGTACAGATCACTACTATTACATCTATATTATATGTACAGATCACTACTATTATATCTCTATTATATGTACAGATCAGTACTATTACATCTCTATTATATGTACAGATCAGTACTATTATATCTCTATTATATGTACAGATCACTCCTATTACATCTCTATTATATGTACAGATCAGTACTATTACATCTCTATTATATGTACAGATCACTCCTATTACATCTCTATTATATGTACAGATCACTCCTATTACATCTCTATTATATGTACAGATCAGTACTATTACATCTCTATTATATGTACAGATCAGTACTATTACATCTCTATTATATGTACAGATCACTCCTATTACATCTCTATATTATATGTACAGATCACACCTATTACATCTGTATATTATATGTACAGATCAGTACTATTACATCTATATTATATGTACAGATCACTCCTATTACATCTGTATATTATATGTACAGATCACTCCTATTACATCTCTATTATATGTACAGATCACACCTATTACATCTGTATATTATATGTACAGATCAGTACTATTATATCTCTATTATATGTACAGATCACTCCTATTACATCTCTATTATATGTACAGATCACTCCTATTACATCTGTATATTATATGTACAGATCAGTACTATTACATCTCTATTATATGTACAGATCACTCCTATTACATCTCTATTATATGTACAGATCACTCCTATTACATCTCTATTATATGTACAGATCACTCCTATTACATCTCTATTATATGTACAGATCACTCCTGTTACATCTCTATTATATGTACAGATCACTCCTATTACATCTCTATTATATGTACAGATCACTCCTATTACATCTCTATATTATATGTACAGATCACTCCTATTACATCTCTATTATATGTACAGATCAGTACTATTACATCTCTATTATATGTACAGATCACTCCTGTTACATCTCTATTATATGTACAGATCACTACTATTACATCTCTATTATATGTACAGATCACTCCTATTACATCTCTATTATATGTACAGATCACTCCTATTACATCTCTATTATATGTACAGATCACTCCTATTACATCTCTATTATATGTACAGATCACTACTATTACATCTCTATTATATGTACAGATCAGTACTATTACATCTCTATTATATGTACAGATCACTCCTATTACATCTCTATTATATGTACAGATCAGTACTATTACATCTCTATTATATGTACAGATCACTCCTATTACATCTCTATTATATGTACAGATCACTCCTATTACATCTCTATTATATGTACAGATCAGTACTATTACATCTCTATTATATGTACAGATCACTCCTATTATATCTCTGTTATATGTACAGATCACTCCTATTACATCTCTATTATATGTACAGATCAGTACTATTACATCTCTATATTATATGTACAGATCACTACTATTACATCTCTATATTATATGTACAGATCAGTACTATTACATCTCTATTATATGTACAGATCAGTACTATTACATCTCTATTATATGTACAGATCACTCCTATTACATCTGTATATTATATGTACAGATCACTCCTATTACATCTCTATTATATGTACAGATCACTCCTATTACATCTCTATTATATGTACAGATCAGTACTATTACATCTCTATTATATGTACAGATCTCTCCTATTACATCTCTATTATATGTACAGATCACTCCTATTATATCTCTATTATATGTACAGATCACTACTATTACATCTCTATTATATGTACAGATCAGTACTATTACATCTCTATATTATATGTACAGATCACTACTATTACATCTCTATATTATATGTACAGATCAGTACTATTACATCTCTATTATATGTACAGATCAGTACTATTACATCTCTATTATATGTACAGATCACTCCTAATACATCTCTGTTATATGTACAGATCAGTACTATTACATCTCTGTTATATGTACAGATCAGTACTATTACATCTCTATTATATGTACAGATCAGTACTATTACATCTCTATTATATGTACAGATCAGTACTATTACATCTCTATTATATGTACAGATCACTCCTATTACATCTCTATATTATATGTACAGATCACTCCTATTACATCTCTATTATATGTACAGATCACTACTATTACATCTCTATTATATGTACAGATCACTACTATTACATCTCTATTATATGTACAGATCAGTACTATTACATCTCTATTATATGTACAGATCAGTACTATTACATCTCTATTATATGTACAGATCACTCCTATTACATCTCTATTATATGTACAGATCACTACTATTACATCTCTATTATATGTACAGATCACTACTATTACATCTATATTATATGTACAGATCAGTACTATTACATCTCTATTATATGTACAGATCAGTACTATTACATCTCTATTATATGTACAGATCAGTACTATTACATCTCTATATTATATGTACAGATCACTACTATTACATCTCTATATTATATGTACAGATCACTACTATTACATCTCTATTATATGTACAGATCACTACTATTACATCTCTATTATATGTACAGATCACTCCTATTACATCTCTATTATATGTACAGATCACTACTATTACATCTCTATTATATGTACAGATCAGTACTATTACATCTCTATTATATGTACAGATCAGTACTATTACATCTCTATATTATATGTACAGATCACTACTATTACATCTCTATATTATATGTACAGATCACTACTATTACATCTCTATTATATGTACAGATCACTACTATTACATCTCTATTATATGTACAGATCACTCCTATTACATCTCTATTATATGTACAGATCACTACTATTACATCTCTATTATATGTACAGATCACTACTATTACATCTATTATATGTACAGATCACTCCTATTATATCTCTATTATATGTACAGATCACTCCTATTACATCTCTATTATATGTACAGATCAGTACTATTACATCTCTATTATATGTACAGATCAGTACTATTACATCTCTATTATATGTACAGATCACTACTATTACATCTCTATTATATGTACAGATCAGTACTATTACATCTCTATTATATGTACAGATCACTCCTATTACATCTCTATTATATGTACAGATCACTACTATTACATCTCTATTATATGTACAGATCAGTACTATTACATCTCTATATTATATGTACAGATCACTCCTATTACATCTCTATATTATATGTACAGATCACTACTATTACATCTCTATTATATGTACAGATCAGTACTATTACATCTCTATTATATGTACAGATCACTCCTATTACATCTCTATTATATGTACAGATCACTCCTATTACATCTCTATTATATGTACAGATCAGTACTATTACATCTCTATTATATGTACAGATCAGTACTATTACATCTCTATTATATGTACAGATCACTCCTATTACATCTCTATTATATGTACAGATCACTACTATTACATCTCTATTATATGTACAGATCACTACTATTACATCTATATTATATGTACAGATCAGTACTATTACATCTCTATTATATGTACAGATCAGTACTATTACATCTCTATTATATGTACAGATCAGTACTATTACATCTCTATATTATATGTACAGATCACTACTATTACATCTCTATATTATATGTACAGATCACTACTATTACATCTCTATTATATGTACAGATCACTACTATTACATCTCTATTATATGTACAGATCACTCCTATTACATCTCTATTATATGTACAGATCACTACTATTACATCTCTATTATATGTACAGATCAGTACTATTACATCTCTATTATATGTACAGATCAGTACTATTACATCTCTATATTATATGTACAGATCACTACTATTACATCTCTATATTATATGTACAGATCACTACTATTACATCTCTATTATATGTACAGATCACTACTATTACATCTCTATTATATGTACAGATCACTCCTATTACATCTCTATTATATGTACAGATCACTACTATTACATCTCTATTATATGTACAGATCACTACTATTACATCTATTATATGTACAGATCACTCCTATTATATCTCTATTATATGTACAGATCACTCCTATTACATCTCTATTATATGTACAGATCAGTACTATTACATCTCTATTATATGTACAGATCAGTACTATTACATCTCTATTATATGTACAGATCACTACTATTACATCTCTATTATATGTACAGATCAGTACTATTACATCTCTATTATATGTACAGATCACTCCTATTACATCTCTATTATATGTACAGATCACTACTATTACATCTCTATTATATGTACAGATCAGTACTATTACATCTCTATATTATATGTACAGATCACTCCTATTACATCTCTATATTATATGTACAGATCACTACTATTACATCTCTATTATATGTACAGATCAGTACTATTACATCTCTATTATATGTACAGATCACTCCTATTACATCTCTATTATATGTACAGATCACTCCTATTACATCTCTATTATATGTACAGATCAGTACTATTACATCTCTATTATATGTACAGATCAGTACTATTACATCTCTATTATATGTACAGATCACTCCTATTACATCTCTATTATATGTACAGATCACTCCTATTACATCTCTATTATATGTACAGATCACTCCTATTACATCTCTATATTATATGTACAGATCACTCCTATTACATCTCTATTATATGTACAGATCACTCCTATTACATCTCTATTATATGTACAGATCACTCCTATTACATCTCTATTATATGTACAGATCAGTACTATTACATCTCTATTATATGTACAGATCAGTAGTATTACATCTCTATTATATGTACAGATCAGTACTATTACATCTCTATTATATGTACAGATCACTACTATTACATCTCTTATATGTACAGATCAGTACTATTACATCTCTATTATATGTACAGATCAGTACTATTACATCTCTATTATATGTACAGATCACTCCTATTACATCTGTATATTATATGTACAGATCACTCCTATTACATCTCTATTATATGTACAGATCAGTACTATTACATCTCTATTATATGTACAGATCACTACTATTACATCTATTATATGTACAGATCACTCCTATTACATCTCTATTATATGTACAGATCACTCCTATTACATCTCTATTATATGTACAGATCACTCCTATTACATCTCTATTATATGTACAGATCACTACTATTACATCTATATTATATGTACAGATCACTACTATTACATCTCTATTATATGTACAGATCAGTACTATTACATCTCTATTATATGTACAAATCACTACTATTACATCTCTATTATATGTACAGATCACTCCTATTACATCTCTATTATATGTACAGATCACTCCTATTACATCTCTATTATATGTACAGATCAGTACTATTACATCTATATTATATGTACAGATCAGTACTATTACATCTCTATTATATGTACAGATCACTCCTATTACATCTCTATTATATGTACAGATCACTACTATTACATCTCTATTATATGTACAGATCAGTACTATTACATCTCTATATTATATGTACAGATCAGTACTATTACATCTCTATTATATGTACAGATCAGTACTATTACATCTCTATTATATGTACAGATCACTCCTATTACATCTCTATTATATGTACAGATCACTCCTATTACATCTCTATTATATGTACAGATCAGTACTATTACATCTCTATTATATGTACAGATCACTACTATTACATCTCTATTATATGTACAGATCAGTACTATTACATCTCTATTATATGTACAGATCACTCCTATTACATCTCTATTATATGTACAGATCACTACTATTACATCTCTATATTATATGTACAGATCACTCCTATTACATCTCTATTATATGTACAGATCAGTACTATTACATCTCTATTATATGTACAGATCAGTACTATTACATCTATATTATATGTACAGATCAGTACTATTACATCTCTATTATATGTACAGATCACTACTATTACATCTCTATTATATGTACAGATCACTACTATTACATCTCTATTATATGTACAGATCACTCCTATTACATCTCTATTATATGTACAGATCACTACTATTACATCTCTATATTATATGTACAGATCAGTACTATTACATCTCTATTATATGTACAGATCAGTACTATTACATCTCTATTATATGTACAGATCACTCCTATTACATCTCTATTATATGTACAGATCACTACTATTACATCTCTATATTATATGTACAGATCAGTACTATTACATCTCTATTATATGTACAGATCAGTACTATTACATCTCTATTATATGTACAGATCACTACTATTACATCTCTATATTATATGTACAGATCAGTACTATTACATCTCTATTATATGTACAGATCAGTACTATTACATCTCTATTATATGTACAGATCACTCCTATTACATCTCTATTATATGTACAGATCACTCCTATTACATCTCTATTATATGTACAGATCACTACTATTACATCTCTATTATATGTACAGATCAGTACTATTACATCTCTATATTATATGTACAGATCACTACTATTACATCTCTATATTATATGTACAGATCAGTACTATTACATCTCTATTATATGTACAGATCAGTACTATTACATCTCTATTATATGTACAGATCACTCCTAATACATCTCTGTTATATGTACAGATCACTCCTATTACATCTCTATTATATGTACAGATCACTACTATTACATCTCTATTATATGTACAGATCACTACTATTACATCTCTATTATATGTACAGATCAGTACTATTACATCTCTATTATATGTACAGATCAGTACTATTACATCTCTATTATATGTACAGATCACTCCTATTACATCTCTATTATATGTACAGATCAGTACTATTACATCTCTATATTATATGTACAGATCACTACTATTACATCTCTATATTATATGTACAGATCACTCCTATTACATCTCTATTATATGTACAGATCACTACTATTACATCTCTATTATATGTACAGATCACTACTATTACATCTATTATATGTACAGATTAGTACTATTATATCTCTATTATATGTACAGATCACTCCTATTACATCTCTATTATATGTACAGATCATTACATCTCTATTATATGTACAGATCACTCCTATTACATCTGTATATTATATGTACAGATCACTCCTATTACATCTCTATTATATGTACAGATCACTCCTATTACATCTCTATTATATGTACAGATCAGTACTATTACATCTCTATTATATGTACAGATCAGTACTATTACATCTCTATTATATGTACAGATCACTACTATTACATCTCTATTATATGTACAGATCAGTACTATTACATCTCTATTATATGTACAGATCACTCCTATTACATCTCTATTATATGTACAGATCACTCCTATTACATCTCTATTATATGTACAGATCACTCCTATTACATCTCTATATTATATGTACAGATCACTCCTATTACATCTC
Organism: Rhinophrynus dorsalis; assembly: GCA_037306005.1. NCBI lineage: Eukaryota > Metazoa > Chordata > Amphibia > Anura > Rhinophrynidae > Rhinophrynus > Rhinophrynus dorsalis. The sequence continues at coordinate 1,043,405 of CM074726.1, forward strand.
TATTATATGTACAGATCACACCTATTACATCTGTATATTATATGTACAGATCAGTACTATTACATCTCTATTATATGTACAGATCACTCCTATTACATCTCTATTATATGTACAGATCACTCCTATTACATCTCTATTATATGTACAGATCACTCCTATTACATCTCTATTATATGTACAGATCACTCCTATTACATCTCTATATTATATGTACAGATCACTCCTATTACATCTCTATTATATGTACAGATCACTCCTATTACATCTCTATTATATGTACAGATCAGTACTATTACATCTCTATTATATGTACAGATCACTCCTATTACATCTCTATATTATATGTACAGATCAGTACTATTACATCTCTATTATATGTACAGATCACTCCTATTACATCTCTATTATATGTACAGATCAGTACTATTACATCTCTATTATATGTACAGATCACTCCTATTACATCTCTATATTATATGTACAGATCAGTACTATTACATCTCTATTATATGTACAGATCACTCCTATTACATCTCTATTATATGTACAGATCACTCCTGTTACATCTCTATTATATGTACAGATCACTCCTGTTACATCTCTATTATATGTACAGATCAGTACTATTACATCTCTATTATATGTACAGATCACTACTATTACATCTCTATTATATGTACAGATCACTCCTATTACATCTCTATTATATGTACAGATCACTCCTATTACATCTCTATTATATGTACAGATCACTCCTATTACATCTCTATTATATGTACAGATCACTCCTATTATATCTCTATTATATGTACAGATCAGTACTATTACATCTCTATTATATGTACAGATCACTACTATTACATCTATTATATGTACAGATCACTCCTATTACATCTCTATTATATGTACAGATCACTCCTATTACATCTCTATTATATGTACAGATCACTACTATTATATCTCTATTATATGTACAGATCAGTACTATTACATCTCTATTATATGTACAGATCACTCCTATTACATCTGTATATTATATGTACAGATCACACCTATTACATCTGTATATTATATGTACAGATCACTCCTATTACATCTCTATTATATGTACAGATCACTCCTATTACATCTCTATTATATGTACAGATCACTCCTATTACATCTCTATTATATGTACAGATCACTCCTATTACATCTCTATTATATGTACAGATCAGTACTATTACATCTCTATTATATGTACAGATCAGTACTATTACATCTCTATTATATGTACAGATCAGTAGTATTACATCTCTATTATATGTACAGATCAGTACTATTACATCTTTGTTATATGTACAGATCACTACTATTACATCTCTGTTATATGTACAGATCACTACTATTACATCTCTATTATATGTACAGATCACTCCTGTCACGTCTCTAGTGGATGGACAGCCGGGTCTGTGTCAGGTCTCTGGAGTATAATCCTAACCTGCTGTGTAGTGTGCTGTTATGAGAGCTTTGATGTAACATTATTCTAGGAGATAAGAGGTAAAGTCAGTGGACTGTTTGTGGTGGTGGTTGTTTTAGTGAGGGAATAGCCGTCCCGGGGGATAAATGACTGTGGTTGTTGTTTTAATGCAGGATTAGCCGTCCTGGGGGGACACAGGATGCTGCCATGTAATCTACTTAGTGCTAGAGTGCAGGTCATTGGAGGCAGACATCATTTTTGTTGCTGGACTCCAGGACCCTAGCTCTACCCACTGTAGTGTTTGAATTGTACATCGGGAGGCGGTTGGACCCTTAACGTGCACAGAAGTCACTCCTGCCTGACTCTGAGTGTGATTTCCAGTATCAATTCTGGATTCATTTTGGGGAGCCAATCCACCCAGAAATCATTCTTCTTGCCTTGGGTTCCCAAGTCATCGCTATTAGCTGGACACCTACGAAAATGGCCGCCCACTATTATCCACCGCAGCAGACTCTCTTCACAAGTGTCCAGATGTTGAAGGTATGTGGGAACTGTAATGGGGGCCATGAGGAGTTTCCACTCAGATTAAAGGAAGAGGGGAACTGTAATTAGGAGGTGAGCTGTTTAGGGGTGTAGGACATGTGTAGCAGTAAGGGTTAATAGAAAATACATATTTATAGTTCAGCAGTTCTCGCCTCTTACTGGGGACATGTATGAACAATGAGTGGCTTGCTGCTGCCTTGATTTCACTGCATCCCAAAATATGCACAGTTCCTGTGTTCCCAGATATGGGGGACGTCTGGACTCCTTACCCCTGCACCCCCCGGATATGGGGGACGTCTGGACTCCTTACCCCTGCGCCCCCCGGATATGGGGGGAAGTCTGGTCACTTTACCCCTGCACCCCCCGGATATGGGGGACATCTGGACTCCTTACCCCTGCGCCCCTGGATATGGGGGACGTCTGGTCACTTTACCCCTGCTCCCCCCCGGATATGGGGGACGTCTGGTCACTTTACCCCTGCTCCCCCCCCGGATATGGGGGACGTCTGGTCACTTTACCCCTGCTCCCCCCCGGATATGGGGGACGTCTGGACTCCTTACCCCTGCGCCCCCCGGATATGGGGGACGTCTGGACTCCTTACCCCTGCGCCCCCCGGATATGGGGGACGTCTGGACTCCTTACCCCTGCGCCCCCCGGATATGAGCAACGTCTGGACTCCTTACCCCTGCGCCCCCCGGATATGAGGGACGTCTGGACTCCTTACCCCTGCGCCCCCCGGATATGAGGGACGTCTGGACTCCTTACCCCTGCGCCCCCCGGATATGGGGGACGTCTGGACTCCTTACCCCTGCGCCCCCCGGATATGGGGGACGTCTGGTCACTTTACCCCTGCTCCCCCCGGATATGGGGGACGTCTGGTCACTTTACCCCTGCTCCCCCCCGGATATGGGGGACGTCTGGTCACTTTACCCCTGCTCCCCCCCGGATATGGGGGACGTCTGGTCACTTTATACCGCGCCCGCGGATATGGGGGACGTCTGGTCACTTTATACCTGCGCTCTAGATGGTTTCCTTCCAAACTGCTCTGCTTTGTCTTTGTACGTGTGGCCCTTTGTGTAATAAAACCCCATCACACTTGCATGCAGAGACCTGGATGGCTAAGACTGATACTGGGGTGTATCCCTCCCTCTCTTGTACCCGAAACCCCTTCACTGCCAGGATGGGTACCTTAGTGCCTATAAAATAATAGGCCCACGTTGCCCAAAGATTAACCCTTTGAGCACTGGCAAGATGATATTTTATTCAAGGGAATTGTCTGTCTGTCAGACAGATTAGATGTTGTTTTGTCACATGGGAATTGTCCCAGTTTGTGGTGTCACTGTGTGTCCGTCCCACAGTCTGACAATGCAGCGTTATAGGGACACAAAGCCGCCATTGAGCGGAACTGGTACCCAGCAGAGCAGGAATGCTGGGGGGGGGGGTGACACGGGCAGATAAATTAACCCCCTGAGTGCTAGCAAAGACCCCAACAAACTGAGCTGGAGACATGCCCGGCATTGAAGGGCAATATACAGAAAGAGTAGAGGAGCAAGTCCAGCTCCACCATTGGGAAGGGGGGGGCAAACTCTAATTGTTTTAACTGGGGCTTTTAACTCATTGCATGGTAGCTATACCTCTGCATTGGGAGACCCCTGTAGTATTCAGTGGATTAACAGAATTTACATTTTTTTTTCCTCCACAATTCCCCCCCCCGTTATGGGAATCCAAGGGGCGGCCCGTCTGACATTTTTATAAACCATTTTTCGCGATGTGAGCGCTAATCCGCTGCCAGTAAACAGAAGGAAAGTCTGCGCATCGGACCTTTTACCAATAACCCGTGTCTTCTGTTCCTAACCGCACTGTTTGTTATGCACGGTGTGTCTGGGCGTCAGTAGCTTGCCTAAATCTGGGTGCCTTGATGGGGCCGGCAGTCTGTTTGGCCAGACATAGATCACTAACCCCACTGTTTGTTATGAATAATAAGTCGCAGGTTATTGGTGAAGGTCTGTGCAGACTTTCCTTCTGTTTACTCTGTGCTTGTAGCCAAGATACAGTCCTTGCTGCTCCCCTGACTACACACACAGGTAACTATTGGGACACTATTAATAAATGTTATTATGAGTCACTAGGAACCTGTAAATATTCCCTGCCAGTACGTCGGTTACATATCGGTATTGTACACGTCTGTTATATATATATATATATATATATATATATATATATATATATATATATATATATATATATATATAGTACTTTTAAAGGTAAAGCCACCTGATAAATAGCGCTGCTGAACAGATAAAGCTGCCTGTAGCATAGTGCTGCCGTACGGCTAACCTACTGTGGCGCATCGCTGCCCTATGGCTAGCCCGCTGTGGCGCAGCGCTGCTGGCGCTCAGGAACCTGCTTTCTCTCTGGCAGCTCCTATCAGTACTGATTGATCTCATGTCACCTCCCTCCCCCTGCCTGGTGCACCACTGCATTGGGCTCCCTCAATCATCCAGCAAGGCTTGTGTTTGTGTGTCTCACTGATTAATCCCAGGGGGACACGAGGTCACTGGACACTCAATGTCAGTGAATGAATTAAAGGTTTGGGGGATGGGGCAGCACTGAATCAATGCGGGGTGGGGGTGTCAGGACTTGTCGCATACGGGGGAATGAGGAGATTTATATCCGGCGCTGTACTGGATCCAGAGACAATAGTGTCATGTGCCGCTTCTAGCACAAATGAAAATGTGTCTACGTATATAATATAATAATTCGCTAGAAAGTGTGTAACGACTCAGTCATGCGCAGTAGAGACTGCCCGGGATGACATGCGCAGTAGAGACTGCCCGGGATGACATGCGCAGTAGAGACTGCCCGGGATGACATGCGCAGTAGAGACTGTCCGGGATGACATGGGCAGTAGAGACTGTCCGTGACGACATGCGCAGTAGAGACTGCCCGTGACGAGGCTGATACAGAGCGGGACACTCCGAAAGAGCATCCCGCTCTGTGTCAGCCGCAGCGTGGGCACACTTCACTGACCATGACTGCACCGTGACCGGCTGGCACTGTATCAGCTGCGGCGTGGGAAGTCTCTACTGAGCATGACTGCACCGCGACCGGCTGGCAGTGGCACTGTGGCCCGAGTAACAGGCTCTTCAACTAGTAATAATATAATGTGTACTATCCATTAACAGGTGTGTGTGTGTATGTGTGTGTATAAAATATAGTGTACTATCCACTAATAGGTGTGTGTGTGTGTGTGTGTGTGTGTGTGTGTGTGTATACAAAGTAACATATAGGGTTGTAGTTCATCCAGACAAAAGTAAAGACATTCTGGTGCGCACACACACAGTGCTATAGTGGACAACCCCACCCTGATTTCACATGGGGGTTTTAACCCCTAAAACGCTAGGGTTCTCCAACACATTGCAAATTAACCCATTGTTCACGCATCTGTCACTCATCCGATGTGTGTGAGAACTGTACATAATATTGTCACGTCTGTCTGTCCATCTGTGTGTAAAGGAATAGAAGTGATGTGTGTGAGGACTGTACGTAATATTGTCACGTCTGTCTGTCCATCTGTGTGTAAAGGAATAGAAGTGACCTGTGTGAGGACTGTACGTAATATTGTCACGTCTGTCTGTCCATCTGTGTGTAAAGGAATAGAAGTGACCTGTGTGAGGACTGTATGTAATATTGTCACGTCTGTCTGTCCATCTGTGTGTAAAGGAATAGAAGTGACCTGTGTGAGTATTGTACGTAATATTGTCACGTCTGTCTGTGTGTAAAGGAATAGAAGTGACCTGTGTGAGTACTGTACATATTATGTCACATGTCCAACTGTCCAGACCATCTGTCAGTCTGTCCCTCTCTGTGTAAGGAATAGAACTAGTCTGTGATTGTACATATTAGATCAGATGTCTGTCTGTCCAGACCCCCCCATCACTTTGCCATCTGTGTGTGATACATATAACGTGTCTGTGTGAAGATTCTAAATCTAAATATCAGATGTCTGTCTGTCCACACTCCCTGTCATTGTGCCCATGTGTGGAATGAATGTATTAATATCCGAAGTCCGTCTGTCCATACCCCCCGGCACTCTGTCCATCTCCATGAACAAAGTACGGAACTGGACTGTGTGAGGGCTGTACATATAAAGATCTGTTTTCCAAAAAACCCAAACTGGTGCGCTCCTGCCGGACTAAATGGTGTAGATTAACAGGCAAATGAAATGACAATCACAACTGTCTCCAAAAGATAACCGGAGATGTCCAGATCCAACAGTGTCCTTACAAGCACCTCCGCAGAAACGAACGCACAAATATATAGGCAAGAAGAGCGTGAGAAACCTGAGAGTATCGTATATAATCAAGCAGTTTTCTTTATGTACAATAATACAAGATTCTACCTTGTAAGTACGTCTCCAGAGCCACAATCAGGCTAATTAGTATAGAAAGACCTCCAAATTCGTCTAGGAAACCTCCATGAACCACCTCCTGTACCAGGGTATATAGACCAGCCGTGTGAAGGGATCCTTTAATAGTAAGGTGACACACAAAGCACAGAGACCGCTAAGGGTTAACTGTATTTGTGAAGTGACATAATGCCCCTTACTTACCAGACCCCCACGGATCAAAGGCACATCAAATATATTCACCAGACTGCTTGTTTACAAATAGAGCTTTATTGTCTCTACGCGTTCCGTGTGTGTTCACACACTTCGTCAGGGGTCATTGTATTTCTTTACTATATACACGGAGATACTCTCAGATTTCTTGCGCTCTTCTTTTCTATATAAGATCTGTTGTCCGTCTGTCAGTACTCCCCGTCACTCTGTTCTTCTGTGTTTCACTCTAGTGGGTTCTGACGTTTGAAATCTTCATTCCGTTGGTTCTCTTCTTTATCCTGCTGGGGCTACGGCAGAAGAAACCCACCATACCAGTCAAGGAAGGTAACTACCATCATCGCTGTCTGACACATTGTACAGTGACCCTGTCCCCAAGTCTGAGGTTCAACTGTGTGTGCAAATGATGATGGTGTCTGTGTGACTCCCTCACTGCTCCTCCGAAGACCTAGATACCCAGACACACAGTGTTCATATGATCCTGTGCAGAAACCATTGAGTCATAGACTCTGTTTACAGAGTGTAGGTAGACGGCGCTTCATCACAGAAAATGGAAGGAAGGCAAAAACTGAAATACTCAATTCATGTTAACTGCCTAGAAAGAAATAAAGACATCATGTAATGTGATAAATTAATTATGGACAAAGTTACATAAAACATAACTGTCCATTCTATATATGTGTGATGATGTATGTGCTGTGTGTGTGGAGGACGTCATTATTCGGTGCACATCTCACTTCCTGTCATGTCATGCGTTACACAGTACAGACTCCTGACCAGGAAAGGTTTGCAAAGGAAAATGGGTTTCCCTGGCCCATCCAAAAACAGCATGTGCACAATTTTATATTTCCCATACTTTGAAAGTGTGTAAACTTTAACATAAATATGAAACAGACTCTTTTTTTTTTGTGAGAGCAACTTTATAAACCTCCAACAGATTGTGTAGCGATGTACAACAGTGTGACAAGACTGTACGAGAGATGGTGGGACAGATGCCATCCATATTAAGAGACCCTGATCATAGAGCTTACACTCTATAGGAAGTGAGTGGGAATGGTACAGAAGGTCTGGGCGCTTGGAGAGGAAATTACATTCGTTTTTTTATGGTGTTAAAATAAGGTGATTGACACCTACAAATAACCCGCAGTTACGTTACTATGACCAGAAAATCCTAATGGCCCCTTTGTTCCTTGGTTGAAGAAAATATCTTTAGTCCGTACCGGATGCCAGGTCCATGGGGGTGAACGTGACAGGAGATACTAATTCTGGTATTGCTTTGCAATGTATTGTGTACCTTCCTTGTCTTTAAAGGGATAGTAATACTTCGTTTTAACTTTATTTTATTTTGTAGGCATTAAAAAAACATGAAGAATGATATAAGTCTTATCTCTCAAACCTTTATGGTTTAAGAGATATTCACAAGCAAAGTTTCCCCTCCCGCCCCTTTTACCTAGTGTAAGCCATCTCTTCTCAGATGTGGAATCCAGTCCATAGACCAGACAGATAACAGCAGGGGGCAATCTTCTTCCTATGAGAACAATGAAAGCCCTGCCCCCTTGGCAAGTTTTTCAGCTTTTTCCCTTATCTTAATTGAAGATTGTCCCTCTCTGCAGTCTACCTGGTCACCCCCCTTCTGATCTGGTTGAACAGGGAGGGGGAAACTTTGCTTGTGAATATCTCATAAACCATAAAGGTTTGAGAGATAAGACTTATATCATTCTTCATGTTTTTTTAATGCCTACAAAATAAAATAAAGATAAAATGAAGTATTACTATCCCTTTAAAGGGTTAAGAAAACTCGTGCTCTGAGGGCTTCAGGTTGGGGGGGGGTGGCTGCCAGGAATTGTCATGTCTGCCACTGTGGACCTGGATGCCATTGCTGACTGAAGGTGGCATCTCTTGGGCAAAATACACAGCGGCCACTAGGATTTTCTGTCTGTAGTAAGATAATTGTGTGTCTGGGAAAGTTGTTGTTATTAAGAGGTCTCAAGTCGTCTAATAGAAGCCTTTTATTTATTTTTCTTCATTCCTTTCTGGAGACCTTGTGTAACCCTGAACCGTGTCCTGCTCTCTGCTCTTGCGACATTTATCGTGGACACACGCGTGGCTATTAACACGTCTGACATCATTAGCGATTATACACATCCACAATCCGTTATCAGCATACCTGGGAACTTTTGAAACAGGGCTACCCGGAGGGTAACCCTGTCAGTGCCCAGGGGGAGGAAAATGACGCGAATCGCGTCATAAAAGGGTCATGGCTTAGTCTTGGGGGGGCGGGACAAAAAAGAAAACACAAAACCCCCATGAAAAATGGAGGTAAGAGGGCGGGGAGTGGGAGGAACCGGGTGGGATGGAGAACAAGTGAGAAGAGTTTCTACTTAAACTCTGCCCACCCTGTGATTCACACATTGCCCCGGAGACCCGGTAATTCAGTCTGAGATCCGGAGTCTCCGGGGCAAAACCGGAGAGTTCCCAGGTATGGTTATTAGACACACTCACCCCTCACCACAAGCCTCAATCTGCTCGTTTTATCCCCTAAAATCTATCCATGACTTTACCCTCCCGTCCGCAGGTCTTTGCCATGTGGCTATGTTCAGAAAGAAAGAGAGGAGCAATTCTGGAGTAACCCATCAGCTCCATAAGAGACCAACAAAGTTTTCCACTGATCTAAATGGGAATTTTACTCCTTGAATACTGGAGAGCGGTGTAGTAACATAGTGGATGAGGCTGAAAAAAGACATTTGTTCATCAAGTCCATCCCATGCCTACAGAGGAAGGCAAAAAAAACCCCAAAAAAACCCTGAAGCCATTTCCACTTTAGCACCAAGTGGGTAAAAAAATTCCTTCCTGACTCCAAATGGCAGTCAGATATTTCCCTGGATCAGCATCCTATCTGCACTGAAGCCGACTGTCATAATGCTCTATTGTTCTGTGCTAGATAGGCATCCATTGCTTTTTTGAAAGCAGTTACAATATCTGCAAGCATAGCATCCCAAAACAAAGAATCCCATAGCTTTACCACCCTTACTGTAAAGAATCCATGAGCTGAAAGTGCCTTTCCTGTAGTCTTAATGGACGATCTCTTGTTCTTAGCTCAGCTCTTTGTGTAAATAATTCATTGGATAGTTCTTGGTATTGACCTTGAATGTATTTGTAAATAGTAATCATATCACCCCTTAGATGTCTCTTCTCTAATGTAAACAAACCCAGTTTGGCTAGTCTCTCTTTGTAACTCAGATCCTCCAATCCCTTTGTCAGTTTTGTTGCACGTCTCTGCACCTTTTTCCAGTTCAATAATGTCTTTTTTTAAAGGGATATTAATACTTTGTTTTATCTTTATTTTATTTTGTAGGCATTAAAAAAACATGAAGAACGATCTAAGTCTTATCTCTCAAACCTTTATGGTTTAAGAGATATTCACAAGCAAAGTATCCCCCCCCCTGTTCAGCCAGATCAGAAGGGAGATGCCCAGGTAGACTGCAGAGAGGGACAATCTTCAATTAAGATAACGGAAAAAGCTGAAAAACTTGTCAAGGGGGGCAGGGCTTTCATTGTTCTCATAGGAAGAAGATTGTCCCCTGCTGTTATCTGTCTGGTCTATGGACTGGATTCCACATCTGAGAAGAGATGGCTTACACTAGGTAAAAGGGGCGGGAGGGGAAACTTTGCTTGTAAATATCTCTTAAACCATAAAGGTTTGAGAGATAAGACTTATATCATTCTTCATGTTTTTTTAATGCCTACAAAATAAAATAAAGAAAAAACAAAGTATTACTATCCCTTTAAGAACTGGCGCCGAAAATTGTACCCCATATTCTAGATGAGACCTAACCAAGGATTTATACAGTGGTAGGATAATATTAGCATCCCTTGCTTCTACACCTCTTTTTATGCAGGCTAGTACTCTATTTGCTCTTGCAGCAGCTGAGTGACTGCACACTGCTGTGAAGTCTATTGTGTATCAGTACTCCTAAATCTTTCTCTAATGAGGATTTCCCAAGTTGCTTCCCATTTAGTGTATATGTAACATGTTTGTTTCTACAGCCCAAATGCATAACCTTACATTTATCTACATTAAATGTCATCTGCCACTTTTCTGCCCATTCAGTCAGTTTATCTAAAACATCCAGCTCTGTATGTATTTCCTTACTAAGCTTAGTGTCATCAGCAAAGATTGAGATGCTACTTTCAATTCCCACTTCTAGATCTTTAATAAACAAATTAAAAAGCATTGAGTCCAGCACTGAACCCTGTGGCACCCCACCTATGACTTTAGAGCAACATGTTGGAAACTGCTCTAGCAATAAAGGGGTTAAAATCCTCCATTTAAATCAATGGTATTTTCATTTTCCACCCATGCTTGCTCCTCCTTTTTCCTTGTGAATATGACCCTTGGCCTAACAGACTGGCTATAAGACTTGCAGGCCACAGTGTGTACATTAAAGTGATACATGAATTATTGTCCTGGTGTAATTTAAATTAATTTCGGGACCTCGGTTACTGATGATTATGAGACTAAGTTACAACCTTCTATTTGCTGGCAGAGTGTGTTCCATGGACTGGTCAGGGTTAGGCATGTCCAGTCCCCTTAAAGCAACAGGCAGTGAAATCTGCTGGGGTGTGACGTATAGAGGCGCTGGGGTGTGACGTATAGAGGCGCTGGGGTGTGATGTATAGAGGTGCTGAGGTGTGACGTATAGAGGTGTGACGTATAGAGGCGCTGGGGTGTGACGTATAGAGGTGTGACGTATAGAGGTGCTGGGGTGTGATATATAGAGGTGCTGGGGTGATTAATCCATAAAGGGTCGCTCACCTGCCAGGATCCCACAACTACAAAAATGATAATTTTCTCTACAATCTGCCCCTTCTTTCTGGTTTTACAAGACGGGGCAAAAGCAAGTGCACCATATGAACATTACTGTTGATTTAAATGGAGATTTAACCCCTTAAATGCTAGCGAGGTCTCCAGAGCACTGTTGTAGCATTTGAGGGGTTAAATCCTCACATAAGTTAATGGTAATGTTTTAATCCCTTGTGACATAGTTGTTTGCCCCAGAATTACTCCACTATTCCCTTGGGCTGATGCCCTAAGATAACAGGTGAGCAGACAGACAGACAGACGTGTAACCAGGAGCCAGTTAGCGGACAGCGCCCTGCCCTCAGTAAACAGCGTCCATCTGTACTAGTCATTACATGTGTACTCTGTGTAATTGTCTGTTTATAATTTTATTTTCCCTTTTCTTCACAACATGACTTTATTTTCATCCTTCTCATCACCTGCCTGACTCCACATCGCATGCCACAGTCTGTAAGTGCTACCGTGTCCTCCTCGTCTGTCTGTCTGTCTGTCTGTCTGTGTGTGTGTGTGTGTGGCTTTAACTCTGTGTGCAGCAAGGGATTCTGGGAAGTGGCAAATGAACCATTTACTCTTGTCCTGGCTTTGTCTTCTATTTCTCATCTCCATGTTAAGTAGCCTTTGTGATCTGGACACAATTCGTGGTTCATCTGAGAGACTGAAATGAACACGTGAATGAGCGCTCCGCTTTATAGACAAGCCCCGAGGCCTGGCAATTACAGGGCTGTCGTGTTAAATGGATCCGATAATATGACATAGAGCATAGGGAAGCCAAAAACCCTGGCCTGTTACAGGGAAATACAGGGGTAACAGATTTAACCCTTTGGATGCTATCTCTGTCTTAGAACTGGAGATTCCTCTTGTAGTCTGAGTGGTCTCAGGAGCCATACTGAATGTCCCCAACTGGAATTAACGTGGACCTTTCACCATAAAACCCAGGAGTGAAATCTGCTTGTTTTACTGCTCGTTCTTCTGATAACTAGTATTTGAGAAATGAACCCTTCTGTTTCTGGCACTTTATTACTAATTCCCTGCACAGTATGCTAATTAGTTATTTTCCAGACCAATCGTACTCCTCTCTGAGCTATTAGACACCCCCTCCAGTGTGTAGGCTGTGCCTAGATCCATTCATACACAGTGTGAGGACACCGGCCCAGCACAGAGGTTCATTTCTCACAAATTATTTGTATGACAAAAAACATACAGGCAGATATTGCTTATTTTAAAAATATAATGGGTCAGTTTTAACCCTTTGAGTGCCAGAGGGGTATCTGATGCATTTCAGACCCTTCTGAACCCCTGAGTGTAAATGTGACAGTCATAGAGCCCAGATCTAAACAGCTACGTTATTCATCTAAAGTACCCGTCCCATGACCATTGTGAGGCGCACGTTATTCTCACAAACTACATAAAACTGGCCCTTAGCAGGTCACAATGTCTGGCTAACATGGAGCTGCTAAAGACCACCTTCCCCTGTAATAACCGCACTTAACTGTCTCTCTGTACCCCAGATAGAATCTCTTCTCTTGGGTTAGGCAAGTTCTGAGTATTGGGAGAGGGTAGGGCAGGGGGAGGAGCTGTGGGTCAGGCAAGTTCTGAGTATTGGGAGAGGGTAGGGCAGGGGGAGGAGCTGTGGGTCAGGCAAGTCCTGAGTATTGGAAGAGGGTAGGGCAGGGGGAGGAGCTGTGGGTCAGGCAAGTCCTGAGTATTGGAAGAGGGTAGGGCAGGGGGAGGAGCTGTGGGTCAGGCAAGTCCTGAGTATTGGAAGAGGGTAGGGCAGGGGGAGGAGCTGTGGGTCAGGCAAGTCCTGAGTATTGGAAGAGGGTAGGGCAGGGGGAGGAGCCGTGGGTAAGGCAAGTCCTGAGTATTGGAAGAGGGTAGGACAGGGGGAGGAGCCGTGGGTAAGGCAAGTCCTGAGTATTGGGAAAGAGAGAGGGTAGGGCAGGAGGAGGAGCCATGGTTAAGGCAAGTCCTGAGTATTGGGAGAGGGTAGGTCAGGGGGAGGAGCCGTGGGTCAGGCAAGTTCTGAGTATTGGAAGAGGGTAGGGCAATGGGAGGAGCTGTGGGTCCCATACCATAGGAAATGGCCTGTTCTCCTATATAGATATCCCCCAGAGCTACGTATGGAGGGATTTAGATTTCGGGGATCTGCAGGACTTGCACTATGTAATGAAGCGATTGGGTCTGTGAATGTGGATATAACCTCTGGTCTAACCCTGATTTCCCTGCTGCCGGAGGGGCCTTTCCCATTGTATTGGTGGGCACTTCAGCGCTGACAGGATAATGGAGAAATGACTAATTCGTTTTCTCTCCTCTTTATACTTGTCTTGTATGTCATGTTGTACCCTATTCGCCTGATCCTCCTCCACTCTTCACCCTCTTACCCCTAAACCCCACGTTCTTTATATTTCTAACGCTCTCCTGTCTTCTCTCACATCCCCTCGTTATCCCCTCTTGTTCCGCTGATGTCTTCTATTGGAACTTCATTCCTCTGCCTAATTCTGTCTCTGTTGTCTTCTGCGCCCATGCCTTCCCACCTTCTTCTGCACCCCGCCTCCCCGCATCCTCCTGCTCTCTTCACCCCCCTCGTTGTCGTCCTGCTCTCTTCACCCTGTACCCTTTTCTTCACTTCTCTCTGCCCCACCCCCTGTGTGTCGCTATCTCTCTGCCCCACCCCCTGTGTGTCGCTATCTCTCTGCCCCACCCCCTGTGTGTCGCTATCTCTCTGCCCCACCCCCTTGTCTCTCTCTCACAGCATTCTACACGGCGGCACCCCTGACCTCGGCGGGGATATTACCAGTCATGCAGTCTCTGTGCCCTGACGGACAGAGGGATGAGTTTGGGTTCCTGCAGTACACCAATTCCACGTGAGTTACCCCACGTCCCTCTCCCCAGGTCACATCTGGATGGTCAGCATCTGCAGGGAATGGAACTTAGGGCAATCTGCAGAATGGAAGAGAGGAGCAATTCCGGGGTAAGTCAAATGCAAAGCAGGGGAAAGGAAACATTTCCTAAATTCCTATTTATTTAAATGGGGCTTTAATGCTGGAGAGTTGCACCACGGTGCGCTAGATACCTTTCTCACTTTAATGCTGGAGAGTCACGTTGTGGTGCGCTAGAGGCCTTTCTCACTTTAATGCTGGAGAGTCACATCGCAGTGCGCTAGATACCTTTCTCACTTTAATGCTGGAGAGTCGTCTTGCAGTGCGCTAGATACCTTTCTCAATTTAATGCTGGAGAGTCGCGTTGCAGTGCGCTAGAGACCTTTCTCACTTTAATTCTGGAGAGTCACGTTGCGGTGCGCTAGAGACCTTTCTCACTTTAATGCTGGAGTGTCGCATCATTGTGTTCTAGAGACCTTTCTCACTTTAATGCTGGAGAGTTGCGTTGCACTGCGCTAGAGGCCTTTCTCACTTTAATGCTGGAAAGTCACATCACGGTGCGCTAGAGACCTTTTTCACTTTAATGCTGGAGAGTCGCATCACGGTGCGCTAGAGGCCTTTATCACATTCTTAGGAGTAATTAGTCCGTTATGGGCCCCTAACAGAAATATTCTCCCACTGGTCATCACAACAACCTGCTGGATATGGGTCAGTAGGGCCTCTGTGGATTCCAGCCCCATCACAGCCACACACCTACTGGCATTCAACAAGCTAAAAGCCCCATTTAAACCGGTGGAAATTCTAATTTGCTCCCTATGGCGCTGTTGGTTTGCCCCTGAGTTGCTCCGCTTTTGTACAATACATATGGTCTTCGCTGTTATTCAGGGGCAGTGGTTCTCCTCTGTGTGAACCAATCACTTCCATGAGTTTCTCCCACTAAGCGGACACCATTTGCCCTGATTTGGTTCTATTTTGCCTCCCGCCATCATATGGGTGGAGCTTTAGTGCTCATGTGCAGACATCTGAATGATCAAGGGCACAACCGGATTTTATTGCCTTCCGTAAAATACATTTCCTCCATAGTAACTTATAGGAATCTTCCTGCTGAGTAAAACTAGGGCCCAGAATAATACCACAGCTCGGTCAGACTAGGGCCAGGAGACGGCTCGTTCCCGGAATGATATCGCACATCGATCAGACTAGGGCCGGGAGAAGCTTCATTCCCGGAATGGTATCGTGCATTGGTCAGACTGGGGCCGGACGACTCCTCATTCCCGGAATGATATCTCACCTCTGTCAGACTAGGGCCGGGAGACACCTCATTCCCGGAATGATATCACACCTCGGTCCGATTAGGGCCGGAAGACTCCTCATTCCCGGAATGATATCTCACATTGGTCAGACTAGGGCTGGGAGACACCTCGTTCCCAGAATGATATTGCACCTCGGTCAAACTAGGACTGAGAGACACCTCGTTCCCGGGATAATGCTGCAGCTCGGTCAGACTAGGACTGAGAGACACCTCGTTCCCGGAATAATGCCGCAGCTTGGTCAGACTAGGGCCGGGAAATGCCTCGTTCCCAGAATGATATCTCACATCGGTTAGACTAGGGCCGGGAGACGCCTCGTTTCCAGAATGGTATCGCACATCAGTCAGACTAGGGCCAGGAGATGCCTTGTTCCCGGAATGATATCTCACATCGGTCAGACTAGGGCCAGGGAGACGCCTCGTTCCCAGAATGATATTGCACCTTGGTCAGACTAGGGCCGGGAAATGCCTCGTTCCCAGAATGATATCTCACATCGGTTAGACTAGGGCCGGGAGACGCCTCGTTTCCAGAATGGTATCGCACATCAGTCAGACTAGGGCCAGGAGATGCCTTGTTCCCGGAATGATATCTCACATCGGTTAAACTAGGGCCAGGAGATGCCTCGTTCCCAGAATGATATTGCACCTTGGTCAGACTAGGGCCGGGAGACGCCTCGTTCACGGAATGATACCGCACATTGGTCAGACTAGGGCCAGGAGACGCCTCGTTCCCAGAATTGTATCGCACATCAGTCAGACTAGGGCCAGGAGATGCCTCGTTCCCAGAATGATATTGCACCTCGGTCAGACTAGGGCCGGGAGACGCCTCGTTCACGGAATGATACCGCACATTGGTCAGACTAGGGCCAGGAGACGCCTCGTTCCCAGAATTGTATCGCACATCAGTCAGACTAGGGCCAGGAGATGCCTCGTTCCCGGAATGATATCGCACATTGGTCAGACTAGGGCCAGGAGATGCCTCGTTCCCAGAATGATATTGCACCTTGGTCAGACTAGGGCCGGGAGATGCCTCGTTCCCGGAATGATATCGCACATTGGTCAGACTAGGGCCAGGAGATGCCTCGTTCCCAGAATGATATTGCACCTCGGTCAGACTAGGGCCAGGAGACGCCTTGTTCCCAGAATATCGCACCTCGGCCAGACTAGGGCCGGGAGACGCCTCATTCCCGGAATGATATCGCACATCGGTCAGACTAGGGCCAGGTGATGCCTCGTTCCCAGAATTGTATCGCACATCGGTCACACTAGGGCCGGGTGATGCCTCGTCCCCGGAATATCGCATCTCGGTCAGACTAGGGCCGGGAGACGCCTCGTTCCCAGAATGATACCGCAGCCCGAATGTTTTTTACATTCGACAGCAGTTTTCTGTTCAGATCACCAGGTGGGGCTGTTGCTCTCGCTTACTAAGCACAGCCACAGTCACTCCAGCTCTCTGATATAATTGTAGCATTGCCTTTTGGGCACTACTTGGTGTTGTTGACAACTGTTTGAGCTGTTATTACTTTTAAACAAATAATCTACCAGCAGCAACTGTTCTGTTGTTTTACTCGGCAGAGAAATTCCTGGAACTTAGTGAATGTTTGTTTCTTTGATTCAGGGAAGTTTTACTGCAATTTTAAAATCTTTTAATGCTCATTAATCCCTTAAGGTCCAGCGATCCTGGGGTGTCTGGTCCTTTAAGGACCAGATAGACGAGTTTGACGTGCCGTCCCATGTGACTGATAACGTGGGACGGCATGTCGAAAGAAGGACTGAAAGAGATCGCTCCGGTCTTGGAGCGATCAACTTCAGTCCACGGTATCACTCACCGTGCTCCTGCAGGAGCGCGGTGAGTAACAGTACGTGACGTTCCAGGACCGTCGCTGGTCCATAAGTGCCGGACCACCGTGACTGTTTGAGTACGTCACAGGACGCGAAGGGGTTAAAGGGATAGTAGTATTTCACAAAAACAGCAGCTCCATTTAATTTTCATAGTATTTGTGCCATGGAGAGTGTTATATCAATACTGTCAGAGTTGTAGTACAAGAGTAATTGAATGATAAAGTATCCCCCTCCCTCCCCTTTTACCTAGTGTAACACTGTTCAGCTCAGATATGGAATCTGGTCTCTTGACCGGACAGGTCACAGCAAGGGACAATCTTCTTACTTTGATCATAAGGAAAACACTGCCCTTGACAGATTTTTCAGATTTTTCCTTATGATCAGTGAAGATTGTCCCTCTCTGTGATCCATCCGGACAGTCTTGCTGCTCTGAGGTGAGCAGTGTTACATCAGTAAAAGGGGCGGGAGGGGGATACTTTATCATTCAATTACTCTTGTACTATAACTCTGACATTATTGATGTAACACTCTCCATGGCCCAAATACTATGAAGATTAATTGGAGCTGCTTTTATTGTGACACATTACTATCCCTTTAAAGTGGAAGTAACTGCTCCTAATGTTAATCCCCCCAATTGCTTTACCACTAACTTTAATGCTAATCCCCCACTTGCCTTACCAGTAACTGTAATGCTAATCCCCCACTTGCCTTACCACTAACTGTAATGCTAATCCCCCACTTGCCTTACCAGTAACTGTAATGCTAATCCCCCACTTGCCTTACCAGTAACTCTAATGCTAATCCCCCATTTGCCTTACCAGTAACTGTAATGCTAATCCCCCACTTGCCTTACCAGTAACTCTAATGCTAATCCCCCATTTGCCTTACCAGTAACTCTAATGCTAATCCCCCACTTGCCTTACCAGTAACTCTAATGCTAATCCCCCACTTGCTTTACCAGTAACTCTAATGCTAATCCCCCATTTGCCTTACCAGTAACTGTAATGCTAATCCCCCATTTGCCTTACCACTAACTGTAATGCTAATCCCCCATTTGCCTTACCAGTAACTCTAATGCTAATCCCCCACTTGCCTTACCAGTAACTCTAATGCTAATCCTCCACTTGCCTTACCACTAACTGTAATGCTAATCCCCCACTTGCCTTACCAGTAACTGTAATGCTAATCCCCCATTTGCCTTACCAGTAACTCTAATGCTAATCCCCCACTTGCCTTACCAGTAACTCTAATGCTAATCCTCCACTTGCCTTACCACTAACTGTAATGCTAATCCCCCATTTGCCTTACCACTAACTGTAATGCTAATCCCCCATTTGCCTTACCAGTAACTCTAATGCTAATCCCCCACTTGCCTTACCAGTAACTCTAATGCTAATCCCCCACTTGCCTTACCAGTAACTCTAATGCTAATCCCCCACTTGCCTTACCAGTAACTGTAATGCTAATCCCCCACTTGCCTTACCAGTAACTGTAATGCTAATCCCCCATTTGCCTTACCACTAACTGTAATGCTAATCCCCCACTTGCCTTACCACTAACTGTAATGCTAATCCCCCACTTGCCTTACCAGTAACTCTAATGCTAATCCCCCACTTGCCTTACCAGTAACTCTAATGCTAATCCTCCACTTGCCTTACCACTAACTGTAATGCTAATCCCCCACTTGCCTTACCACTAACTGTAATGCTAATCCCCCACTTGCCTTACCAGTAACTCTAATGCTAATCCCCCACTTGCCTTACCAGTAACTCTAATGCTAATCCCCCACTTGCCTTACCAGTAACTCTAATGCTAATCCTCCACTTGCCTTACCACTAACTGTAATGCTAATCCCCCACTTGCCTTACCACTAACTGTAATGCTAATCCCCCACTTGCCTTACCACTAACTGTAATGCTAATCCCCCACTTGCCTTACCACTAACTGTAATGCTAATCCCCCACTTGCCTTACCAGTAACTGTAATGCTAATCCCCCACTTGCCTTACCACTAACTGTAATGCTAATCCCCCACTTGCCTTACCAGTAACTGTAATGCTAATCCCCCACTTGCCTTACCAGTAACTGTAATGCTAATCCCCCACTTGCCTTACCAGTAACTGTAATGCTAATCCCCCACTTGCCTTACCACTAACTGTCATATCTGCCCACATGGACCTGACCTGCAGGACTGACTGACAATGTCATCTACTGAGCAACTGTACAAAGGCAGAATACATTAGGGCCAATGGGATTTTCTGGCCATAGTAAAGTAAGTGGAGGGTCATCATTAGGAGGTGTGCTCCTTTTTAAGGCTGTTCTGACACCTCTGTGCAGGGTCACCCAACTGCTGGAGAGACTGACCGAGGTGGTGGAGGAAAGTAACTTGTTTGAGTCGGACAGACCGGGTCTGGGGGAGGAACTACAGTCCCTGAAGCATCATCTGGAGTCCCTGAGCAGCGACCCCAGCTCTCTGGAGAACCACTTTCACAGCCAACCAGGTAAAAAATTCAGCTATGTCCCATGTGTACTTACTGGTCAGTCTTCTGTCCACCTCTAGTGGCCTGAGCACTACTGCCCCTCCGGTCTCTTATGTGTGTATAATATATATAACTAGCAATGTGGGACGGCGTTGCCCGTCAGGATATGTAGGGAATTAATGCACACACACGGATGCGAGACAAACACAGAGACACACACGCAAATGCACACGCACGCACTGAGATGCTTAAAGAGCGACAGTCAGACACACATACATGCAGACACATAGATTGTGATACAGACATGAAACACACAGGCACACACAGAGACACACACACACACACACACAGAAGTGAGTCATAAGGAGTTGACTTATGTGTCATTGTAATGAGTTTGTGTTTGTACTTATGCCTCCACTGTGGCATTCATTCATATAGTTGAAACGCATGTGGTAATTGCACATACTATGGTGGAAGGTGGATCGTGCTGGCTCCCGTGGTGTGAGTGACAGTGAGACTATGGTGGAAGGTGGATCGTGCTGGCTCCCGGGGTGTGATTACGTGTGAGTGATTGCATTTGAGTGCGAGATTGAGTGATTGCGTGTGAGTGATTGAGGGAGTGTGTTAGTGAGTGTGTGTGATTGAGTGAGAGTGTGTGAGTGAGAGTGTGTATGATAGTGAAAGGGTGTGAGTGAGAGGGTGTGAGTGATTGAGGGTGAGAGTGTGATTGAGTGTGAGTGTGATTGAGTGTGACTGCGAGACTAAGTTTGAGAATGTGATTGAGTGTGAGACTGTGAGAGCGTGAGACTGAGAGTGTGATTGAGTGTGAGAGTGAGACTGTGTGAGAGTGTGAGTGTGATTGAGTGAGACTGTGATTGAGTGATTGAGTGTGAGAGTGAGACTGTGTGAGTGTGTGAGTATGACTGAGTGAGACTATGAGAGTGTGATTGAGTAAGACTGTGTGAGTGTGTGAGTGATTCGGTGTGAGAGTGAGAGAGACTGTGTGAGACAGAGTGTGAGAATGTGAGTGTGAGAGAGTGTCTGAGACTGTGAGAGACTGTGAGAGTGTGAGAGAGACTGTGAGAGTGAGAGAGACTGTGAGACAGAGTGTGAGAGACTGTGAGACTGAGAGAGTGTGAGAGTGAGAGAGAGACTGTGAGAGTGAGAGAGACTGAGA
Organism: Rhinophrynus dorsalis; assembly: GCA_037306005.1. Classification (NCBI taxonomy): domain Eukaryota; kingdom Metazoa; phylum Chordata; class Amphibia; order Anura; family Rhinophrynidae; genus Rhinophrynus; species Rhinophrynus dorsalis. The sequence continues at coordinate 1,064,572 of CM074726.1, forward strand.
GTGTGAGAGACTGAGACTGAGAGTGTGAGACTGAGAGTGAGAGAGTGTGAGACTGAGAGTGTGAGACTGCGTGAGACTGTGAGACTGAGAGTGTGAGAGAGACAGTGTGAGACAGAGAGTGTGAGACTGCGAGAGAGACTGTGAGAGTGAGAGAGAGACTGAGAGTGAGAGAGACTGTGAGAGATACTGTGTGTGTGTGTGAGTGTGTGTGTGTGTGTGTGAGTGTGAAAGTGTGTGTGTGAGTGTGTGTGCGAGAGTGTGTGTGAGAGTGTGTGAGACTGAGTTTTTGAGAGTGAGAGAGATTGTGCGAGACTGAGTGCGAGACTGTGAGTTCAAGACTGTGTGTGCGAGACTGTGTGTGCGAGACTGTGTGTGCGAGACTGTGTGTGCGAGACTGTGTGTGCGAGACTGTGTGTGCGAGAGACTGTGTGAGTGCGAGGGACTGTGTGAGTGCGAGGGACTGTGTGAGTGCGAGGGACTGTGTGAGTACGAGGGACTGTGTGAGTACGAGGGACTGTGTGAGTACGAGGGACTGTGTGAGTACGAGGGACTGTGTGAGAGTGTGAGACTGTGTGAGACTGTGAGAGTGTGTGAGACTGTGAGAGAGACTGTGTGTGAGAGTGAGAGAGAGAGACTGTGAGAGTGAGAGACTGTGTGAGACTGTGAGAGAGTGTGAGACTGTGTGAGAGTGTGACAGAGAGTGTGACTGAGAGAGTGTGACTGAGAGAGTGTGACTGAGAGTGTGACTGAGAGTGTGAGAGAGAGTGTGAGAGAGAGTGTGAGAGAGAGTGTGAGACTGAGAGAGTGTGAGACTGTGTGCGTGTGAGAGAGACTGTGAGAGTGTGAGAGACTGTGTGAGTGTGAGGGACTGTGAGACTGTGCGAGAGTGTGCGAGAGACTGAGAGACTGTGAGAGACTGTGTTAGAGTGTGTGAGAGTGTGAGACTGTGACTGAGGGAGTGTGAGAGAGAATGTGAGACTGTGTGTGAGAGTGTGAGACTATGTGTGAGAGTGAGAGAGACTGTGAGAGTGAGAGAGTGTGAGACTGTGTGTGAGAGTGTGAGCCTGTGTGAGAGTGTGAGACTGTGACTGAGGGAGTGTGAGAGAGAATGTGAGACTGTGTGTGAGAGTGTGAGACTATGTGTGAGAGTGAGAGAGACTGTGAGAGTGAGAGAGTGTGAGACTGTGTGTGAGAGTGTGAGCCTGTGTGAGAGTGTGAGACTGTGACTGAGGGAGTGTGAGAGAGAATGTGAGACTGTGTGTGAGAGTGTGAGACTGTGTGTGAGAGTGTGAGACTGTGTGTGAGAGTGTGAGACTGTGTGTGAGTGTGAGACTGAGAGAGTGTGAGAGAGAGTGTGAGACTGTGTGTAAGAGAGTGTGAGACTGAGTGTGAGACTGTGAGAGTGTGAGACTGTGAGTGTGAGACTGTGTGAGAGTGTGTGAGAGTGTGAGAGAGTGTGAGAGAGTGTGAGAGAGTGTGAGAGAGAGTGTGAGACTGTGTGTGAGACTGTGTGTGAGAGTGTGAGACTGTGTGTGAGAGTGTGAGACTGTGTGTGTGTGAGACTGTGAGAGTGTGAGACTGTGATAGTGTGAGACTGTGATAGTGTGAGAGACTGTGTCAGTGTGAGGGACTGTGTGAGACTGTGAGAGAGAGTGTGAGAGACTGTGAGAGTGTGAGACTGAGAGTGTGAGACTGTGACTGTGAGATTGTGACTGTGTGAGAGACTGTGTGTGAGAGAGTGTGAGAGACTGAGAGTGTGAGGGACTGTGTGAGACTGCGAGAGAGACTGTGAGAGACTGTGAGAGTGTGAGACTGAGAGTGTGAGACTGTATGAAAGTGTGAGAGACTGTGAGAGTGTGAGAGACTGTGAGAGTGTGAGAGACTGAGAGACTGTGAGAGACTGTGAGTGTGAGGGACTGTGAGAGTGTGAGGGACTGTGAGAGTGTGAGGGACTGTGTGAGACTGCGAGAGAGACTGTGTGAGACTGCGAGAGAGACTGTGTGAGACTGCGAGAGAGACTGTGAGAGTGTGAGACTGAGAGTGTGACTGTGTGAAAGTGTGAGACTGTGTGAAAGTGTGAGACTGTGTGAAAGTGTGAGACTGTGAGAGTATGAGAGACTGTGAGAGTATGAGAGACTGTGAGAGTATGAGAGACTGTGAGAGTGTGAGGGACTGTGAGAGTGTGAGGGACTGTGAGAGTGTGAGGGACTGTGAGAGTGTGTGAGAGTGTGAGGGACTGTGAGAGTGTGAGGGACTGTGTGAGACTGCGAGAGAGACTGTGAGAGACAGCGAGAGAGACTGTGAGACAGAGTGTGAGACTGTGTGAAAGTGTGAGAGTGTGAGAGACTGTGAGACAGAGTGTGTGAGACTGTGAGAGTGTAACAGACTGTGAGAGTGTGAGGGACTGTGTGAGACTGCGAGAGAGACTGTGTGAGACTGCGAGAGAGACTGTGTGAGACTGCGAGAGAGACTGTGAGAAAGACTGTGAAAGACTGTGAGAGTGTGAGACTGAGAGTGTGAGAGACTGTGAGAGTGTGAGAGACTGTGAGACTGTGTGAGACTGAGAGTGTAAGAGACTGTGAGAGTGTGATGGACTGTGTGAGACTGCGAGAGAGACTGTGTGAGACTGCGAGAGAGACTGTGTGAGACTGCGAGACAGACTGTGTGAGACTGCGAGACAGACTGTGTGAGACTGCGAGACAGACTGTGTGAGACTGCGAGAGAGACTGTGTGAGACTGCGAGAGAGACTGTGAGAGTGTGAGACTGAGAGTGTGAGACTGTGTGAAAGTGTGAGACTGTGTGAAAGTGTGAGACTGTGAGAGTATGAGAGACTGTGAGAGTGTGAGGGACTGTGAGAGTGTGAGGGACTGTGAGAGTGTGAGGGACTGTGTGAGACTGCGAGAGAGACTGTGAGAGACAGCGAGAGAGACTGTGAGAGACTGTGAGACTGAGAGTGTGAGACTGTGTGAAAGTGTGAGAGACTGTGAGACAGAGTGTGTGAGACTGTGAGAGTGTAACAGACTGTGAGAGTGTGAGGGACTGTGTGAGACTGCGAGAGAGACTGTGAGAGACTGTGAGAGTGTGAGACTGTGTGAGAGACTGTGAGAGTGTGTGAGAGACTGTGAGACTGAGAGTGTGTGAGACTGTGAGAGACTGCGAGACTGAGACTGCGAGACTGAGTGTGAGACTGCGACTGTGAGACTGCGACTGTGAGACTGCGAGACTGTGTGAGAGATACTGTGAGTGCGAGACTGTGAGTGCGAGACTGTGTGAGTGCGAGAGACTGTGTGAGTGCGAGGGACTGTGTGAGTGCGAGGGACTGTGTGAGTACGAGGGACTGTGTGAGTACGAGGGACTGTGTGAGAGTGTGAGACTGTGAGAGTGTGAGACTGTGAGAGTGTGTGAGACTGTGAGAGAGACTGTGTGTGAGAGTGAGAGAGAGAGACTGTGAGAGTGAGAGACTGTGTGAGACTGTGAGAGAGTGTGAGACTGTGTGAGAGTGTGACAGAGTGTGTGACTGAGAGAGTGTGACTGAGAGAGTGTGACTGAGAGAGTGTGACTGAGAGTGTGAGAGAGAGTGTGAGAGTGTGTGTGAGACTGAGAGAGTGTGAGACTGTGTGAGTGTGAGGGACTGTGAGACTGTGCGAGAGTGTGCGAGAGACTGAGAGACTGTGAGAGACTGTGTTAGAGTGTGTGAGAGTGTGAGACTGTGACTGAGGGAGTGTGAGAGAGAATGTGAGACTGTGTGTGAGAGTGTGAGACTATGTGTGAGAGTGAGAGAGACTGTGAGAGTGAGAGAGTGTGAGACTGTGTGTGAGAGTGTGAGCCTGTGTGAGAGTGTGAGACTGTGACTGAGGGAGTGTGAGAGAGAATGTGAGACTGTGTGTGAGAGTGTGAGACTATGTGTGAGAGTGAGAGAGACTGTGAGAGTGAGAGAGTGTGAGACTGTGTGTGAGAGTGTGAGCCTGTGTGAGAGTGTGAGACTGTGACTGAGGGAGTGTGAGAGAGAATGTGAGACTGTGTGTGAGAGTGTGAGACTGTGTGTGAGAGTGTGAGACTGTGTGTGAGTGTGAGACTGAGAGAGTGTGAGAGTGTGTGAGAGAGAGTGTGAGACTGTGTGTAAGAGAGTGTGAGACTGAGTGTGAGACTGTGAGAGTGTGAGAGACTGTGTGAGAGTGTGTGAGTGTGAGAGTGTGTGAGAGAGTGTGAGAGAGTGTGAGAGAGTGTGAGAGAGTGTGAGAGAGAGTGTGAGACTGTGTGTGAGAGTGTGAGACTGTGTGTGAGAGTGTGAGACTGTGTGTGAGAGTGTGAGACTGTGAGAGTGTGAGACTGTGATAGTGTGAGACTGTGATAGTGTGAGACTGTGATAGTGTGAGAGACTGTGTCAGTGTGAGGGACTGTGTGAGACTGTGAGAGAGACTGTGAGAGACTGTGAGAGTGTGAGACTGAGAGTGTGAGTCTGTGACTGTGAGATTGTGACTGTGTGAGAGACTGTGTGTGAGAGAGTGTGAGAGACTGAGAGTGTGAGGGACTGTGTGAGACTGCGAGAGAGACTGTGAGAGACTGTGAGAGTGTGAGACTGAGAGTGTGAGACTGTATGAAAGTGTGAGAGACTGTGAGAGACTGTGAGAGTGTGAGAGACTGTGAGAGACTGTGAGAGTGTGAGAGACTGTGAGAGTGTGAGAGACTGTGAGAGTGTGAGAGACTGTGAGAGTGTGAGGGACTGTGAGAGTGTGAGGGACTGTGAGAGTGTGAGGGACTGTGAGAGTGTGAGGGACTGTGTGAGACTGCGAGAGAGACTGTGTGAGACTGCGAGAGAGACTGTGTGAGACTGCGAGAGAGACTGTGAGAGTGTGAGACTGAGAGTGTGACTGTGTGAAAGTGTGAGACTGTGTGAAAGTGTGAGACTGTGTGAAAGTGTGAGACTGTGTGAAAGTGTGAGACTGTGAGAGTATGAGAGACTGTGAGAGTATGAGAGACTGTGAGAGTATGAGAGACTGTGAGAGTGTGAGGGACTGTGAGAGTGTGAGGGACTGTGAGAGTGTGTGAGAGTGTGAGGGACTGTGAGAGTGTGAGGGACTGTGAGAGTGTGAGGGACTGTGTGAGACTGCGAGAGAGACTGTGAGAGACAGCGAGAGAGACTGTGAGACTGAGAGTGTGAGACTGTGTGAAAGTGTGAGAGACTGTGAGACAGAGTGTGTGAGACTGTGAGAGTGTAACAGACTGTGAGAGTGTGAGGGACTGTGTGAGACTGCGAGAGAGACTGTGTGAGACTGCGAGAGAGACTGTGTGAGACTGCGAGAGAGACTGTGAGAAAGACTGTGAAAGACTGTGAGAGTGTGAGACTGAGAGTGTGAGAGACTGTGAGACTGTGTGAGACTGAGAGTGTAAGAGACTGTGAGAGTGTGATGGACTGTGTGAGACTGCGAGAGAGACTGTGTGAGACTGCGAGAGAGACTGTGTGAGACTGCTAGACAGACTGTGTGAGACAGACTGTGTGATACTGCGAGAGAGACTGTGTGAGACTGCGAGAGAGACTGTGTGAGACTGCGAGAGAGACTGTGAGAGTGTGAGACTGAGAGTGTGAGACTGTGTGAAAGTGTGAGACTGTGTGAAAGTGTGAGACTGTGTGAAAGTGTGAGACTGTGAGAGTATGAGAGACTGTGAGAGTGTGAGGGACTGTGAGAGTGTGAGGGACTGTGAGAGTGTGAGGGACTGTGTGAGACTGCGAGAGAGACTGTGAGAGACAGCGAGAGAGACTGTGAGAGACTGTGAGACTGAGAGTGTGAGACTGTGTGAAAGTGTGAGAGACTGTGAGACAGAGTGTGTGAGACTGTGAGAGTGTAACAGACTGTGAGAGTGTGAGGGACTGTGTGAGACTGCGAGAGAGACTGTGAGAGACTGTGAGAGTGTGAGACTGTGTGAGAGACTGTGAGAGTGTGTGAGAGACTGTGAGACTGAGAGTGTGTGAGACTGTGAGAGTGTGAGAGACTGCGAGACTGAGACTGCGAGACTGAGAGTGTGAGACTGCGACTGTGAGACTGCGAGACTGTGTGAGAGATACTGTGAGAGTGTGAGACAGAATGTGTGCTTTGCAATGCATTGCTTACCCCTCTGGCACTCAAAGGGTTAAGTTGAGCTAACATAGCAATATAACACACGGTGGCTCTTCAGTTGAGGCAATGTAGCAATATGCTGAGGGATCAAATAGAAAGTGGTGTTTGAGGCTTGCCCTCTGTAACATACAGCAAAGCATCTCTCTCCCTTTAAGGAGAAAGGGTGGGAATCAGGAAGCAGGAAGTGGAGGAGTGACAGTTGAGACAGTGAGGTGACTGAAGAGATGATGAGTTAAATAAGAGTTGCTATGAAGTCTATCCCTGAGTTTGTATTTTATGGGAACATTACACCCTCGTACTGAAACAGAGTGTATGGAGGGTTACCGTTATCTGTGGGAGGTGAAACAGTGTGTTTGTGGGGTCATGATCCTGAGTGAGAGTGTGAGTGGACCGGGAGAAGTTACTGATATCCTTACCTCAGGAGCGAGTGGCAGTTATATATTTTTTTTTGTCAGTTGGATACTGGTGGGCGGGCTGGAGGGGGCGGGCCAACTCCCTGTATGATAAACACGCCCCCATTGAATCACCCAATGAGACCAGTAAAGTCCCCATTCAATCACCCAATAGGAGTTGTGTCTCCTGATGAGACATAAATTATGTAATTAGACATTCTGTTCAATGCGAGTTTCTTTTCTGAGGAGACATAAATTATGTTCTGTGTGTGGGGTACCATAAATTATGCAATGAGGCTTATTCTTTTATATATATAGATAAGGTAACAGGGAGATAAATGGTGCTAAAACTGCAGATTTCCAGGTTTTTGTACCCTTTTCCTTGGTTCAGGTTTCACTTTGGACTCCGTGGTGAAGGACAAGATGGCTTTCCGCGACTTCCTCAGCCGCAACCTCTCCCTGCCGGGTAACATTGTAGATTTACTGGCGGGGTCCAACATCAAGCTGCAGGAGGTGAGACTGTACAGTGTGGACCTGTAACCCACCACTCTATAGACACAGACTGCAACGCTAATCCCCCAAAATCTACATGTACAGACTGCAACGCTAATCCCCCAAAATCCACATGTACAGACAGCAACGCTAATCCCCCAAAATCCACATGTACAGACAGCAACGCTAATCCCCCAAAATCTACATGTACAGACAGCAACGCTAATCCCCCAAAATCTACATGTACAGACAGCAACGCTAATCCCCCAAAATCCACATGTACAGACTGCAACGCTAATCCCCCAAAATCCACATGTACAGGCAGCAACGCTAATCCCCCAAAATCCACATGTACAGACTGCAACGCTAATCCCCCAAAATCCACATGTACAGGCAGCAACGCTAATCCCCCAAAATCCACATGTACAGACTGCAACGCTAATCCCCCAAAATACACATGTACAGACAGCAACGCTAATCCCCCAAAATCCACATGTACAGACAGCAACGCTAATCCCCCAAAATCCACATGTACAGACAGCAACGCTAATCCCCCAAAATCCACATGTACAGACTGCAACTCTAATCCCCCAAAATCCACATGTACAGACAGCAACGCTAATCCCCCAAAATCCACATGTACAGACTGCAACGCTAATCCCCCAAAATCCACATGTACAGACAGCAACGCTAACCCCCCAAAATCCACATGTAAAGAAAGCAACGCTAACCCCCCAAAATCTACATGTAGAGACAGCAACGCTAACCCCCCAAAATCTACATGTAGAGACAGCAACGCTAATCCCCCAAAATCCACATGTACAGGCAGCAACGCTAATCCCCTAAAATCCACATGTACAAACAGCAACGCTAATCCCCCAAAATCCACATGTACAGGCAGCAACGCTAATCCCCCAAAATCTACATGTACAAACAGCAACGCTAATCCCCCAAAATCTACATGTACAGACAGCAACGCTAATCCCCCAAAATCTACATGTACAAACAGCAACGCTAATCCCCCAAAATCTACATGTACAGAAAGCAATGCTAATCCCCCAAAATCCACATGTACAGACAGCAACGCTAATCCCCCAAAATCCACATGTACAGGCAGCAACGCTAATCCCCCAAAATCCACATGTACAGACAGCAACGCTAATCCCCCAAAATCCACATGTACAGGCAGCAACGCTAATCCCCCAAAATCCACATGTACAGGCAGCAACGCTAATCCCCCAAAATCCACATGTACAGGCAGCAACGCTAATCCCCCAAAATCCACATGTACAGGCAGCAACGCTAATCCCCCAAAATCCACATGTACAGGCAGCAACGCTAATCCCCCAAAATCCACATGTACAGGCAGCAACGCTAATCCCCCAAAATCCACATGTACAGACAGCAACGCTAATCCCCCAAAATCCACATGTACAGGCAGCAACGCTAATCCCCCAAAATCCACATGTACAGACAGCAACGCTAATCCCCCAAAATCCACATGTACAGACAGCAACGCTAATCCCCCAAAATCCACATGTACAGACTGAAAAGGATAGTAATATTTCACAATAAAAGCAGCTCCAATTAATCATCATAGTATTTGTGCCATGGAGAGTGTTATTTCAATACTGTCAGAGTTGTAGTACAAGAGTAACTGAATGATAAAATATCCCCCTCCCGCCCCTTTTACTGATGTAACACTGCTCACCTCAGAGCAGCATGACTGTCCGGATGGATCACAGAGAGGGACAATCTTCAGTGATCATAAGGAAAAACCTGAAAAATGTCAAGGGGGCAGGGTTTTCCTTATGATCACAGTAAGAAGATTGTCCCTTGTTGTGATCTGTCCGGTCAAGAGACCAGATTCCACATCTGAGGGGAGCAGTGTTACACTAGGTAAAAGGGGCGGGAGAGGGACACTTTATCATTCAATTACTCTTGTACTACAACTCTGACAGAATTGATATAACACACTCCATGGTACAAACACTATGAACATTAATTGGAAATGCTTTTTTGTGAAACATTACTATCCCTTGAAACTCTAATCGCCCCAAATCTACACGTACAGACTGCCACTCTAATCGCCCCAAATCTACATGTACAGACTGCAGCTCTAATCCCCCAAATCTACACATACGGACTGCAGCTTAATCCCCCAAATCTACACGTACAGAGTGAAAAGGATAGTAACTTTTTACAACAAAAGCAGCTCCAATTAATCTTCATAGTATTTGTGCCATGGAGAGTGTTATATCAATTCTGTCAGAGTTGTAGTACCTGAGTAATTGAATGATAAAGTATCCCCCTCCCGCCCCTTTTACTGATGTAACACTGCTCACCTCAGAGCAGCAAGACTGTCTGGATGGATCACAGAGAGGGACAATCTTCAGTGATCATAAGGAAAAACCTGAAAAATGTCAAGGGGGCAGGGTTTCCTTATGATCAAAGTAAGAAGATTGTCCCTTGCTGTTATCTGTCCGGTCAAGAGACCAGATTCCACATCTGAGGTGAGCAGTGTTACACTAGGTAAAAGGGGTGGGAGGGGGATACTTTATCATTCAATTACTCTTGTACTACAACTCTGACAGTATTGATGTAACACTCCCCATGGCACAAATACTATGAAGATTAATTGGATCTGCTTTTATTGTGAAACATTACTATCCATTGAAGCTCTAATCCCCCAAATCTACAAATACATACTGTGTGAGGCTGTAATCCACCCCCACACACACATCTATACATACGGACTGTGTGACGCTGTAATCCCCCCCATATCTACACGTACGGACTGTGTAACACTGTAATCCCCCCCATATCTACACGTACGGACTGTGTAACACTGTAATCCCCCCCCATATCTACACGTACGGACTGTGTAACCCTGTAATCCCCCCCATGTCTACATGTCCGGACTGTGCGACACTGTAATCCCCCCCATGTCTACACGTATGGACTGTGTAACCCTGTAATCCCCCCCATATCTATACGTACGGACTGTGTGACACTGTAATCTCCCCCCATGTCTACACGTACGGACTGTGTGACACTGTAATCCCCCCATGTCTACACGTACGGACTGTGTGACACTGTAATCCCCCCCCATGTCTACACGTACGGACTGTGTGACACTGTAATCCCCCCCCATATCTATACGTACGGACTGTGTGACACTGTAATCTCCCCCCATGTCTACACGTACGGACTGTGTGACACTGTAATCCCCCCATATCTACATGTACGGACTGTGCGACACTGTAATCCCCCCATGTCTACACGTACGGACTGTGCGACACTGTAATCCCCCCCCATGTCTACACGTACGGACTGTGTAACCCTGTATCCCCCCCATGTCTACACGTATGGACTGTGTAACCCTGTATCCCCCCCATGTCTACACGTACGGACTGTGTAACCCTGTATCCCCCCCATGTCTACACGTACGGACTGTGTAACCCTGTATCCCCCCCATGTCTACACGTACGGACTGTGTAACCCTGTATCCCCCCCATGTCTACACGTACGGACTGTGTAACCCTGTAATCCCCTCCATATCTACACGTATGGACTGTGTAACCCTGTAATCCCCCCCCCATATCTACACGTACGGACTGTGCGACACTGTAATCCCCCCCATGTCTACACGTACGGACTGTGTGACACTGTAATCCCCCCCATATCTACACGTACGGACTGTGTGACACTGTAATCCCCCCCCCATATCTACACGTATGGACTGTGTGACACTGTAATCCCCCCCCATATCTACACGCACGGACTGTGTGACACTGTAATCCCCCCCCATATCTACACGTATGGACTGTGTGACACTGTAATCCCCCCATATCTACACGCACGGACTGTGTGACACTGTAATCCCCCCCCATATCTACACGTATGGACTGTGTGACACTGTAATCCCCCCCATATCTACACGTATGGACTGTGTGACACTGTAATCCCCCCATATCTACACGTACGGACTGTGTGACACTGTAATCCCCCCCATATCTACATGTACGGACTGTGTGACACTGTAATCCCCTCCATATCTACACGTACGGACTGTGTGACACTGTAATCCCCTCCATATCTACACGTACGGACTGTGTGACACTGTAATCCCCTCCATATCTACACGTATGGACTGTGTGACACTGTAATCCCCCCCCCATATCTACACGTATGGACTGTGTGACACTGTAATCCCCCCCCATATCTACACGTACGGACTGTGTGACACTGTAATCCCCTCCATATCTACACGTACGGACTGTGTGACACTGTAATCCCCTCCATATCTACACGTATGGACTGTGTGACACTGTAATCCCCCCCATGTCTACACGTACGGACTGTGTGACACTGTAATCCCCCCCATGTCTACACGTATGGACTGTGTGACACTGTAATCCCCCCCCATGTCTACACGTATGGACTGTGTGACACTGTAATCCCCCCCATGTCTACACGTACGGACTGTGTGACACTGTAATCCCCCCCCCCATGTCTACATGTACGGACTGTGTGACACTGTAATCCCCCCCCCATATCTACACGTATGGACTGTGTGACACTGTAATCCCCCCCCATATCTACATGTCCGGACTGTGTAACCCTGTAATCCCCCCCCATGTCTACACGTATGGACTGTGTGACACTGTAATCCCCCCCATGTCTACACGCACGGACTGTGTGACACTGTAATCCCCTCCCATATCTACACGTATGGACTGTGTAACCCTGTAATCCCCCCCATATCTACACATATGGACTGTGTAACCCTGTAATCCCCCCATGTCTACACGTACGGACTGTGTGACACTGTAATCCCCCCCCATATCTACACGTACGGACTGTGTGACACTGTAATCCCCCCCATATCTACACGTATGGACTGTGTAACCCTGTAATCCCCCCCCATGTCTACACGTACGGACTGTGTGACGCTGTAATCCCCCCCCCATATCTACACGTACGGACTGTGTGACACTGTAATCCCCTCCCATGTCTACACGTATGGACTGTGTGACACTGTAATCCCCTCCCATGTCTACACGTACGGACTGTGTGACACTGTAATCCCCTCCCATGTCTACACGTATGGACTGTGTGACACTGTAATCCCCCCCATGTCTACACGTACGGACTGTAATCCCCCCCATGTCTACACGTATGGACTGTGTGACACTGTAATCCCCCCCCCATGTCTACACGTACGGACTGTGTGACACTGTAATCCCCTCCCATATCTACATGTATGGACTGTGTGACACTGTAATCCCCTCCATATCTACACGTATGGACTGTGTGACACTGTAATCCCCCCCCCATATCTACACGTACGGACTGTGTAACCCTGTAATCCCCCCCCATGTCTACACGTATGGACTGTGTGACACTGTAATCCCCCATGTCTACACGTATGGACTGTGTGACACTGTAATCCCCCCCATATCTACACGTACGGACTGTGTGACACTGTAATCCCCCCCCCATATCTACACGTATGGACTGTGTGACACTGTAATCCCCCCCCATATCTACACGTATGGACTGTGTGACACTGTAATCCCCCCCCATATCTACACGTATGGACTGTGTAACCCTGTAATCCCCCCCCATGTCTACACGTACGGACTGTGCGACACTGTAATCCCCCCCATATCTACACGTACGGACTGTGCGACACTGTAATCCCCCCCATGTCTACACGTACGGACTGTGCGACACTGTAATCCCCCCCATGTCTATACGTACGGACTGTGTAACCCTGTAATCCCCCCCATGTCTACACGTACGGACTGTGTGACACTGTAATCCCCCCCATATCTACACGTACGGACTGTGTGACACTGTAATCCCCCCCATATCTACACGTATGGACTGTGTGACACTGTAATCCCCTCCATATCTACACGTATGGACTGTGTGACGCTGTAATCCCCCCCCATATCTACACGTATGGACTGTGTAACCCTGTAATCCCCCCCCATGTCTACACGTACGGACTGTGTGACACTGTAATCCCCCCCATGTCTACACGTATGGACTGTGTGACACTGTAATCCCCCCCATATCTACACGTACGGATTGTGTGACACTGTAATCCCCCACATGTCTACACGTATGGACTGTGTAACCCTGTAATCCCCCACATGTCTACACGTATGGACTGTGTGACACTGTAATCCCCCCCCATATCTACACGTACGGACTGTGTGACACTGTAATCCCCTCCCATGTCTACACGTACGGACTGTGTAACCCTGTAATCCCCCCATGTCTACACGTACGGACTGTGTGACACTGTAATCCCCTCCCATGTCTACACGTATGGACTGTGTAACCCTGTAATCTCCCCCAAATCTACACGTACAGAGTGAAAAGGATAGTAATGTTTCACAATAAAAGCAGATCCAATTAATCATCATAGTATTTGTACCATGGAGAGTGTTATATCAATACTGTCAGAGTTGTAGTACAGGAGTAATTGAATGATAAAGTATCCCCCTCCCACCCCTTTTACCTAGTGTAACACTGCTCACCTCAGAGCAGCAAGACTGTCCGGATGGATCACAGAGAGGGACAATCTTCAGTGATCATAAGGACAAACCTGAAAAATCTGTCAAGGGGGGGCAGGGTTTTCCTTATGATCACAGTAAGAAGATTGTCCCTTTCTGTGACCTGTCCGGTCAAGAGACCAGATTCCACATCTGAGGTGAGCAGTGTTACATCAGTAAGAGGGACGGGAGGGGGATACTTTATCATTCAATTACTCTTGTACTACAACTCTGACAGTATTGATGTAACACTCTCCATGGTACTAATACTATGAAGATTAATTGGAACTGATTTTATTGTGAAACATTACTATCCATTGAAGCTCTAATCCCCCAAATCTACAAATACATACTGTGTGACACTGTAATCCACCCCCACACACACATCTATACATACGGACTGTGTGACGCTGTAATCCCCTCCCATATCTACACGTATGGACTGTGTAACCCTGTAATCCCCCCCATGTCTACACGTACGGACTGTGTGACACTGTAATCCCCCCCATGTCTACACGTATGGACTGTGTAACCCTGTAATCCCTCCCATGTCTACACGTACGGACTGTGTGACACTGTAATCCCCCCCATATCTACACGTATGGACTGTGTAACCCTGTAATCCCCCCCATGTCTACACGTACGGACTGTGCGACACTGTAATCCCCCCCATATCTACACGTATGGACTGTGTAACCCTGTAATCCCTCCCATATCTACACGTACGGACTGTGTGACACTGTAATCCCCCCCCCATATCTACACGTATGGACTGTGTAACCCTGTAATCCCCCCCATGTCTACACGTACGGACTGTGCGACACTGTAATCCCCCCATGTCTACACGTACGGACTGTGTGACACTGTAATCCCCCCCCCATATCTACACGTATGGACTGTGTAACCCTGTAATCCCCCCCATGTCTACACGTACGGACTGTGCGACACTGTAATCCCCCCCATATCTACACGTATGGACTGTGTGACACTGTAATCCCCCCCCATATCTACACGTATGGACTGTGTAACCCTGTAATCCCCCCCATGTCTACACGTACGGACTGTGCGACACTGTAATCCCCCCCATGTCTACACGTACGGACTGTGTGACACTGTAATCCCCCCCCCATATCTACACGTATGGACTGTGTAACCCTGTAATCCCCCCCATGTCTACACGTACGGAGTGTGCGACACTGTAATCCCCCCCATGTCTACACGTACGGAGTGTGCGACACTGTAATCCCCCCCATGTCTACACGTACGGAGTGTGCGACACTGTAATCCCCCCCATGTCTACACGTACGGACTGTGTGACACTGTAATCCCCCCCATATCTACACGTATGGACTGTGTGACACTGTAATCTCCCCCCATGTCTACACGTACGGACTGTGTGACACTGTAATCTCCCCCCATGTCTACACGTACGGACTGTGTGACACTGTAATCTCCCATGTCTACACGTATGGACTGTGTGACACTGTAATCCCCTCCATATCTACATGTATGGACTGTGTGACACTGTAATCCCCCCCATATCTACACGTACGGACTGTGTAACCCTGTAATCCCCCCATATGTCTACACGTATGGACTGTGTGACACTGTAATCCCCCCCATATCTACATGTATGGACTGTGTGACACTGTAATCCCCCCCATATCTACACGTACGGACTGTGTAACCCTGTAATCCCCCCATGTCTACACGTATGGACTGTGTGACACTGTAATCCCCTCCATATCTACACGTACGGACTGTGTGACACTGTAATCCCCCCCCATATCTACACGTATGGACTGTGTAACACTGTAATCCCCTCCATATCTACACGTACGGACTGTGTGACACTGTAATCCCCTCCATATCTACATGTACGGACTGTGTAACACTGTAATCCCCCCCATATCTACACGTACGGATTGTGTAACCCTGTAATCCCCCCATATCTACACGTACGGACTGTGTGACGCTGTAATCCCCCCCCATATCTACACGTACGGACTGTGTGACACTGTAATCCCCCCCATATCTACACGTACGGACTGTGTAACCCTGTAATCTCCCCCCCATGTCTACACGTACGGACTGTGTAACCCTGTAATCCCCCCCCCCCATATCTACACGTACGGACTGTGTGACACTGTAATCTCCCCCCATGTCTACACGTACGGACTGTGTGACACTGTAATCTCCCCCCATGTCTACACGTATGGACTGTGTAACCCTGTAATCCCCCCCATATCTACACATATGGACTGTGTAACCCTGTAATCCCCCCATGTCTACACGTACGGACTGTGTGACACTGTAATCCCCCCCCATATCTACACGTACGGACTGTGTAACACTGTAATCCCCCCCATATCTACACGTACGGACTGTGTGACACTGTAATCCCCCCCATATCTACACGTATGGACTGTGTGACACTGTAATCCCCTCATGTCTACACGTATGGACTGTGTGACACTGTAATCCCCCCCATATCTATACGTACGGACTGTGTGACACTGTAATCCCCTCCATATCTACACGTACGGACTGTGTGACACTGTAATCCCCTCCATATCTACACGTACGGACTGTGTGACACTGTAATCCCCCCCATATCTACACGTACGGACTGTGTGACACTGTAATCCCCTCCATATCTACACGTACGGACTGTGTGACACTGTAATCCCCCCCATGTCTACACGTACGGACTGTGTGACACTGTAATCCCCCCCATATCTACACGTATGGACTGTGTGACACTGTAATCCCCCCCCATATCTACACGTACAGACTGTGTAACCCTGTAATTCCCCCCCCCATGTCTACACGTATGGACTGTGTAACCCTGTAATCCCCCCCCATGTCTACACGTACGGACTGTGCAACACTGTAATCCCCCCCCATGTCTACACGTACGGACTGTGTAACCCTGTAATCCCCCCCCCATGTCTACACGTATGGACTGTGTAACCCTGTAATCCCCCCCCCATGTCTACACGTATGGACTGTGTGACACTGTAATCCCCCCCATGTCTACACGTATGGACTGTGTGACACTGTAATCCCCCACATGTCTACACGTATGGACTGTGTAACCCTGTAATCCCCCCCCCCATGTCTACACGTATGGACTGTGTGACACTGTAATCCCCCCCATGTCTACACGTATGGACTATGTAACCCTGTAATCCCCCCCATGTCTACACGTACGGACTGTGTGACGCTGTAATCCCCCCCCCCATATCTACACGTATGGACTGTGTGACGCTGTAATCCCCCCCATATCTACACGTACGGACTGTGTGACACTGTAATCCCCCCCATGTCTACACGTATGGACTGTGTAACCCTGTAATCCCCCCCATGTCTACACGTACGGACTGTGTGACGCTGTAATCCCCCCCCCATATCTACACGTATGGACTGTGTGACGCTGTAATCCCCCCCATATCTACACGTACGGACTGTGTGACACTGTAATCCCCCCCATGTCTACACGTATGGACTGTGTAACCCTGTAATCTCCCCCATGTCTACACGTATGGACTGTGTGACACTGTAATCCCCCCCATGTCTACACGTATGGACTGTGTGACACTGTAATCCCCCACATGTCTACACGTATGGACTGTGTAACCCTGTAATCCCCCCCCCCCCCATGTCTACACGTATGGACTGTGTGACACTGTAATCCCCCCCATGTCTACACGTATGGACTGTGTGACACTGTAATCCCCCACATGTCTACACGTATGGACTGTGTAACCCTGTAATCCCCCCCCCCCATGTCTACACGTATGGACTGTGTGACACTGTAATCCCCCACATGTCTACACGTATGGACTGTGTAACCCTGTAATCCCCCCCCCCCATGTCTACACGTATGGACTGTGTGACACTGTAATCCCCCCCATGTCTACACGTATGGACTGTGTAACCCTGTAATCCCCCCCATGTCTACACGTACGGACTGTGTGACGCTGTAATCCCCCCCCCATATCTACACGTACGGACTGTGTGACACTGTAATCCCCCCCATGTCTACACGTATGGACTGTGTAACCCTGTAATCTCCCCCATGTCTACATGTACGGACTGTGTGACACTGTAATCCCCCCCATATCTACACGTATGGACTGTGTAACCCTGTAATCTCCCCCCATATCTACACGTACGGACTGTGTAACACTGTAATCCCCCCCCCCCCCCCCGTGTCTACACGTACGGACTGTGTGACACTGTAATCCCCCCCATGTCTACACATAAAGACTGCAGCTCTAATCCCCCAAATCTACTCGTACAGATTGAAAAGGATAGTAACGTTTCACAATAAAAGCAACTCCAATTAATCTTCATAGTATTTGTACCATGGAGAGTGTTATTTCATTACTGTCAGAGTTGTAGTACAAGAGTAATTGAATGATAAAGTATCCCCCTCCCGCCCCTTTTACCTAGTGTAACACTGCTCACCTCAGATGTGGAATCTGGTCTCTTGACCGGACAGATCACAGCAAAGGACAATCTTCTTACTGTGATCATAAGGAAAACCCTGCCCCCCCTTGACAGATTTTTCAGGTTTTTCATTATGATCAGTGAAGATTGTCCTTCTCTGTGATCCATCCGGACAGTCTTGCTGCTCTGAGGTGAGCAGTGTTACATCAGTAAAAGGGGCGGGAGGGTGATACTTTATCATTCAATTACTCTTGTACTACAACTCTGACAGTATTGATGTAACACTCCCCATGGTATAAATACTATGAAGATTAATTAGAGCTGATTTTATTGTGAAACATTACTATCCATTGAAGCTCTGATCCCCCAAATCTACTAATACATACTGTGTGAGGCTGTAATCCACCCCCACACACACATCTATTCATACGGACTGTGTGACGCTGTAATCCCCTCCCATATCTACACGTATGGACTGTGTAACCCTGTAATCCCCCCCATGTCTACACGTACGGACTGTGTGACACTGTAATCCCCCCCATATCTACACGTATGGACTGTGTAACCCTGTAATCCCTCCATGTCTACACGTATGGACTGTGTAACCCTGTAATCCCTCCCATGTCTACACGTACGGACTGTGTGACACTGTAATCCCCCCCATATCTACACGTATGGACTATGTAACCCTGTAATCCCCCCCATATCTACACGTATGGACTGTGTAACCCTGTAATCCCCCCCATATCTATACGAACGGACTGTGTGACACTGTAATCCCCCCTATATCTACACGTATGGACTGTGTGATGCTGTAACCCCCCCCCCATATCTATTACATACGGACTGTGTGACACTTTAATCCCCCCCCATATATACACGTACTGACTGTGTGACACTGTATCCCCCCCAAATCTACGCGTACAGATTGAAAAGGATAGTAACGTTTCACAATAAAAACAGCTCCAATTAATCTTCATAGTATTTGTACCATGGAGAGTGTTATTTCAATACTGTCAGAGTTGTAGTACAAGAGTAATTGAATGATAAAGTATCCCCCTCCCGCCCCTTTTACCTAGTGTAACACTACTCACCTCAGATGTGGAATCTGGTCTCTTGACCGGACAGGTCACAGAAAGGGACAATCTTCTTACTTTGACCATAAGGAAAACCTTGCCCCCCCTTGACAGATTTTTCAGGTTTTTCCTTATGATCACTGAAGACTGTCCCTCTCTGCGATCCATCCAGACAGTCTTGCTGCTCTGAGGTGAGCAGTGTTACATCAGTAAGAGGGACGGGAGGGGGATACTTTATCATTCAATTACTCTTGTACTACAACTCTGACAGTATTGATGTAACACTCTCCATGGTACAAATACTATGAAGATTAATTGGAGCTGCTTTTATTGTGAAACATTACTATTGTGATGCTGTAATCTCCCCCCCCCCCCAATATCTATACGTACGGACTGTGTGACACTGTAATCCCCCCCCCATATCTACATGTCGGACTGTGTGACGCTGTAATCCCCTCCCCCATATCTACACGTACGGACTGTGTGGCGCTGTAATCCCCCCCCCCCATATCTACACGTATGGACTGTGTGACGCTGTAATCCCCCCCCCCCCAAATCTACATGTACGGACTGTGTGATACTGTAATCCCCCCCCCCAAATCTACATGTACGGACTGTGTGACACTGTAATCCCCCCCCCCATATCTACACGTACGGACTGTGTGACGCTGTAATCCCCCCCCCCCAAATCTACATGTATGGACTGTGTGACACTGTAATCCCCCCCCCCCATATCTACATGTACGGACTGTGTGACACTGTAATCCCCCCCCCCCCATATCTACATGTACGGACTGTGTGACACTGTAATCCCCCCCCCCCATATCTATACGTACGGACTGTGTGACACTGTAATCCCCCCCATATCTACATGTACGGACTGTGTGACACGGTAATCCCCCCCCCATATCTACATGTACGGACTGTGTGACACGGTAATCCCCCCCCATATCTACATGTACGGACTGTGTGACACGGTAATCCCCCCCCCCCCCATATCTACATGTACGGACTGTGTGACACGGTAATCCCCCCCCCATATCTACATGTATGGACTGTGTGACACGGTAATCCCCCCCCATATCTACATGTACGGACTGTGTGACACGGTAATCCCCCCCCATATCTACATGTACGGACTGTGTGACATGGTAATCCCCCCCCCCATATCTACATGTATGGACTGTGTGACACGGTAATCCCCCCCCCCATATCTACATGTATGGACTGTGGCTGATTCACTAAATATAAGTGGAGAAAATCTAATGTACTTGAGGGAAATTCATACAGTCCCTATCCCCTTGAATGTGTTGGAGACTTTGCTGGCATGTAAAGGGTAAAATGTCCCTTGTCCATCAATGTAATGTCTATTCATGTGGGAGTAGTACCTGGGTCTGACTGTGTGTGGGTTAGTGAGGTTCTGGAGAGCGGGGGTGACTTCGGGATAATAACAAGGTTCTCGGTGTGTCCCCCACCAGGTTTATCACCTGTTATTTAGCTCTCCATACCTGGTGACCGAGAAACTGCCGGACAGAGGACCTTGGGACGCTGCCACCTCTGCTGGGGAGCAGATCCGCAATCTACACGTGAGACTCTCAGAACATTTACTGTTCATTGGGGGACACATTGGGTTACTAGCTGCCTACATTTACCAGCTACTGCCAGGCCCCCAAATCTAGAACATTCTGTGGACATACAAACAGCGGGTTCTTCAGACTGTGCCATGTTGATTGCGGGGTTTATTGTCCGAGTTAATAAACCACCTAATTATCTACACCTCTGTGAGGTGCATTGCTGGCTGTTACAATGTTCATCCAGTTAGACAACTTCTACAAACTGCATAAGAGCAACTCTGGAGCACCCCAGCTGCACTATAGGCCTGAAATAAAGATCTCCATGGACTTGAATTGGTGCGTTTTATCCCCCTTTCACAGAACCTTTTGGTGGACATTTTTGTACTAGCTGGGGACGACATGAAACACCCCCTACCTCCCTGCACAACGCTATAGGGCTCAGTTTAATGCACTTTAAAACCACAGCACAAAGCAAACAACAAATGTATCTTATATGATGATAATAATCAACAGTAGTTCTTCACCTAAAAACATTTTACTTGCTAATATAATTTTAGTATTGGAATAACAATTAGCAGTGCTAATAATGTCCCCATTTATAGCAGAGCCTATTCCAATGCAAATCTTTACTTTAGAGTCAATGTGATTAATGCACTAAAAGCCCGACTGGCACTAAATGCATAAATGAAGCACTTTACCCATTGCCCGGCGTTTGTAATAAACTGGCCCCAGTGTGGCGAGTCTGACAGGTAGAGCCCTAGAGGTCTATGTTTATGACTGTAAACCTTCCAGTTGGTCTAGTGCACATGATAAAGGCTGCGGAAAACAGCCTAGCACTGGCATTGCCCTGGTCACAGCTACAGGTAGATGTGGTGGGTGAGGCCAGAACAGTTTGGATCTCCCCCATTTTCTGGATCTCTCTGTGCGGGGGTTTGTGTGAGTGAGATGGTGACGGGCGCTGCCTGTGTCCTGTGTGAGTGAGATGGTGACGGGCGCTGCCTGTGTGAGTGAGATGGTGACGGGCGCTGCCTGTGTCCTGTGTGAGTGAGATGGTGACGGGCGCTGCCTGTGTCCTGTGTGAGTGAGATGGTGACGCTGCCTGTGTCCTGTGTGAGTGAGATGGTGACGGGCACTGCCTGTGTCCTGTGTGAGTGAGATGGTGGCGCTGCCTGTGTCCTGTGTGAGTGAGATGGTGACGGGCGCTGTCTGTGTCCTGTGTGAGTGAGATGGTGGCACTGCCTGTGTCCTGTGTGAGTGAGATGGTGACGGGCGCTGCCTGTGTCCTGTGTGAGTGAGATGGTGACGGGCGCTGCCTGTGTCCTGTGTGAGTGAGATGGTGACGCTGCCTGTGTCCTGTGTGAGTGAGATGGTGGCGCTGCCTGTGTCCTGTGTGAGTGAGATGGTGACAGGCGCTGCCTGTGTCCTGTGTGAGTGAGATGGTGACGGGCGCTGCCTGTGTCCTGTGTGAGTGAGATGGTGACGCTGCCTGTGTCCTGTGTGAGTGAGATGGTGGCGCTGCCTGTGTCCTGTGTGAGTGAGATGGTGACGGGCACTGCCTGTGTCCTGTGTGAGTGAGATGGTGGCGCTGCCTGTGTGAGTGAGATGGTGACAGGCGCTGCCTGTGTCCTGTGTGAGTGAGATGGTGACAGGCGCTGCCTGTGTCCTGTGTGAGTGAGATGGTGACAGGCGCTGCCTGTGTCCTGTGTGAGTGAGATGGTGACGCTGCCTGTGTCCTGTGTGAGTGAGATGGTGACGGGCGCTGCCTGTGTCCTGTGTGAGTGAGATGGTGACGGGCGCTGCCTGTGTCCTGTGTGAGTGAGATGGTGACGGGCGCTGCCTGTGTCCTGTGTGAGTGAGATGGTGGCGCTGCCTGTGTCCTGTGTGAGTGAGATGGTGGCGCTGCCTGTGTCCTGTGTGAGTGAGATGGTGACGGGCGCTGCCTGTGTCCTGTGTGAGTGAGATGGTGACGGGCGCTGCCTGTGTCCTGTGTGAGTGAGATGGTGACGGGCGCTGCCTGTGTCCTGTGTGAGTGAGATGGTGACGGGCGCTGCCTGTGTCCTGTGTGAGTGAGATGGTGGCGCTGTCTGTGTCCTGTGTGAGTGAGATGGTGATGCTGCCTGTGTCCTGTGTGAGTGAGATGGTGACGGGCGCTGCCTGTGTCCTGTGTGAGTGAGATGGTGACGGGCGCTGCCTGTGTCCTGTGTGAGTGAGATGGTGACGGGCGCTGCCTGTGTCCTGTGTGAGTGAGATGGTGACGGGCGCTGCCTGTGTCCTGTGTGAGTGAGATGGTGGCGCTGCCTGTGTGAGTGAGATGGTGGCGCTGCCTGTGTGAGTGAGATGGTGACGGGCGCTGCCTGTGTCCTGTATGCAGGATGGTGACGGGCGCTGCCTGTGTCCTGTGTGAGTGAGATGGTGACGGGCGCTACCTGTGTCCTGTATGCAGGATGGTGACGGGCGCTGCCTGTGTCCTGTATGAGTGAGATGGTGACGGGCGCTGCCTGTGTCCTGTATGCAGGATGGTGATGGGCAGAGGACGGTGACGGGAATCTTGTACTTTCAGGGGATCCTTCCCGGGAGGTGGAAGTCCTTGCAGGAGGGGCTGATTCACAAGGCTCTGAAAGACCCACTCAGATCTGGCCACCGGATGGCGCTACTACGACTTCTCACCCTGGCTGTTGGCCTTGCTGTGCCTAGTGCATGGTCTGAGAGTTACAACCCGCAGGCTGTGGTAAAGGAGCTAGAGGTAGGAGTTGCTCACCCCTCCATTGCATAAAGTGGACCTGTCAGCCCTAGATACGTTGATATCAAAGAGAAATAAATTCTGCCTGTATATTGTGCTGCCTTTTCCCTGTTATATAAATAATATGTAAAGAATTGTGGTGTTTATTTGTTGTTGCCATGTCCTGACACTTTAAATGAACTAGTGTCTGTGCTGGACCGATATTCCGCCCGTCAGTGATGTGTTTAGAGGACAGTCCTTCCTAGGACCACAGTGTACTAATGACAGTGACATGTTTATGGGTCAGTCCTTCCTAGGACCACAGTGTACTAATGACAGTGACATGTTTATGGGTCAGTCCTTCCTAGGACCATAGTGTACTAATGACAGTGCCATGTTTATGGGTCAGTCCTTCCTAGGACCACAGTGTACTAATGACAGTGACGTGTTTATGGGTCAGTCCTTCCTAGGACCACAGTGTAGTAATGACAGTGACATGTTTATGGGTCAGTCCTTCCTAGGACCACAGTGTACTAATGACAGTGACATGTTTATGGGTCAGTCCTTCCTAGGACCACAGTGTACTATCGACAGTGACATGATTATGGGTCAGTCCTTCCTAGGACCATAGTGTACTAATGACAGTGACATGTTTCTGGGTCAGTCCTTCCTAGGACCACTGTGTACTAATGACAGTGACATGTTTATGTGTCAGTCCTTCCTAGGACCACAGTGTACTATCGACAGTGACATAATTATGGGTCAGTCCTTCCTAGGACCATAGTGTACTAATGACAGTGACATGTTTATGGGTCAGTCCTTCCTAGGACCAAAGTGTACTAATGTCAGTGACATGTTTATGTGTCAGTCCTTCCTAGGACCACAGTGTACTAATGACAGTGACATGTTTATGGGTCAGTCCTTCCTAGGACCACAGTGTACTAATGACAGTGACATGTTTATGTGTCAGTCCTTCCTAGGACCACAGTGTACTAATGACAGTGACATGTTTATGGGTCAGTCCTTCCTAGGACCACAGTGTACTAATGACAGTGACATGTTTACGGGTCAGTCCTTCCTAGGACCACAGTGTACTAATGACAGTGACATGTTTATGGGTCAGTCCTTCCTAGGACCATAGTGTACTAATGACAGTGACATGTTTACGGGTCAGTCCTTCCTACGACCACAGTTTACTAATGACAGTGACATGTTTATGGGTCAGTCCTTCCTAGGACCATAGTGTACTAATGACAGTGACATGTTTATGGGTCAGTCCTTCCTAGGACCACAGTGTACTAATGACAGTGACATGTTTATGGGTCAGTCCTTCCTAGGACCATAGTGTACTAATGACAGTGCCATGTTTATGGGTCAGTCCTTCCTAGGACCACAGTGTACTAATGACAGTGACATGTTTATGGGTCAGTCCTTCCTAGGACCACAGTGTAGTAATGACAGTGACATGTTTATGGGTCAGTCCTTCCTAGGACCACAGTGTACTAATGACAGTGACATGTTTATGGGTCAGTCCTTCCTAGGACCACAGTGTACTATCGACAGTGACATGATTATGGGTCAGTCCTTCCTAGGACCATAGTGTACTAATGACAGTGACATGTTTCTGGGTCAGTCCTTCCTAGGACCACTGTGTACTAATGACAGTGACATGTTTATGTGTCAGTCCTTCCTAGGACCACAGTGTACTATCGACAGTGACATAATTATGGGTCAGTCCTTCCTAGGACCATAGTGTACTAATGACAGTGACATGTTTATGGGTCAGTCCTTCCTAGGACCACAGTGTACTAATGACAGTGCCATGTTTATGGGTCAGTCCTTCCTAGGACCACAGTGTACTAATGACAGTGACGTGTTTATGGGTCAGTCCTTCCTAGGACCACAGTGTAGTAATGACAGTGACATGTTTATGGGTCAGTCCTTCCTAGGACCACAGTGTACTAATGACAGTGACATGTTTATGGGTCAGTCCTTCCTAGGACCACAGTGTACTATCGACAGTGACATGATTATGGGTCAGTCCTTCCTAGGACCATAGTGTACTAATGACAGTGACATGTTTCTGGGTCAGTCCTTCCTAAGACCACTGTGTACTAATGACAGTGACATGTTTATGTGTCAGTCCTTCCTAGGACCACAGTGTACTATCGACAGTGACATAATTATGGGTCAGTCCTTCCTAGGACCATAGTGTACTAATGACAGTGACATGTTTATGGGTCAGTCCTTCCTAGGACCAAAGTGTACTAATGTCAGTGACATGTTTATGTGTCAGTCCTTCCTAGGACCACAGTGTACTAATGACAGTGACATGTTTATGGGTCAGTCCTTCCTAGGACCACAGTGTACTAATGACAGTGACATGTTTATGGGTCAGTCCTTCCTAGGACCATAGTGTACTAATGACAGTGCCATGTTTATGGGTTAGTCCTACCTAGGACCACAGTGTATGAATGACAGTGACATGTTTATGGGTCAGTCCTTCCTAGGACCATAGTGTACTATCGACATTGCCATGTTTATGGGTCAGTCCTTCCTAGTACCACAGTGTATTAGTGACAGTGACATGTTTATGGGTCAGTCCTTCCTAGGACCATAGTGTACTAATGACAGTGACATGTTTATGGGTCAGTCCTTCCTAGGACCACAGTGTACTAATGACAGTGACATGTTTATGGGTCAGTCCTTCCTAGGACCATAGTGTACTAATGACAGTGCCATGTTTATGGGTCAGTCCTTCCTAGGACCACAGTGTACTAATGACAGTGACATGTTTATGGGTCAGTCCTTCCTAGGACCACAGTGTAGTAATGACAGTGACATGTTTATGGGTCAGTCCTTCCTAGGACCACAGTGTACTAATGACAGTGACATGTTTATGGGTCAGTCCTTCCTAGGACCACAGTGTACTATCGACAGTGACATGATTATGGGTCAGTCCTTCCTAGGACCATAGTGTACTAATGACAGTGACATGTTTCTGGGTCAGTCCTTCCTAGGACCACTGTGTACTAATGACAGTGACATGTTTATGTGTCAGTCCTTCCTAGGACCACAGTGTACTATCGACAGTGACATAATTATGGGTCAGTCCTTCCTAGGACCATAGTGTACTAATGACAGTGACATGTTTATGGGTCAGTCCTTCCTAGGACCACAGTGTACTAATGACAGTGCCATGTTTATGGGTCAGTCCTTCCTAGGACCACAGTGTACTAATGACAGTGACGTGTTTATGGGTCAGTCCTTCCTAGGACCACAGTGTAGTAATGACAGTGACATGTTTATGGGTCAGTCCTTCCTAGGACCACAGTGTACTAATGACAGTGACATGTTTATGGGTCAGTCCTTCCTAGGACCACAGTGTACTATCGACAGTGACATGATTATGGGTCAGTCCTTCCTAGGACCATAGTGTACTAATGACAGTGACATGTTTCTGGGTCAGTCCTTCCTAAGACCACTGTGTACTAATGACAGTGACATGTTTATGTGTCAGTCCTTCCTAGGACCACAGTGTACTATCGACAGTGACATAATTATGGGTCAGTCCTTCCTAGGACCATAGTGTACTAATGACAGTGACATGTTTATGGGTCAGTCCTTCCTAGGACCAAAGTGTACTAATGTCAGTGACATGTTTATGTGTCAGTCCTTCCTAGGACCACAGTGTACTAATGACAGTGACATGTTTATGGGTCAGTCCTTCCTAGGACCACAGTGTACTAATGACAGTGACATGTTTATGGGTCAGTCCTTCCTAGGACCATAGTGTACTAATGACAGTGCCATGTTTATGGGTTAGTCCTACCTAGGACCACAGTGTATGAATGACAGTGACATGTTTATGGGTCAGTCCTTCCTAGGACCATAGTGTACTATCGACATTGCCATGTTTATGGGTCAGTCCTTCCTAGTACCACAGTGTATTAGTGACAGTGACATGTTGATGGGTCAGTCCTTCCTAGGACCACAGTATACTAATGACAGTGACATGTTTATGGGTCAGTCCTTCCTAGGACCACAGTGTACTAATGACAGAGACATGTTTACGGGTCAGTCCTTCCTAGGACCATAGTGTACTAATGGCCTTGACACATTTTGGGGTCTGCTCTAGTATAGAAGTGTACTGATGTCTGAAATGCTCAGCCTAGTTTTCCTGTGATGGACAGTGATCCTGGGTAATGTCTGTGTTGTGTCCTGTGTTAGGAGATCCTGTTCACACCTTCGGCCCTGGAAGCGCTGACCTGCGAGGGAGGTTCAGATGATCTTGGAAGCCTCCTCAAAGTCTCTGAGCAGAAGCAGCAGCTGCTCACGTCTTATCAGGACATTGTATGTAACGGCAGCAAACAGCTTCGAGTGGATCGCTTCAGAGAGCTGGCCGTGGAGCTCAAGGAGCAGGTGGATGTACCAAAAATGGTGAACAGAGTACGTAGCCCCACCACACACACACACGCACGCACAAACAAACACAAACATACACAGTCCAATTATCTGGCTCCAGGATAAAGGAGATTCACATCTGTGATTTCTAGGTGAAAACTACAAAGGACGTAACTGTAAGCAGAAAGGAAAAGGGTTGGAATTTTGGGGCAAAACCGCCACCACAGGGGACAATTTGACAATTCCAGTGGATTTTAAATTTAGAATTTTAACTCCTTGAACACTAGAGATGTCTCCAATGCATTTTCGCAATGCAATGAACAGGTCTCTAGTTTGAAACCGCTTAATAGCCCCAGGAAAAGCAGTGGTGATTTGGGTAATCTGTCCCCTGTGGTGAAGCTGGTCTCAGGACTGATTAAAGCCGTAGATTTAGTGTCTCCTGAGTGATCCCTCCGTTTCCTTCTGTACAAATCCATGTGAGTCTCTTGTATGCTGTGATACTGGGGACCTCCCTGACCACGTGTGGTGCAGGTGACGTTTCTACGGCTGAGCAATTCCCATCCTATAGAACAGTAAATCAGAGTCTCTGGAGGTTATGGTCTTCAGTCCTAGTGTACAGATCTTTGTTTTTAGCTTCGTCTGGATGAGGTGAATGCCACCGCTACCCAACACCGTCTGCGATCCCTGCTCGAGGATCTGCTGGAAGTGGAGAAGATCCTGAGGGATGTGGACATTCTCTCGGCTCTGGCCAAGCTGCTGCCTAAGGGAGCCTGTGCCAGCAAAACTGTTCCACCGCCTGTGAACTCCACCAGCTGGGGCATCAACTCTACCAGCAGCTACAACTCCAGTGTGGAGGGAGAGGAGTCCTGGACTCCAGAAGAGAAGGATGAAGAAAACCCAAAGACTCAGTTCTCGGCCTTCGTTCAGCTGTGGGCAGGACTGCAGCCCATCCTGTGTGGCATCAACCGGTGAGACCTGCAGCACAGGCCCATAGTCTTCCATTCGGTCCTCAGGTCACTGGAAACTGAATTCCTTAACCCTTTCAGTTCCATAGAGGTGAGACCTGCAGCACAGGTCCATAGTCTTCCATTCTGTCCTCAGGTCATTGGAAACTGAATTCCTTAACCCTTTCAGTTCCATAGAGGTGAGACCTGCAGCACAGGTCCATAGTCTTCCATTCTGTCCTCAGGTCATTGGAAACTGAATTCCTTAACCCTTTCAGTTCCATAGAGGTGAGACCTGTAGCACAGGCCCATAGTCTTCCATTCTGTCTCCAGGTCATTGGAAACTGAATTCCTTAACCCTTTCAGTTCAATAGAAGTGAGACCCGCAGCACAGGCCCATAGTCTTCCATTCTGTCTCCAGGTCATTGGAAACTGAATTCCTTAACCCTTTCAGTTCCATAGAAGTGCAACCCGCAGCACAGGCCCATAGTCTTCCATTCTGTCTCCAGTTCATTGGAAACTGAATTCCTTAACCCTTTCAGTTCCATAGAGGTGAGAAATAAATTGTCAATATGTTGTGCACTCCCCTGGTCCACAAAGGATTAAGGAGACGTAATCACTCCTGAGAAGACTCCCTTAACTTTTTACCATGATCAGGAAAACCTAATGACCCCTGTGAACTTTTCCCCTTATACTCTTTTGGTTCTCAAGAATATCTTGTTCAATCAGTCCATTGAGGCGGATGTGACAGTTACTGGCAGGGTGTTGGGTCCACGTGGAGCGTACATGACTGTTACTGGCATAATGTCAGGTCCATGGGGGCGGACATGACAGTTACTGGCAGGATGTCAGGTCCATGGAGGCAGACATAACTTACTGGCAGGGTGTCAGGTCCATTAAGGCGGACATGACAGTTATTGGCAGGATGTCTAGTCTGTGGGGGTGGACATGACCGTTTCTGGCAGGACCAGAGACCCTCGCTGCACATAATATTCTTAGCCTTTTAAGAACCAGAGGGTTGTGGAATGCATTTCTTTTCAATGCATTTTCACCTCTGGTCTTTAGAGGGTTAAGTGGTCTCAAGCACTCCACCTGGTTCCGTTACAAAACAACTGTCCTGTCCACCCCAAATGCACCTGAGATTCTGCCAGCAACTGTCATGTCCGCCCCCATGCACCTGACCTCCAGGACTGATGGAACATGTCATCTCTTGTACAAGGGCAAAATACATAGGGGCCTTTAGTATTTTCTGGGCACAGTAAGAAAAGAAGCAGTTATTATTAGATGATGATATTAGTTCTCCATTACTATCAGAGACCAGACCCATCCTGCCCAGTGGATCTGATCCAATTCCACTTGGAAGGAAATGTTGGTTTAATTGGCTCTCGGCTGGTTCTGTCTGTTACATGGATTTGTCCTTGTCCCCCCAGGACCATTGAACCTGAGGCCCTCAAACAAGGGAACATGAGCTCTTTAGGTTTCACCAGCAAAGAACAGAGAAACCTGGGGCTCCTCGTCCACCTGATGACCAGTAACCCCAAAATCCTCTACTCTCCCGCAGGCACAGAGGTGGACAAGGTTATCCGAAAGGTAAGTACCATGTAGTAGTGTAATAATAACTACATGTGGGGAGAACTGTAATATACACATTATGGCTGAGAGTTTAACATGGTCCGGCCCAAAACAATAAAATATAATTCTGTGATTACTATTCGGTCCTTCTCCTGACTTTACTGTAATTAATGGGACCGGTCACTGATTAGATAAAATAATTCTGTGTTTTACTATTTAGTCCTTCTCCTGACGTTACTGTAACGAAGGGGACCGCTGACCCAATGAGATAAAATAATTCTGTGTTTTACTATTCGGTCCTTCTCCTGACGTTACTGTAATGAAGGGGACCGGTCATCCCAAGAGAAGTTATTTTAGTTAATGTAATAGAGAAGTAACATTTGGCTTTATGTTCTGCTATTTAGTAGCTTGTAATAAAAAATATCTAGTAAGAAATTAAGCTTCAGTCTGGCATTTTATGGTAATGAGTGTCTGTGCTGGGTCAGTATTCCCATACACTGGGGGGGTCTAATGACACAGAGAAGGGGGAAGATTGGTCTGGTATAGAACTATGTTAATTCGCTGTACAGTATGTTAATTAAAGTGCCAGAATCTGCCAGAACACACACAGGTTAATTTCCCAAAACCTAATTAACAGGACAATTCCTAGTAGAGCATGTGGACGGATTTTACTTCAGGTAAGTGTCCTGGTCAGGGCAGTGACCGCTCTCTTTCTATTCTCATAGGCCAATGAGACCTTTGCATTTGTGGGTAACATGACTCAGTACGCCTGGATGTGGATGAACATTTCGGCAGAGATCCGCGGTTTGCTGGAAGAAGGCATATTACAGAGGCAAATTCAGTGGCTGCAGCAGGTATTATGGGGCTCCGACCATCAGGGACGTGGTACACATGTACGTACAGCGCAAAAGAGGAGCAATTCTGGGGCAAACCAGTGACACCGTACATAATCCATAAAAATAACCCACAGTCACACTGGTGTCAATGGGGTTTTAACCCTTGGACTGCGGACAGTGAGTTGGGGATCTCTCCTAGCGTTTAGAGTTCATGGCCCCATTTAAATCTGTAGGAGTGTGTATTGTTCCCCTATAATGTAGATGAATTGCCCCTCTTGGCTTTGGCTCTAGGTGCATGGTTCTACATCGTCCCTACGTTATCACGAATGTATGGGTTTGTCCATATTTCCCTTATTGATACTATAGACACTGAAGGGTCCAATTCATGGATCCTGTGTCGTTTTCTTGTACCCTCACGGTCTGGTCTCCTTCCGGACATATTATCTCTCTGCAGTTTACCACCGACCTGCAGAAACACCCAGAGCTTCTCAATGGCTCCGACAGCGAGCTCCTTCGCAGGGTCATCAGCGCCAACTTCACTATGCCCAATGCTACCACCCTCCTCCAACAGCTGGACACCATCGATAACGCAGCCTGTGGTTGGACCCAATTCATGTCTAAGGTGAGGGCCTTTCTCCATTGTACTAGACTGATAACCTCGTCCCATTTTTAAGAGAGAATTTAAGTAGAGTATTCCTAAAGCGGCAATGAAGAGTTGCTGCACATTCATACATAGAGAAGGCAACAGGAGATTTTGGAGTTAAAAGCTAAAGACTTGGTGTAAGAAGGGTTTCTCGAGCGCTGGACTGTCGTTTCCCTTGGGGGAAATCTTTATAGTACTGATGGAAGGGGGCAGCTGTGGATATTCATTGGGATGTAACATTCAAAGATAAAAAGAATTTATTCAAAATGCTCTTGGATAGCATAAGTGACAATGTATATTATTGGGAATAAATACAAGAGGAACACATTAAGACCATTGTGGCTTAAAAAAGAGGTTAGCAGGGTACTGGAGGAGCTCAGTTCAGTTATGGCCAAAACATAATATTTATTTACTCATGTCAGGCATAGAGGACAGCAGATGTAGTAACATTATTCAAAAAGGGGTCACAATCTACATCTGTAAATTATAGAGTTTGTGATATTAGATCTACTAAAGGATTTTGTCATGGCCATGGTTAGGCCTCATCTGAAATATAGAGTACAGTTTTGAGCCAATAAAGGGATTGGAGGATCAGAGTTATAAAGAGAGACGGGTCAGACTGGGTTTGTTTACATTAGAGAAGTCTAAGGGGTGATATGATTACCATGTACACTTGTATTAGAGAAGAGACGTGTAAGGGGTGATATGATACCATGTACACTTGTATTAGAGAAGAGAGGTGTAAGGGGTGATATGATTACCATTTACACTTATATTAGAGAAGAGATGTGTAAGAGGTGATATGATTACCATTTACACTTATATTAGAGAAGAGACGTGTAAGGGGGACATGATACCATTTACACTTATATTAGAGAAGAGAGGTGTAAGGGGAGATATGATACCATTTACACTTATATTAGAGAAGAGAGGTGTAAGGGGTGATATGATTACCATTTACACATATATTAGAGAAGAGACGTGTAAGGGGATATGATTACCATTTACACATCTCTTCTCTAATATAAGTGTAAATGGTAATCATATCCCCTTACACGTCTCTTCTCTAATATATGTGTAAATGGTAATCATATCACCCCTTAGATGTCTCTTCTCTAATATAAGTGTAACTGGTAATCATATCACCCCTTATATTAGAGAAAAGAGGAGTAAGGGGTGATATGATTACCAGTTACACTTATATTAGAGAAAAGAGGAGTAAGTGTAAATGGTAATCATATCACCCCTTACACGTCTCTTCTCTAATATAAGTGTAAATGGTAATCATATCCCCTTACACGTCTCTTCTCTAATATATGTGTAAATGGTAATCATATCACCCCTTAGATGTCTCTTCTCTAATATAAGTGTAACTGGTAATCATATCACCCCTTATATTAGAGAAGAGACGTGTAAGGGGTGATATGATTACCATTTACACTTATATTAGAGAAAAGAGGAGTAAGTGTAAATGGTAATCATATCACCCCTTACACGTCTCTTCTCTAATATAACTGTAAATGGTAATCATATCACCCCTTACACATCTCATCTCTAATATAAGTGTAAGGGGTGATATGATTACCATTTACACTTATATTAGAGAAGAGACGTGTAAGGGGTGATATGATTACCATTTACACTTATATTAGAGAAAAGAGGAGTAAGGGGTGATATGATTACCATTTACACATATATTAGAGAAGAGAGGTGTAAGGGGTGATATGATTACCATTTACACTTATATTAGAGAAGAGAGGTGTAAGGGGTGATATGATTACCAGTTACACTTATATTAGAGAAGAGACGTGTAAGGGGCAATATGATTACCAGTTACACTTATATTAGAGAAGAGACGTCTAAGGGGTGATATGATACCATTTACACTTCTATTCAAGGTCAATACAAAGAACTATCCAAAAGCTGAGCAGAAAACAAGGTCATCCATTAAAAGGATAGTATTGCTAGATTTTTACAAAAAAATAGTATTGTAGACATTAAAACCATGAATAGAAAGAGTTAACTCCTATCTCTCAGTCTTTTACAGTTTGAGAGATGGAAGCATGTAAAGTTCGGGTTTCCCAGAAGTCTCCCATCTAGCTGAGAAAAGCACAATCCGGTCCTGGGACCATCCTTTAATACTAAAGGAGAGGCATTTTCTATTAAAACAAAAGCAGGGATTTTTTTCCAGTAAGGGCTGTAATGTTATGGAATTCTTTGCCTCTGGATACTATTCTTGCAAATACTGTACACTTTCTTTCAAAACTTTAATGGCTTTCTAGCTAAGAACAATGTTGAGAACTGTGAGTTTTGGCTTTACATCAGATGGGGTGTAGATTTAGGGAAATATCTGCTGTTTGGCATCAGGAAGGATTTTTTTTTTTCTTTTTACCCACTTGTGGTTAATTGGAAATGGCTACAATAGTGTGTTTTCTTCCTCTGGATCAATAAGGTTATTATCTACATGGTGACTCTTTAGTAGTTGTAACATTAATAATGGAGGAAAGACCGTATTGGGCAGCGCTAGCGCAGTTTAACTCTTTAGCACTGAATACTTCAGTTATGCTGTTGCTTTCTGTGTCACCTAGGTGAGCGTGGACATCTTCAAAGGTTTCCCCAACGAGGACAGCATTGTGAACTACACCCTGAACCAGGCGTATCATGATAACGTTACCGTGTTTGCCAGTGAGTGTCCTCTGTTTGTGGTGCAGAGCAGTGAATGATCCACAGAGAGTCCTGAGTGTCCTCTGTTTGTGGTGCAGCAGTGAATAATCCCACAGAGTCCTGAGTGTCCTCTGTTTGTGGTGCAGCAGTGAATGATCCCACAGAGAGTCCTGAGTGTCCTCTGTTTGTGGTGCAGAGCAGTGAATGATCCCACAGAGAGTCCTGAGTGTCCTCTGTTTGTGGTGCAGCAGTGAATAATCCCACAGAGAGTCCTGAGTGTCCTCTGTTTGTGGTGCAGAGCAGTGAATGATCCCACAGAGTCCTGAGTGTCCTCTGTTTGTGGTGCAGAGCAGTGAATGATCCCACAGAGTCCTGAGTGTCCTCTGTTTGTGGTGCAGAGCAGTGAATGATCCCACAGAGAGTCCTGAGTGTCTTCTTACTCCTGTTTTCCCTCTGGATTTCCCTATTTCTGATCTCCGGGACTCATGTCCTGTCCTCTCTCATGTCCATATCCCAGATCTCACTTTCTGGCAGTGCTGCGTTAATTCCTTCTCTTCTGCTTTATACTGTACAACGCCTCCAATTTCAGGCTTACTATCC
Source organism: Rhinophrynus dorsalis (assembly GCA_037306005.1). Lineage (NCBI taxonomy): Eukaryota > Metazoa > Chordata > Amphibia > Anura > Rhinophrynidae > Rhinophrynus > Rhinophrynus dorsalis. The sequence goes on from CM074726.1 coordinate 1,099,629, forward strand.
CCCAGAACACATGTGCAATGAGAACATGCTAACGCACAACAGGCATCGCTGTAACGCACCGTGAGCACACGCTAATGCATAACACAGGCACATTGTAATGCACAGTGAGTACACGCTAACGCACAACATGGGCCTGCACTAACACACCGTGAGTACACGCTAAAGCACAACATGGCCCTGCAGTAACACACAGTGAGTACACGCTAATGCACATCACAGGTGTGCAGTAACACACAGTGAGTACACGCTAAAGCACAACATGGGCGTGCAGTAACGCACTGTGAGCACACGCTAATGCACAACACAGGCACATTGTAATGCACAGTGAGTACACGCTAACGCACAACGTGGGCCTGCAGTAACACACCTTGAGTACACGCTAAAGCACAACATGGCCCTGCAGTAACACACAGTGAGTACATGCTAAAGCACAACATGGCCCTGCAGTAAGACACAGAGAGTACACGCTAATGCACATCACAGGTGTGCAGTAACACACAATGAGTACGTGCTAATGCACAACATGGGTGTGCAGTAATGCACAGTGAGCACGGAGTTGCTCCTGTTTTCCCCTATGTATGTGGCCCTGTTGGTCCAGCTCTCATCAATCTTGTTTCACCTCCCAGGTGTGATCTTCCAGACCCAGAAGGATGGGTCCCTCCCGCCGCACGTCCTGTACAAGATCAGACAGAATTCTAGCTTCACCGAAAAGACCAATGAGATCCGCCGCGCCTACTGGAGACCCGGACCCAACACTGGCGGACGCTTCTACTTCCTGTATGGCTTTGTGTGGATACAGGGTCAGTACCAAGTACTCACTCCTCACAGGCTTTCTGTCTCATATATATATATATATATATATATATATATATATATATATATATATATATATATATATATATATATTATAAATAGCTACTTGATCTCAAAAGCTTGTCCGTACAATTGAATGTTAGTCCAATAAAGGTATTATTACATACTCATTCATTTGGGCTGCATATAAATAAACAACTTTGCTTCTATACTGTGTATTCAAGACATTTCTAACATTTAAGTGGTTAAAAGTCCCATTTAGATGAAAGCAAACGTCTGTTTATTCCTTTATGGTGCAGGTGGCTAGCACCAGAATTATTCCATGTACTTTGTTCATACGGTCCAGACCCCTTGTCTAGAGCTGTATTTGGGTTCACAATGGATCGGGTTTAGAACATACAGGTCATCCTGGTATTTTATGTAGAAATTCCTTTTCAGATATGATGGATCGTGCAATTATCAATACAATTGTGGGACATGACGTGGTGGAACCTGGGAACTATGTCCAGATGTTTCCATATCCGTGTTACACACGAGATGAGTAAGTACGGTGGGGACACCTGTCTGTGGGGTTGGGTCAGGTTCCAGACGTTGTGTATCCGTGTTACACACGAGATGAGTAAGTACAGTGGGGACACCTGTCTGTGGGGTTGGGTCAGGTTCCAGACGTTGTGTATCCGTGTTACACACGAGATGAGTAAGTACAGTGGGGACACCTGTCTGTGGGGTTGGGTCAGGTTCCAGACGTTGTGTATCCGTGTTACACACGAGATGAGTAAGTACAGTGGGGACACCTGTCTGTGGGGTTGGGTCAGGTTCCAGACGTTGTGTATCCGTGTTACACACGAGATGAGTAAGTACAGTGGGGACACCTGTCTGTGGGGTTGGGTCAGGTTCCAGACGTTGTGTATCCGTGTTACACACGAGATGAGTAAGTACTGTGGGGACGCCTGTCTCTGGGGTTGGGTCGGGTTCCAGATGTTCTGTATACGCGTCACACACGAGATGAGTAAGTACGGTGGGGACGCCTGTCTGTGGGGTTGGGTCAGGTTCCAGATCAGTGAGCACAGCTGGGACTCCTGTCTCTGGGGTTTGGTCGGGTTACATGAAGCGGATGAGAACATCCAGATCTACCAGACAGATGTGTACATAAGACCAGGACAAGCTGCCAGGGGACACGGTCATGTTCACCCATTGTTGCATTTATGTAAAACAACTAGTTAATTCCAGTCTTATTATGACTTTAACTGTGATTATAAAATGCCATGAAAGAAGAATGGAAATATTAATAGTGTCCATGTGTCCTTCCAGCTTTCTGTTTGTGATCGAGCACATGATGCCGCTGTGCATGGTAATCTCCTGGGTCTATTCCGTGGCTATGATGATTCAGCACATTGTGGCAGAGAAAGAACATCGCCTGAAGGAGGTAAAGTTACCCTGAGCTCTGCCACTGAAATACCAAAAGTGCCGCAATTGTAAAGTCCTGGGGTGCAAACAACTTGAAGGGTACATTTGTATTCTGAAAATAGAACATATTTAAGGTTTCTCAGTTACATGAAATAAACTGGGAACTTAAAAGGATTATCATGTTTCACGAAGTGCAATGGGCACAGACATGGTATGTAAACTGGGACTACTCTGTATGGCCCCAAAATGGCTCCTATCAACCATTTGTTATGGGGGGCAGAAAACTGACCCCTTTACCGGCTACAACACAAGTCTGACATCTTTGGCTCTTGGACAGACTCGTGGACCTACTGCCGTCACCCTGGACGGCCTGGGGTCTGGCTGCTGTCGCCCTGATGTCTGGTTGCTGTTGCCCTGGACTGCCTGGGGCCTGTACAGTGGGTTTATCTTCGTGCAGAAGACAGTAACCGGGGGTGGCACTGGGGTGAGGGTGCGGATCTCATTTTAGGCACATGCTGGTGGTTTGGGGCTCACAATAGAGCCCTAGCTGAATTTGTCCGTTCCTATTCCAGGAAGCAGATCACCCAAAAGGGCCACTATCTCCTAGTACCAATTAATATAAAAAGTAAACGAACAGTGTGAACTGTAATAACGATGGAACGTCCTATTAGCAGGAGTATGTTTCTTTCCTCCGTAGAAAGGCCGACAATGTGTAGATTCTTAATAAGGAAAGTTTGTCTCCTCCTTTAATCTGGCTTTGTGCAGGTGATGAAGATGATGGGCCTAAACAATGCCGTGCACTGGGTTGCCTGGTTCATTACGGGCTTTGTCCAGCTCTCGATCTCTGTGACTGCGCTGACCGGCATCCTGAAGTACGGCCAGGTCCTCATGCACAGCAACGTCTTCATCATCTGGCTCTTCCTCTCCATCTACGCGGTGGCCACCATCATGTTCTGGTAGGAAGGGAAGGTGCTGCTCGGTGACAGGGCGATGGTGGGATTAGAAGTTCTGGTATATAGGGAGGATAGTGCCATCTTTCCTAATTTGTAATAATAAAACGGTAAGGGGAAGGAGAAACTTGTGAGGGGTAAATGGTGGGGGGAGGCAATGTACCTGTAGGACTGCACTGTATCTATAGATGGTGGGGAGACTGATTAAAATGAATTTACTGTTCTGCAGTCTAGTATGTAACGGACATGTAGAAGTCAGCCCTGTAGGGTCATGTGCTCATGGTAAAGGAGGGGAAACAAACCATAATAGGAGGCAAATAAATCTTCCCCAAATCTCCACTTATTTAAATGGGGCTGTTTTTCAATCTGGATGCTAGAGGTGTCACCCCCCCCCCCCCAATCTTTGTCCCTGCAGTTTCCTGGTCTCCGTCTTGTACTCTAAGGCCAAGCTGGCCTCAGCTTGTGGTGGCATCATCTACTTCCTAAGCTACGTGCCCTACATGTACGTGGCCATCAGGGAGGAAGTGGCCCATGACAAGATTACGGCCTTTGAGAAGTGCATCGCGGTGAGTACTGTCCCGTCGCTATATTGTCTCGTTCCACTTCTTTGGGACCGCTGTCTGACTGACATGCTGTAACTCCCACACAATCTATACACAAGCTCCAGTCTTACTGACTCTAATCATCCCCCCTTCACTCCAGTCTTACTGACTCTAATCATCCCCCCTTCACTCCAGTCTTACTGACTCTAATCATCCCCCCTTCACTCCAGTCTTACTGACTCTAATCATCCCCCTTCACTCCAGTCTTACTGACTCTAATCATCCCCCCCTTTTACTCCAGTCTTACTGACTCTAATCATCCCCCCTTCACTCCAGTCTTACTGACTCTAATCATCCCCCCTTCACTCCAGTCTTACTGACTCTAATCATCCCCCCTTCACTCCAGTCTTACTCTTATACGCTAATCGTCCACCCCTTCACTCCAGTCTTAGTGACTCTAATCATCCCCCCTTCACTGCAGTCTTACTAACTCTATCATCTTCCCCCAGTCTCTCATGTCTACGACAGCCTTTGGCCTTGGCTCCAAGTACTTTGCCCTGTACGAAGTGGCCGGGGTGGGCATTCAGTGGCGCACATTCAGCCAGTCGCCAGTGGAAGGAGACGACTTTAACCTCATGTTGTCCATGATGATGCTGATAATAGACGCAGTGGTGTACGGAATCCTGACCTGGTACATTGAGGCTGTTCACCCAGGTACAGTGCAGAGATGGAGAACAGGATGTGTGTGTGTGTATGTATGATATATATATATATATAATCATTATAATGATAAATAATGCTACATGTGTAGCGTCCCTCTGTGCTTTGTTTGGGCTCCCAGACCCCCCAGAGCTGGGTAATTTGTGCCAATGTTATAATGGGTTTGTTTGTGGGTATAAAACTGGTGCATACAGTGTGTGAAGGAGTTTTACTCTCCTGTACGGATCTTTATAAGGGGGAAGCTCTGGATTATTTCCAAAATAGCATAAAAGTTTAGACTTAATCTGTGTACCCACACACACTACGCGTTCCACTCCCTAGAAACATCACTGAGTCTCCTGTATAAAGACAATGGGGAGAAGGGCTGGAGATATAACTGAAGTACAGTGTAGACTTAATCTGTGTACCCACACACACTACGCGTTCCACTCCCCAGAAACATCACTGAGTCTCCTGTATAAAGACAATGGGGAGAAGGGCTGGAGATACAACTGCAGTACAGTGTAGACTTAATCTGTGTACCCACACACACTACGCGTTCCACTCCCCAGAAACATCACTGAGTCTCCTGTATAAAGACAGTGGGGAGAAGGGCTGGAGATATAACTGCAGTACAGGGGACACATGAACGTTCTCGTTCATTTTGTTGGGGCATTTAACCCCTAGAATGCTAGGAAGGTTTCTAACCCAATATACTGCCCATGTTGAGGATTCCCATGTCGCATGTTCTGTTCTAGGTATGTATGGCCTCCCCCGTCCCTGGTACTTCCCCTTCCAGAGGTCCTATTGGATGGGGAGTGGGAGGATGGAGACCTGGGAGTGGTCCTGGCCCTGGTCTAGACCCCCTCGCCTCAGCATCATGGAAGAAGACCAAGCCTGTGCCATGGAAAGCAGACGCCTGGGTGAGTGTGCACAGTGTTGGGAGGGATCAGTGCAGGGAGGGGAGGGAGTATAGGGGAGGAGAAGGTGGAGGGAGGGAGTATAGGGGAGGGATCAGTGCAGGGAGGGGAGGGAGTATAGGGGAGGAGAGGGTGGAGGGAGGGAGTATAGGGGAGGGATCAGTGCAGGGAGGGGAGGGAGTATAGGGGAGGAGAGGGTGGAGGGAGGGAGTATAGGGGAGGGATCAGTGCAGGGAGGGGAGGGAGTATAGGGGAGGAGAGGGTGGAGGGAGGGAGTATAGGGGAGGGATCAGTGCAGGGAGGGGAGGGAGTATAGGGGAGGAGAGGGTGGAGGGAGGGAGTATAGGGGAGGGATCAGTGCAGGGAGGGGAGGGAGTATAGGGGAGGAGAGGGTGGAGGGAGGGAGTATAGGGGAGGGGTCAGGGGAGGGAAAGGAGGGAGGAGAGGGAGGGAGGGAAAGGAGAGAGTATAGGGAGGGATCGGGGCAGGGAGGGGATTGATTTAATGTCCAGTTTATATAAAAATCTGACTGGTTTATATATTATTATAATGTCCAGTTTATATTCTCATTATGATCAGTGTATTTACCAGGTTATATATGAATGTAATGTCCAGTTTATATTAACACTTTGTTTACAGGATTACATCCCCCTCTTGTGTTTGGTTAACCCCATAGAATGTATCTGGACGCACATTTCTCAGTATTACGTACACGGGGTGTCACATTTCTCAGTATTATGTACACGGGATGTTACATTTCTCAGTATTATGTACACGGGATGTCACTCAGTTTCCCATGTGGTCTAATTCCTCTCTCTCCCTCCCAGAGGAAACCCGTGGGATTGAGGAGGAACCCAGCCACCTCCCCCTAGTGGTCTGCATTGATAAACTCACCAAAATCTATAAGACTGGCAACAAGCTGGCACTGAACAAGCTGAGTCTGAATCTACACGAGAACCAGGTGGTTTCCTTCTTAGGGCACAATGGTGCTGGCAAGACGACCACAATGTAAGTGACGGCGCTCTCCTCTTCCATCAGAACAACCACAAGGCCACACATTACTATGTCTCCTCTTCCATCACAACAACCACAAGGCCACACATTACTGTGTCTCCTCTTCCATCAGAACAACCACAAGGCCACACATTACTATGTCTCCTCTTCCATCAGAACAACCACAAGGCCACACATCACTATGTCTCCTCTTCCATCAGAACAACCACAAGGTCACACATTACTACATCTCCTCTTCCATCAGAACAACCACAAGGCCACACATTACTATGTCTCCTCTTCCATCACAACAACCACAAGGCCACACATTACTGTGTCTCCTCTTCCATCAGAACAACCACAAGGCCACACATTACTGTGTCTCCTCTTCCATCACAACAACCACAAGGTCACACATCACTATGTCTCCTCTTCCATCAGAACAACCACAAGGTCACACATTACTATGTCTCCTCTTCCATCAGAACAACCACAAGGCCACACATTACTATGTCTCCTCTTCCATCAGAATAACCACAAGGCCACACATTACTATGTCTCCTCTTCCATCAGAACAACCACAAGGCCACACATTACTGTGTCTCCTCTTCCATCAGAACAACCACAAGGTCACACATCACTATGTCTCCTCTTCCATCAGAACAACCACAAGGTCACACATTACTATGTCTCCTCTTCCATCAGAACAACCACAAGGCCACACATTACTGTGTCTCCTCTTCCATCAGAACAACCACAAGGTCACACATTACTATGTCTCCTCTTCCATCAGAACAACCACAAGGTCACACAGTACTATGTCTCCTCTTCCATCAGAACAACCACAAGGTCACACAGTACTATGTCTCCTCTTCCATCAGAACAACCACAAGGTCACACAGTACTATGTCTCCTCTTCCATCAGAACAACCACAAGGTCACACAGTACTATGTCTCCTCTTCCATCAGAACAACCACAAGGTCACACAGTACTATGTCTCCTCTTCCATCAGAACAACCACAAGGTCACACAGTACTATGTCTCCTCTTCCATCAGAACAACCACAAGGTCACACAGTACTATGTCTCCTCTTCCATCAGAACAACCACAAGGTCACACATTACTATGTCTCCTCTTCCATCAGAACAACCACAAGGCCACACATTACTGCATCTCCTCTTCCGTTTTACATTTAAACTGTCCAGGCAGAGTTCTCAGAGTTTTTCACAACCTAAAAGTGTGTGGAAATCAGGAAAATCAATAATTTGTAAAGATAAATCCATAGTAACATAGTAATTTAGGTTGAAAAAAGACTTGCGTCCATCTAGTTCAACCCTTTTCCTATTCTTGTTTACCAACCCACTGTTGGAAGATTCTTCATGTAAAAGTTATTACAATTTAGACTTGAATCCAGACTGTCCTCACCTGCCCCAATGGGTGGCTGAAAGGCATTTTTCTTCTATAATTTAGTCCACGGCCACAAATGAAACCTTCATTTTAAGTTAATTTAATGAAAAATGTCCCAGCAGTGGGAGTCCCCTTGTGTTGTTCAGCAGACAAAGTCCAAGGATATAATTTTGTAAGAACGTTTGCTGCTCCTTTTGGCTTGGTCCATTTGCATCACAACAGTTGTATATTTTGGCCGAGATTCCATTGCAGTTGATGATTCTGTAAAGGGATTTCTCTACAAATGTCTCCACAGACATCAGTGAGGTTTTATTAACTAAAACCGATAATTCATCAGTTGCAATGTAGTCTAGGCTTATGTCAATTTATTAGTTGATTGTATACCCTGCTACTGCAGTACTGGTACCACAACTAGCCTTACCGCTGATTACTTACACACTGTACCGCAGCTGGCCTCCGTGCTGACTATTTACACACACTGTACCGCAGCTGGTCTCCGTGCTGACTATTTACACACACTGTACCGCAGCTGGCCTCCGTGCTGACTATTTACACACACTGTACCGCAGCTGGCCTCCGTGCTGACTATTTACACACACTGTACCGCAGCTGGTCTCCGTGCTGACTATTTACACACACTGTACCGCAGCTGGCCTCCGTACTGACTATTTACACACACTGTACCGCAGCTGGCCTCCGTGCTGACTATTTACACACACTGTACCGCAGCTGGCCTCCGTGCTGACTATTTACACACACTGTACCGCAGCTGGCCTCCGTGCTGACTATTTACACACACTGTACCGCAGCTGGTCTCCGTGCTGACTATTTACACACACTGTACCGCAGCTGGTCTCCGTGCTGACTATTTACACACACTGTACCGCAGCTGGCCTCCGTACTGACTATTTACACACACTGTACCGCAGCTGGCCTCCGTGCTGACTATTTACACACACTGTACCGCAGCTGGCCTCCGTACTGACTATTTACACACACAGTACCGCAGCTGGCCTCCGTGCTGACTATTTACACACACTGTACCGCAGCTGGCCTCCGTGCTGACTATTTACACACACTGTACCGCAGCTGGCCTCCGTGCTGACTATTTACACACACTGTACCGCAGCTGGTCTCCGTGCTGACTATTTACACACACTGTACCGCAGCTGGCCTCCGTACTGACTATTTACACACACAGTACCGCAGCTGGCCTCCGTGCTGACTATTTACACACACTGTACCGCAGCTGGCCTCCGTACTGACTATTTACACACACTGTACCGCAGCTGGCCTCCGTGCTGACTATTTACACACACTGTACCACAGCTGGTCTCCGTACTGACTATTTACACACACTGTACCGCAGCTGACCTCCGTGCTGACTATTTACACACACTGTACCGCAGCTGGCCTCCGTACTGACTATTTACACACACTGTACCGCAGCTGGCCTCCGTGCTGACTATTTACACACACTGTACCGCAGCTGGCCTCCGTGCTGACTATTTACACACACTGTACCGCAGCTGGCCTCCGTGCTGACTATTTACACACACTGTACCGCAGCTGGCCTCCGTACTGACTATTTACACACACTGTACCGCAGCTGGCCTCCGTACTGACTATTTACACACACTGTACCGCAGCTGGCCTCCGTGCTGACTATTTACACACACTGTACCGCAGCTGGTCTCCGTGCTGACTATTTACACACACTGTACCGCAGCTGGTCTCCGTGCTGACTATTTACACACACTGTACCGCAGCTGGCCTCCGTGCTGACTATTTACACACACTGTACCACAGCTGGCCTCCGTACTGACTATTTACACACACTGTACCGCAGCTGGCCTCCGTGCTGACTATTTACACACACTGTACCGCAGCTGGCCTCCGTACTGACTATTTACACACACTGCACCGCAGCTGGCCTCCGTGCTGACTATTTACACACACTGTACCGCAGCTGGCCTCCGTGCTGACTATTTACACACACAGTACCGCAGCTGGCCTCCGTGCTGACTATTTACACACACTGTACCACAGCTGGCCTCCGTACTGACTATTTACACACACTGTACCGCAGCTGGCCTCCGTGCTGACTATTTACACACACTGTACCACAGCTGGCCTCCGTGCTGACTATTTACACACACTGTACCGCAGCTGACCTCCGTACTGACTATTTACACACACTGTACCGCAGCTGGTCTCCGTACTGACTATTTACACACACTGTACCGCAGCTGACCTCCGTGCTGACTATTTACACACACTGTACCGCAGCTGGTCTCCGTACTGACTATTTACACACACTGTACCACAGCTGGCCTCCGTGCTGACTATTTACACACACTGTACCGCAGCTGACCTCCGTGCTGACTATTTACACACACTGTACCGCAGCTGGCCTCCGTACTGACTATTTACACACACTGCACCGCAGCTGGCCTCCGTGCTGACTATTTACACACACTGTACCACAGCTGGTCTCCGTACTGACTATTTACACACACTGTACCGCAGCTGGCCTCCGTACTGACTATTTACACACACTGTACCGCAGCTGGCCTCCGTACTGACTATTTACACACACTGTACCACAGCTGGTCTCCGTACTGACTATTTACACACACTGTACCACAGCTGGTCTCCGTACTGACTATTTACACACACTGTACCGCAGCTGGTCTCCGTACTGACTATTTACACACACTGTACCGCAGCTGGTCTCCGTACTGACTATTTACACACACTGTACCGCAGCTGGCCTCCGTGCTGACTATTTACACACACTGTACCGCAGCTGGCCTCCGTACTGACTATTTACACACACTGTACCACAGCTGGTCTCCGTACTGACTATTTACACACACTGTACCGCAGCTGGCCTCCGTGCTGACTATTTACACACACTGTACCGCAGCTGGCCTCCGTACTGACTATTTACACACACTGTACCACAGCTGGTCTCCGTGCTGACTATTTACACACACTGTACCGCAGCTGGTCTCCGTACTGACTATTTACACACACTGTACCGCAGCTGGCCTCCGTGCTGACTATTTACACACACTGTACCGCAGCTGGCCTCCGTGCTGACTATTTACACACACTGTACCGCAGCTGGCCTCCGTGCTGACTATTTACACACACTGTACCGCAGCTGGCCTCCGTACTGACTATTTACACACACTGTACCGCAGCTGGCCTCCGTGCTGACTATTTACACACACTGTACCGCAGCTGGCCTCCGTACTGACTATTTACACACACTGTACCGCAGCTGGTCTCCGTGCTGACTATTTACACACACTGTACCGCAGCTGGCCTCCGTACTGACTATTTACACACACTGTACCGCAGCTGACCTCCGTACTGACTATTTACACACACTGTACCGCAGCTGGTCTCCGTGCTGACTATTTACACACAATGTACCGCAGCTGGCCTCCGTACTGACTATTTACACACACTGTACCGCAGCTGGCCTCCGTGCTGACTATTTACACACACTGTACCGCAGCTGGCCTCCGTACTGACTATTTACACACACTGTACCGCAGCTGACCTCCGTACTGACTATTTACACACACTGTACCGCAGCTGGCCTCCGTGCTGACTATTTACACACACTGTACCGCAGCTGGCCTCCGTGCTGACTATTTACACACACTGTACCGCAGCTGGCCTCCGTGCTGACTATTTACACACACTGTACCGCAGCTGGCCTCCGTGCTGACTATTTACACACACTGTACCACAGCTGACCTCCGTACTGACTATTTACACACACTGTACCGCAGCTGGCCTCCGTGCTGACTATTTACACACACTGTACCGCAGCTGGCCTCCGTGCTGACTATTTACACACACTGTACCGCAGCTGGCCTCCGTGCTGACTATTTACACACACTGTACCGCAGCTGGCCTCCGTGCTGACTATTTACACACACAGTACCGCAGCTGGCCTCCGTGCTGACTATTTACACACACTGTACCGCAGCTGGCCTCCGTGCTGACTATTTACACACACTGTACCGCAGCTGGCCTCCGTACTGACTATTTACACACACTGTACCGCAGCTGGCCTCCGTACTGACTATTTACACACACTGTACCGCAGCTGGCCTCCGTACTGACTATTTACACACACTGTACCGCAGCTGGTCTCCGTACTGACTATTTACACACAATGTACCACAGCTGGCCTCCGTACTGACTATTTACACACACTGTACCGCAGCTGGTCTCCGTACTGACTATTTACACACACTGTACCGCAGCTGGCCTCCGTACTGACTATTTACACACACTGTACCGCAGCTGGCCTCCGTACTGACTATTTACACACACTGTACCGCAGCTGGCCTCCGTACTGACTATTTACACACACAGTACCGCAGCTGGCCTCCGTACTGACTATTTACACACACAGTACCGCAGCTGGCCTCCGTACTGACTATTTACACACACTGTACCGCAGCTGGCCTCCGTGCTGACTATTTACACACACTGTACCGCAGCTGGCCTCCGTACTGACTATTTACACACACTGTACCGCAGCTGGTCTCCGTGCTGACTATTTACACACACTGTACCGCAGCTGGCCTCCGTGCTGACTATTTACACACACTGTACCGCAGCTGGCCTCCGTACTGACTATTTACACACACAGTACCGCAGCTGGCCTCCGTACTGACTATTTACACACACTGTACCGCAGCTGGCCTCTGTGCTGACTATTTACACACACTGTACCGCAGCTGGTCTCCGTACTGACTATTTACACACACTGTACCACAGCTGGTCTCCGTACTGACTATTTACACACACTGTACCGCAGCTGGCCTCCGTACTGACTATTTACACACACTGTACCGCAGCTGGTCTCCGTGCTGACTATTTACACACACTGTACCGCAGCTGGCCTCCGTGCTGACTATTTACACACACAGTACCGCAGCTGGCCTCCGTGCTGACTATTTACACACACTGTACCGCAGCTGGCCTCCGTGCTGACTATTTACACACACTGTACCGCAGCTGGCCTCTGTGCTGACTATTTACACACACTGTACCGCAGCTGGCCTCCGTGCTGACTATTTACACACACTGTACCGCAGCTGGCCTCCGTGCTGACTATTTACACACACTGTACCGCAGCTGGCCTCCGTGCTGACTATTTACACACACTGTACCGCAGCTGGCCTCCGTGCTGACTATTTACACACACTGTACCGCAGCTGGCCTCCGTACTGACTATTTACACACACTGTACCGCAGCTGGCCTCCGTACTGACTATTTACACACACTGTACCGCAGCTGGCCTCCGTGCTGACTATTTACACACACTGTACCGCAGCTGACCTCCGTGCTGACTATTTACACACACTGTACCGCAGCTGGCCTCCGTACTGACTATTTACACACACTGTACCGCAGCTGGCCTCCGTACTGACTATTTACACACACTGTACCGCAGCTGGCCTCCGTGCTGACTATTTACACACACTGTACCGCAGCTGGCCTCCGTACTGACTATTTACACACACTGTACCGCAGCTGACCTCCGTACTGACTATTTACACACACTGTACCACAGATGATTTGCACACCATGAATCCAGGATTTTCTCAGTCGTTGTAAACGCATTTTATGTTTCAGCCCTCTGGAAAGGCCACTTTTTTTTTATTTTTTTTTATTTAAACGTTTCAAAATTTGTCTTGATGTTAAGGACTTGTTTGTTTAATAAATACATTTCCTCGAGGAAAATTATATGAAGTCAACTCTAATGGATTCTGAAGATGAGGTAAATAATAAAAATACAGGACACTACCTAAAACCAATCTTCTTGACCTCTCCTTATCAGGTCTATCCTAACCGGTCTCTTTCCCCCAACCTCCGGCTCAGCCACTATTTATGGGCATGACATCCGTACAGAGATGAACGAGATCCGCAAGAGCATGGGGATGTGCCCTCAGCACAACGTTCTGTTTGATAAGCTGACTGTAGAGGAACATCTGTGGTTTTACTCCAGACTGAAGGGGATGGCTGAGGAACAGATCCGCAAAGAGATGGATAAGTATGCACCATGAGTAATCAGGACAGTTATTCATTATAAGAGGTATTAGAGAAACGTTCTAGAGCTGGGATTCTGAACTCCAGTACCCAAGGACTGCAAAACAATGGACTAGATCATGGTCTATCATTAGTACAAGTCACTGACTGATCCACCAGTGCTTATGGGCTAGATCATGATCTCCTCACAGGTGGATCTATCATTAGTACAAGTCACTGACTGATCCACCAGTGCTTATGGGCTAGATCATGATCTCCTCACAGGTGGATCTATCATTAGTACAAATCATTGACTAGATCATGATCTAGAGGTGCTACACATTATTGCATAGATGGTTCTGCTTCAAATGGATCAGTGTGTACTGTTATCTGGGTAGGATTTTACTCCAGAGCTACTCAGTTATGAGGTGAAGAGAGGCCCCTGGATACTGACATTGTGCTGCATTGCGGCTGTAATGATTTAATCCCTGTACCCCAAACTGGACCTGCTTATGGTTTATAGTGAATGGCATACGTCCAAGCTGATATATTACTGTAATGTCCACTTTATATACGAATGTTTGCAGTCTGTATATATTTCTGTAATATCTAGTTTATATACCAATTTGTCCAGGACTCAAGTCATTACCTCTTAATCATGTCTTTCTCAGGATGATCGAGGACCTGGAGTTGTCCAACAAGCGTCACTCCTTGGTCCAGACTCTCTCAGGTGGAATGAAAAGGAAACTCTCTGTAGCCATCGCTTTTGTTGGTGGCTCAAAAGCTGTTATTCTGGATGAGCCAACGGCTGGAGTGGATCCGTATGCAAGGAGGGCGATCTGGGACCTCATACTCAAATACAAGCAAGGTGAGGCCTCTACTAACACAGGTGCACAGAGAGCTGTACTCGCACATACACAACACACATATACCCACGCAATTCACATATACATACGTGTGTAATATATATATATATATATAATCTCACATACACACAGAGAAAGGATAGTCGGGGTCACATGATATAAATCGTTTCGCATACAGAAGTCGGGCACCACTTGCGATTTTACTAACTTGCTTAGAGTCTGAGTTAATGAGACCTGGAGAAATTCTGTGGCAAAACAATCTACAAAATAGAAGACAAAACTTCCCATTGACTTTAAAATTCTTTTTTTTAACTCCACTTTGCAGACCTAGCATTCAAGGGGTCAAAAGTCCCATTTAAACCCATGAAAAATTTTTGTCTACCCCTGCATGATGTCATTGATTTGCTTCCGTTCATAAACCTCTGGAGTCTCCATTATCCTACAGGCAGAACGATCCTCCTGTCCACACATCACATGGATGAAGCGGATCTTCTTGGTGATCGGATTGCGATCATTTCCCATGGGAAGCTGAAGTGCTGTGGATCGCCTCTCTTCCTAAAGAGCACGTATGGGGACGGATACAGGCTAACCGTAGTAAAGAAACAGAGCGACCCAGGTAAGTCATGCACAGCTGCCCAGACATCCCGTTCAGAGGATAATAGTGACCTTTCCTTGCCCTGATGGAGCTCGCCCATCATCAGCCCAATAATCACGCGCTGGCAGAGACACTACTGAATCCCTTTGCGTCAGAAAGCAATGTAGACATTGACAGCTGGTGTCCCGGCAGACAGGATGCTGATCCATGGAGATAGCGGAATCAGGAACTGGGGACCTAGGGAACCATGGGGCCGTGTTCAGTACGTTACAGAAGATCAATTCTGGGACAGATCTGCTGCACCATAGGGGACGTATAAAAATGGCATGTTTAACCCTTTGAATGTTAGATGTTTCCAGCGCATGATAGGATGCCGTTTACTAGAGCTGCAGATCCATGTTTTCTCCTGATCAGTCATCTCACCTGTTTATCTGTCTGTCCTACTATCTGTAGATGCTGGTCATACGCCCAGTCCCTGTTTGGAGCCCCGGGTGTCACAGTTCATAAAGAAGTATGTGACCTCCTGTCTGCTAGTGTCCGACACCAACACAGAGCTATCCTACATCTTGCCCAGCGAGTCCGTGCGGAAAGGCTGCTTCGAACGCCTCTTTCAGGTGACTGAGCTGTGACATGTCCTTCCATTTAACTGAACTGGGGGTTTTCTTTTTACAGTGAACAAAATATCGGCCTTACAGAGTTTACATGTCTGACAACATAGAGATTTGCGGCTGGACCCCTGTATATTCCAGTGTAGACTTTCCACCCCCCAATATAACCTGTACAGCGGATAGACCCCTGTGCCAGCTTCACTGCACACAGACCAGCATGAGAAGCACATTTCTGCCACACAAAAGAACCGTGGTCAGTGTTCTGATGCCACCCTCCTAACCAGAGGTTTGCTCTAAAAGGAACACTGACTTGTGAATGTGGTTTGCTTTAATGAAGGGACAGACAACATTCCTAAAGATCCGTTCCATATTGTGATAGGAGTAAGCTGTACCAAGTATCAGTTTTACAATGCACATTTTAACATTAATTTTTTTTTTTTGTTTGGGACTTTGCAGCACTTGGAGCAGAACCTGAATGACCTGGAGTTGACCAGCTTTGGACTGATGGACACAACTCTAGAAGAAGTCTTTCTAAAGGTGTCTGAAGAGGACCAGTCTCTAGAAAACAGTGACGCAGGTAGAGAACAGTCCTGGGAGGAATGGGGTCAGATCACAATAACCCAGCAATGAAAAATGGCACGGGGAACCGGTGGCTCTCCACCTTTGGGGATGTACTAGTCACTCCTGATAGTAACCTTTGCCCTGTAATGCACAGCCCCACACCCAGTTATAGCATAGCACTGATCAGCTGTTCTACTGTTCTGTTCTGATTGAACAGTAGACCAGCCATATTAATGTAACTGTACAGCAGTGATCAGCTGTTCTACTGTTCTCTTCTGACTGGACAATACACCAGCCATATTAATGTAACTGTACAGCAGTGATCAGCTGTTCTACTGTTCTCTTCTCACTGCATAATAGACCAGCCATACTAATGTAACTGTACAGCAGTGATCAGCTGTTCTACTGTTCTCTTCTGACTGGACAATACACCAGCCATATTAATGTAACTGTACAGCAGTAATCAGCTGTTCTACTGTTCTCTTCTCACTACATAATAGACCAGCCATACTAATGTAACTGTACAGCAGTGATCAGCTGTTCTACTGTTGTCTTCTGACTGGACAATACACCAGCCATACTAATGTAACTGTACAGCAGTGATCAGCTGTTCTACTGTTCTCTTCTGACTGGACAATACACCAGCCATACTAATGTAACTGTATAGCAGTGATCAGCTGTTCTACTGTTCTCTTCTGACTGGACAATACACCAGCCATACTAATGTAACTGCTTGACACATCCCTTCTTTCGATGGTGTCTCTGGTCTCCTCCAGTTTGAAATGAAGATCCTCTTCTCTCTTATTCAAATTCCTCCTTCTGTGTCCTCCATCTCTTAATCTGTGTTGCCTCATCTCACAGAGGTGTCTCCGTCCCCCACCTCTTTGTCCAGCTCTGCCTGTTACTTCTGACTCCTCCCTCTAGCTGTTCCTTCCCACCACCTTCACTGCTGCCCCATGTGAAAATGATCATTGCTCCTCCCATCTGTTCATGACGTGTACTCTTATGCTTTGTCAGCGCCAACGTTTTGTTTTGCTTGACTGTTTGGTAGACATGAAGGAGTCTAAGACACCCACCCTGAGGCCTCTCATCCAGCCTGCCTCAGTCTCCGAGCCCCAGCTGACCAACTCCCTAGACAAGCCAGAAGTGGAACTCAACAAGTTTGCCTCAGGTGCCCGGGTGGGTCATTCTCCTTGTTCTCTGCGCTCTGGTTCTTCTTCCTCTGTTGGTTCCATTCGTGGAGAGGAAGGTGGAACGTATGCAGAGTTCTATGGTGACTACTCTCCTCTGTTTGATAACGCGCTGGATGCCGAGAACCTGAGTCTGCACGGTAAGGGGGTGCACAGTACACATTGTAACGCTGCATGATACACGTGCCGCCAGTGCATTGCAAAAAGAATCTCCAGTCTGAGTTTAATTTGGGGGTTTATTTCAGCAACAAAACAAGTGGATGGATATTGTGAGGGGAAAAAAGTCCAAAATTTTAAATTCAGCCATTATTTCCATCATATTCGACTAGTCTTTTTTTTTTTTTCTACTCCAAACTTTACAATACTGGTGCCTCCATAATATAATTAATACTAGTAATATTGTGTGTGTGTGTGTGTGTGTGTGTGTGTGTAGATGTGTGTTCATAATATAATTAGAAACATAGTACAGAAACATAATATTAATCCAACAAAATATAGAAGTACATTCAAAACATAGTACATGAATGCAATATTAAAATAGAGGAAAGGCAAAACACTCTGACCTGTGCACTTGTCTGGAGCAGCAAAGAAAGAGGAAGGGGTTAGACAGAAGGGGTCTTTTATATAGATGTTCTTTCTCCTTTTTTGATTGGTTATGTAAATCTGTGCTGCTATGGAGTTCAGTAAAGGAAGTTTATGCAAAATATTCGCCTCCTGTCATTTAATAAAATTAACATTATCAGTACACTACGTTAGCATAATCTACAACTCTGTGTAATACAGTTTGTCTGAAATATAGATTTATGTAGTTGTACCTTTCATTACTCTATTGGCAAATAACATAAGGCTTGTTGCGGGGCCACAAAAATTCCAGATATCATGCCTAGGAGTACTTTGAAGGGAAAAAAAAAATTGGGGAACCACTGGATTAACCATTTGAGTGCAAGAGTCATGTCCATTCAGTGAGACCACAAATAAGCCAAGACAACCTCTGGAATGGTATATCTGAAGCACTCTCTGGAAAGGGATGACAATGATGCCACCTGGTGACAACAGCAGAAAATTGCAGTTTAATTTTTTTTTAAAGGGATAGTAATGTTTAGGTATTACAGTAAAATTTAGTCTTCGATATGCATTTGTATAATGATGCGTGACTTTATAACCAACCATGACTTTGTCATTTTAATTTTATTCTGTAATAAAGTTCCCCCTCCTGCCCCTTTTACATACGTCAAGCAGCCTCCTCTCAGATCTGGAATTGGGTCATCGGACCAGACAGATCACAGTGAGAAAGAAAACCCACTCTGTTTGATGAAGGAGGGCCAGACCGACTAGCTGAGGCTGCCTGACGTATGTAAAAGGTGCGGGAGGGGACAACTTTATTATAGAACAAAATGGGAACGGCAAAGTTATGGATGGTTAAAAAGTTACAGATCGTTATTGAAATGTAGAAACCTAAACGTTACTATCCCTTTAACAGTACTTGTTTTGATTGCGGCCTGTTCCAGAAGGGAGAGCTCTTCTTTCTCAGATAGAAAGGTCTGGTCGTTATACGTGTCACTAGCAGGTGTGTGGCACGGCTTTGCCCATGCAGCGAACCTTTTTTGTAAATTGTATTAAAGGTCGGACCTTGTGGTTGTACATGAGGACCCCTCCAAATGCCCAGTTACTGATTTCCCAGCCAGTTCAGCTCTGGGAGATCAATAGAGGTGATGCAGGGGATTCCATTCTACCCAGAGCACCCGGGTAGGAGCAGGGAGGATCAGGAAACCCTCTAACGTCAATGTGTGCAAGCCTACATGTAAAACAGGGAAGTTGTTGGGTTTGGAGGGGTACAGGGAAATCATTGGGTTCGGGGGGTACATGGAAATTGTTGGGTTTGGGGTGGTACAGGGAAATTGTTGGGTTTGGGGGTACATGGAAATTGTTGGGTTTGGGGTGGTACAGGGAAATTGTTGGGTTCGGGGTACACGGAAATTGTTGGGTTTGGGGGTACATGGAAATTGTTGGGTTTGGGGGGGTACAGGGAAATTGTTGGGTTTGGGGGTATATGGAAATTTTTGGGTTTGGGGTGGTACAGGGAAATCGTTGGGTTTGGGGGTACATGGAAATTGTTGGGTTCGGGGGTACAGGGAAATCGTTGGGTTTGGGGTGGTACAGGGAAATCATTGGGTTTGGGGGTACATGGAAATCATTGGGTTTGGGGTGGTACAGGGAAATCATTGGGTTTGGGGGTACATGGAAATTGTTGGGTTTCGGGTGGTACAGGGAAATTGTTGGGTTCGGGGTACAGGGAAATTGTTGGGTTTGGGGGTACATGGAAATTGTTGGGTTTGGGGGGGTACAGGGAAATTGTTGGGTTTGGGGTGGTACAGGGAAATCATTGGGTTTGGGGGTACAGGGAAATTGTTGGGTTTGGGGGGGTACAGGGAAATTGTTGGGTTTGGGGTGGTACAGGGAAATCGTTGGGTTTGGGGGTACATGGAAATTGTTGGGTTTGGGGGTACATGGAAATTGTTGGGTTTGGGGTGGTACAGGGAAATTGTTGGGTTCGGGGTACACGGAAATTGTTGGGTTTGGGGGTACATGGAAATTGTTGGGTTTGGGGGGGTACAGGGAAATTGTTGGGTTTGGGGGTATATGGAAATCGTTGGGTTTGGGGGTACAGGGAAATTGTTGGGTTCGGGGGTACAGGGAAATTGTTGGGTTCGGGGGTACAGGGAAATCGTTGGGTTTGGGGTGGTACAGGGAAATCATTGGGTTTGGGGGTACATGGAAATCATTGGGTTTGGGGGTATATGGAAATCGTTGGGTTTGGGGGTACAGGGAAATTGTTGGGTTTGGGGTGGTACAGGGAAATTGTTGGGTTTGGGGGTACAGGGAAATTGTTGGGTTTGGGGGTACAGGGAAATTGTTGGGTTTGGGGTGGTACAGGGAAATTGTTGGGTTTGGGGTGGTACAGGGAAATTGTTGGGTTTGGGGTGGTACAGGGAAATTGTTGGGTTCGGGGTACACGGAAATTGTTGGGTTTGGGGGTACATGGAAATTGTTGGGTTTGGGGGGGTACAGGGAAATTGTTGGGTTTGGGGGTATATGGAAATTGTTGGGTTTGGGGTGGTACAGGGAAATCGTTGGGTTTGGGGGTACATGGAAATCGTTGGGTTTGGGGGTACAGGGAAATTGTTGGGTTTGGGGGTACAGGGAAATCGTTGGGTTTGGGGGTACAGGGAAATTGTTGGGTTTGGGGTGGTACAGGGAAATTGTTGGGTTTGGGGTGGTACAGGGAAATTGTTGGGTTCGGGGTACACGGAAATTGTTGGGTTTGGGGGTACACGGAAATTGTTGGGTTTGGGGGGGTACAGGGAAATTGTTGGGTTTGGGGGTATATGGAAATTGTTGGGTTTGGGGTGGTACAGGGAAATCGTTGGGTTTGGGGGTACATGGAAATCGTTGGGTTTGGGGGTACATGGAAATCGTTGGGTTTGGGGGTACAGGGAAATTGTTGGGTTTGGGGTACAGGGAAATTGTTGGGTTTGGGGTGGTATAGGGAAATTGTTGGGTTCGGAGGGGTACAGGGAAATTGATGGGTTCGGAAGGGTACAGGGAAATTGATGGGTTCGGAAGGGTACAGGGAAATTGTTGGGTTTGGGGTGCTACAGAGAAATTGTTGGGTTTGGGGCAGTACGGGAAAATTGTTTGGTTCGGGGCCAACCTTTAACTGCCCCTGGTCTGTATTTACCCCACAGACACTGATGCAGGAGAGCTACTTGTGGATGGACAGGGCAGCTACAAGCTGGAGGGCTCTTGGCTGAAGTTGCGCCAATTTCACGGTTTGATTGTCAAAAGATTCCACTGTGCCAAGAGGAACACCAAGGCGCTGTTTTCCCAGATCCTCCTCCCTGCGTTCTTTGTGTGTGTCGCCATGACGGTGGCGCTGTCTGTCCCAGAGATAGGTAAGCGCGCTGTGTGAGACTTTTTTTATTTTATCATTGTCCGAATAAGATATCTATGTCTATACTATAAAAGATATATACTATAAAATATGTCTATACAATTAAATGATATCTATAATATAAAAGATATCTATGTCTATGCTATAAAATATATGTCTATACTATGAAAGATATAGATATATATATATAAATCACAAAAGGACGTGGTAGCACTCTCAGGAATTTTGCAGATGAAGTTTTATTAAAGTGTCAGCGTTTCAATGAGATGAACGCCTTTTCGTCAGGAACTGAGAGTTACCACGTCCTTTTGTGTTGGTACTAAGATTTCCCAAGTGCTATAGCACCCAGTCATCGGATTGTTTTGTAGGAGTGCTTCCCAGCTGGTTATGTGTGTGTGTTTATATATTTATTTATTATACTATATTCTATAATAACAATAAACAGCGTGGCTCTCCAGCTGTTAAACTACAGCTGGATTCACGGACTCCCATGCAGACAGCAGAATGGTGACGTCTTGTTGTGTTTTTATCAGGTGACCTCCCTCCGCTGATCCTGTCTCCATCGCAGTATCACAACTACACGCAGCCCAAGGGGAACTTCGTACCGTACGCCAACGAGGAGCAGCCGGAATACAAGTGAGTTGGGACGTCCCAACAAGTAGATTCTAAACCAGAATGGAACATCCCTATATCCAGGGCCTTGTGCTGTCACAGGACCCCCAGCGCAGGGACTGGAAGATGTCCATTGTATGAACTGC
Organism: Rhinophrynus dorsalis; assembly: GCA_037306005.1. Taxonomy (NCBI): domain Eukaryota; kingdom Metazoa; phylum Chordata; class Amphibia; order Anura; family Rhinophrynidae; genus Rhinophrynus; species Rhinophrynus dorsalis. The sequence continues at coordinate 1,121,955 of CM074726.1, forward strand.
ACAGATCTCTGGTTCTCAGAGGGTTAATAATATCACATTTGGGTTGGATACTAGGGAAGGGCTGGTCCTCAGAGTGTTAAAGTCATACATTCTGTTGTGATACTGGGGAAGAGCTGGTGATCAGAGGGTTAATATCACATTCTGTTGTGATACTGGGGAAGAGCTGGTGCTCAGAGGGTTAATATCACATTCTGTTGGGATACTGGGGAAGGGCTGGTGCTCAGAGGGTTAATATCAAGTTCTGTTGGGATACTTGGGAAGAGATGGTGCTCCAGAGGGTTAATATCACATTCTGTTGGGATACTGGGGAAGAGCTGGTGCGCAGAGGGTTAATATCAAGTTCTGTTGGGACACTGGGGAAGAGATGGTGCTCAGAGGGTTAATATCACCTCAGGCCATCTGTAGAAACCAAAACAGGAGCAATTCTGGGCCCACTGTGCCACAGGGGAAAATTGGAATCTGATGGTGATCTAAATGGACTTTTATCCTCCTATATACCAGAGAAGTCTATATATATATATATATATATATATATAATATATATATATATATATATATATATATATATATATATATATATATATATATATATATATAATAAAATACCAGAGGAGTTGTCCTATATAGCAGAGGAGTCCTATCTATCTATCTATCTATCTATCTATCTATCTATCTATCTATCTATCTATCGTAGAATGCAGATTGTATAATATAATATAGACCAGAGAAGTCCTCCTATACCTCCTATATAGACCAGGGGAGTCCTTCTATATAGACCAGAGGAGCTTTGCAATGCACAGGAGACCTCACTAGTATTTAAGGGATTAAAACCCATTTAAATCCATGAGAATTAGGGAATGCCTGGCCTGACGTGTGACCTCTGATTGCTCCTATTTTCCACTTTCTGGATAGAACCTGAAATCTATATTTTTTACCTTTCTGGATATGCCCACTGCACGGAGATGCTTCAATCAGATGTTGTTACATATCAAACTAAAGTTATATCTATGTAACTGTTAAGCACCAGTGCCCAGTGTCCATGGAAGAGGAGAGCCTCAGACTACAAGGAATGGGAACTGCTCCACCACTTGTGATAGGTTCAACTCTAATAAATTTGGACCACAGGGTCTCCCGGCAGCAGAACGACGACTTTTACTTGGCGGGAACATCCCTTTGATAGATATATTTTCATAATAAAACTGTACCGATGTTTTAAGGCCGGTTTAGTCAATTGCTCTTGTGGAATACAACTCCCATTGTCCTCCACACTGGCTGTTTGGGGATGATGAGAGTTGTACGTCTACTTGACTCACTGCTTTAATGTGCATTTGTGGACTGTACCCCACCCATGGCTCACCCCTAACCCTTTGTTCTTCCTGCCAGGATCAAGCTGTCCCCAGACGCTAGTCCCCAGCAGCTTGTAAGTACTTTTTACCTGCCCTCGGGTATTGGCGCCACCTGTGTGCTGAAGACGGCGTTTAACAGCACCCTGGACCTGCTGGTTCAGTCCCTCAACCTGAATGGTAACGAGTCCAGGATGCTGGCTGCCCAGTACTTTGATGCCATGTGTGTGGACTCCTTCACCCAAGGTCTACCACTCTCTAACTTTGTGCCACCGCCACCTTCCCCGGCCCCATCTGACTATCCCGCCGATGAAGACCTCTCGCACCTCTGGAACGCCACCACCTACCCCCCGAGCCCTGTACAAGGTAAGGAGAAGGTGTCAGTAGGAGAAAACACAGAGGATGAGACGTATTGATACCAAATCGCAGGATTGTGCCCCTTATTACTAATCCATTTTCACTGAAAAGGGCAATATCCATGAAATAATCACAACCCGCTATTAAAAAAAGCTTACTTTAAGCAGATTTCACAAATTAAATATTTAATGCCCTTTTATTTATTTTAAATAATATATTGTAGGGCTTTTACAACTGGGTAAAATAAAAGAAGTCCCAGCGCTGGTAGAGGGTTTATTCCAAAGTTATTACAACTCAGACATTTTTCTTTTTAATAGCAACAGTGCCACCTAGTGTCCAGACAGTTACTCTGTGGGATATGTAGGCCTCAGAATACAGTTCTCCATAGAATGGGAAAGAACAGCTCCTTACTTTGTCATAGTATGAATTGTAATAAAGTTTGAAACCGTCATCTCATAGCAGCAGGATTCCCTTTTGTGTTTTACGCCACTGGTGGAAAATAAATATGTTCGTAATAAAAGTTTTGTGATCTTTTAGATGCAGCGTTTTTGCTTCAAAAAGTCTGTAAAACCTTAAATTAGTTTACTGATTGTTTTGATATATATATCCTATAAAATAATTTGCCAGGATGTTTGTCACGATGCAGTCATGTCCACGTTCAGGCAGTCCCTACTGCGCATGATCGCGTGAGTGAGGCTACGCATTACTGCGTCACGAGGAGCAGTGAGGTAGCGGCCTCTTAAACCTTTGAGTGCCAGAGGGGTTGCGTACCCCCTCTGGCACGCAAAGGGTTAACATTACTCAGTCCTTGGCCCATGCACACGAGCTTTTATACTAGTGTGTGTGTGTGTGTGTGTGTGTGTGTGTGTGTATATATATATATATAATATAATATAATATATTAATGTTTACCACTATATCTTCATACGGAGTCAGGTTTAATATTACTGGATCTGTCCCAATGGAGAGCAGAGAGAGTTTCTGATTTCTACCTATGTCACAATCAGACACTGTGAGAAGCAGTGTAAGGAGTATATTATTTTATCGCTGACTATAGATGAATCGTAATGCATAATGTTTACTTGATTTGAATCTGCTGTTCGGTATTTGAGTGTGACTGATGCCTGTCTCACACCTTAAATCTTCTGAAATGTAGTTTTATTCTCCTCCCTCCTGTGCCGTTCTCTGAGATAAGCTAAGAAACTCTGTCAATAGCTTACTGACTCAGCAAGGGCTGCCAATGACCGCCATACTGACCGGAGAAGACAGAATGTCCTCTCTCTCATTGTCCTGAACGTGATAGCCATATTATTTTTGTGTTCAGCATTTTAACCCTTGTGTGCCCACTTGTTTGTTGGTCGACCTTATCTGTTCCCTCTGCTTAACCCCAAAGCAATGCGTTCCATACCCCTCTGGCACTCAAAGGGTTAAGGACTGATGTCTGCGAATGGGACGTGGGGGTGGATAAAAAAAGTTGTATTAAGTTCAGAAGACCTGCATTTTAAAGTGTGAGGAAGATACAGTCACAATCGTAAATATTAAACATGTTTATATAGTTATTTTCAAGCATTACAATCCCTTTAATGCAGGGCCAGGCAGCCCCTGGTATACTACATGTTGGGACTACAAACCCAGTCATCCTCAGCTTGTTGGTTGGGTGAGGATGGTTGTAGCTGTGCTTCAACATTGGGTAGATCACCAAAAATGGCAGCCAGCTAATGACATAATATCTCCCCCATCCAGCAGAGTCCGTTACCACCACCCCTTCACTTCCTCGTCGAATCCACGAGCCATTCAGATGCACTTGCTCCATGCAGGGAACTGGATTTTCCTGTCCCAGTGGGGTTGGGGGTCATCCTCCCCAGATGAAGGTGGTGACCGGAGACATCATGGTGGACATTAGTGGACGTAACGTCTCTGAATACTTGTTGTACACATCGGACCGGTTCAGGCTGCACAGGTGAGATATTTGGGATGGACACCTGGCCATCTGCTGGGTCAGGTCAGGGTCTAGTGATCTTTCTGAGGAGCAGTGGTTGTGCATCACAGGTGACATATCCGGGATGGACACCTGGCCGTCTGCTGGGTCAGGTCAGGGTCTATTGATCTTTCTGAGGAGCAGTGGTTGTGCATCACAGGTGAGATATCCGGGATGGACACCTGGCCGTCTGCTGGGTCAGGTCAGGGTCTAGTGATCTTTCTCTCTGAGGAGCAGTGAAGTTGTGCATCACAGGTGAGATATCCGGGATGGACACCTGGCCGTCTGCTGGGTCAGGTCAGGGTCTAGTGATCTTTCTCTCTGTGGAGCAGTGGAGTTGTGCATCACAGGTGAGATATCCGGGATGGACACCTGGCCGTCTGCTGGGTCAGGTCAGGGTCTAGTGATCTTTCTCTCTGTGGAGCAGTGGAGTTGTGCATCACAGGTGAGATATCCGGGATGGACACCTGGCCGTCTGCTGGGTCAGGTCAGGGTCTAGTGATCTTTCTCTCTGTGGAGCAGTGGAGTTGTGCATCACAGTACCAGCCAGACTGGCAGGATTCTTCCTAATATTTATCTGGATAAAACTAATCAATTTAATTTAATTAGAAGATGTCGTTAACAGCAGTGTATTGTTCTGTCCAGGTATGGAGCTCTTACATTTGGCAATGTGCAGAAAAGCATCCCAGTGTCCTTTGGGGTGAAGGCCCCTCCCATGCTGAGGAAGATTGCGGTCAGGCGCACCGCACAGGTCAGTGTTTGTCCATCAATTCTCCCTCCTGAGCTTCACCTCATTCCTCTTTTTATTGTGCTTTACAACACCAGTAACCGTCTATTATGAATATACAGTGTAAACGTTTCTGGAAGATGTATGTAGTAATCCACTTAATGGGGGCGCTGTTCCTATTGTAGTTTATGGAGAATTTGAGGGAGCTCTGGTCACAGACGCATTTCACTTTGCAGGCAGCCCCAATGATAAGTGTTTCACACTTTTGCTCGAGTTCTCCCCTCCAAAGTTATATTTATCTTCCTTCCATTACAATCAATAATCCCCTTTTTGTTCCCTTTTTAAGGCTTTTTACAACAACAAAGGCTACCACAGCATGCCAACTTACCTCAATGCACTGAACAACGCAATCCTCAGAGCCAACCTGCCCAAAAGCCGGGGGAACGCTGCAGCTTATGGTGAGATCTGCGCTTTGGGTATCTAGTAAGGTAGGCCCAGGGTCGGCCTCTCACTGATGCCTCTTCTTGTGTCTCCTCCCAGGTATCACTGTGACCAACCACCCCATGAACAAGACTAGCGCCAGCCTCTCGCTAGACTACCTGTAAGATACCGCTCTTCCTGTGTCCACTGGGCTATGAGCCAACACGCAAATACACACCGATACCGTGTTAGGCATATGCATATACACACCGGTACCATGTTAGGCATGTGCATATACACACACAAGCCGATACTGTGTCAGGCACGTGCATATATACACACACAAGCCGATACTGTGTCAGGCACGTGCATATATACACACACAAGCCGATACTGTGTCAGGCACGTGCATATATACACACACAAGCCAATACTGTGTCAGGCACGCGCATATATATACACACAAGCTGATACTGTGTCAGGCACGCGCATATATACACACACAAGCCGATACTGTGTCAGGCACGCGCATATATATACACACAAGCTGATACTGTGTCAGGCACACGCATATATACACACACTGATACTGTCAAGCATGCGCATATATACACACACACACACACACGCAGATACTGTGTCAGGTACACGCATATATACACACACTGATACTGTCAGTCATGCGCATACACACACACACAGATACTGTGTCAGGCATGCACATCTCCCCATCTACCCTGCAGGTTACAAGGCACAGATGTGGTTATCGCAATCTTCATCATCGTGGCAATGTCCTTCGTTCCTGCGAGTTTTGTGGTGTTTCTTGTGGCAGAGAAGTCCACTAAAGCCAAACACCTGCAGTTTGTCAGCGGCTGTAACCCGGTCATCTACTGGTTGGCCAACTATGTGTGGGACATGGTAAGAGCCTACTCCTCTCCAGGCCGGAGTGATCAGGAACAGATTCCCCATTAGGCAGAGCAGGCAGTTGCTGAGAGCGCCATGTTTTGAGGGGGCGGTACCTTATTGATGCAGGCTACACTGTCATTCTGTATTATGGGTGCGGCCAGCACAGTACCACTAGTCACCAGCTCCTGGCTAAATGTCCCTAATGGTGCAGTTGGTTAGCCACATATTTCTTCCACTTTTTATTTGAACACTGGGTTTTATGGGTATTTTCTGTGTCAGTGGATGGGGTGGACTACTTGAGGAGTAGAGCCATGGGTGGGGCTAAGGGAGCCCAGGGTGCCTTACCTAGTGTTACCTGGGATGTACTTCGCCTTGCCCATTACTAGATTGTGATGCAGTAAATCCTGCCCTGTTAGGCACACTTGAGGACTGTGGTACGGTAAGTCCTGTCCTGTTAGGCACACTTGAGGACTGTGGTATGGTAAATCCTGCCCTGTTAGGCACACTTGAGGACTGTGGTACAGTAGGTCCTGTCCTGTTAGGCACACTTGAGGACTGTGGTATGGTAAATCCTGCCCTGTTAGGCACACTTGAGGACTGTGGTACGGTAGGTCCTGCCCTGTTAGGCACACTTGAGGACTGTGATACAGTAGGTCCTGTCCTGTTAGGCACACTTGAGGACTGTGGTACAGTAAGTCCTGCCCTGTTAGGCACACTTGAGGACTGTGATGCAGTAGGTCCTGCCCTGTTAGGCACACTTGAGGACTGTGGTACGGTAGGTCCTGCCCTGTTAGGCACACTTGAGGACTGTGGTACAGTAGGTCCTGCCCTGTTAGGCACACTTGAGGACTGTGGTACAGTAGGTCCTGTCCTGTTAGACACACTTGAGGACTGTGGAACAGTAGGTCCTGCCCTGTTAGGCACACTTGAGGACTGTGGTACGGTAGGTCCTGTCCTGTTAGACACACTTGAGGACTGTGGTACAGTAGGTCCTGTCCTGTTAGGCACACTTGAGGACTGTGGTACGGTAGGTCCTGCCCTGTTAGGCACACTTGAGGACTGTGGCACAGTACAGTAAGTCCTGCCCTGTTAGACACACTTGAGGACTGTGGTACAGTAAGTCCTGCCCTGTTAGGCACACTTGAGGACTGTGATGCAGTAGGTCCTGTCCTGTTAGGCGCACTTGAGGACTGTGGTACAGTAGGTCCTGCCCTGTTAGACACACTTGAGGACTGTGGTACAGTAGGTCCTGCCCTGTTAGGCACACTTGAGGACTGTGGTACGGTAAGTCCTGTCCTGTTAGGCACACTTGAGGACTGTGGTACAGTAGGTCCTGTCCTGTTAGACACACTTGAGGACTGTGGTACGGTAAGTCCTGTCCTGTTAGACACACTTGAGGACTGTGGTACAGTAGGTCCTGTCCTGTTAGGCACACTTGAGGACTGTGGTACAGTAGGTCCTGTCCTGTTAGACACACTTGAGGACTGTGATACGGTAAGTCCTGCCCTGTTAGACACACTTGAGGACTGTGGTACAGTAGGTCCTGTCCTGTTAGACACACTTGAGGACTGTGGTACGGTAAGTCCTGCCCTGTTAGACACACTTGAGGACTGTGGTACGGTAGGTCCTGCCCTGTTAGGCGCACTTGAGGACTGTGATACGGTAAGTCCTGCCCTGTTAGACACACTTGAGGACTGTGGTACAGTAGGTCCTGCCCTGTTAGGCACACTTGAGGACTGTGGTACGGTAAGTCCTGTCCTGTTAGGCACACTTGAGGACTGTGGTACAGTAGGTCCTGCCCTGTTAGACACACGAGGACTGTGGTACGGTAAGTCCTGCCCTGTTAGGCACACTTGAGGACTGTGGTACGGTAGGTCCTGCCCTGTTAGGCACACTTGAGGACTGTGGTACAGTAGGTCCTGCCCTGTTAGGCACACTTGAGGACTGTGGAACAGTAGGTCCTGCCCTGTTAGACACATTTGAGGACTGTGGTACAGTAAGTCCTGCCCTGTTAGGCGCACTTGAGGACTGTGGAACAGTAGGTCCTGCCCTGTTAGGTACACTTGAGGACTGTGGTACAGTAGGTCCTGTCCTGTTAGACACACTTGAGGACTGTGGAACAGTAGGTCCTGCCCTGTTAGACACACTTGAGGACTGTGGTACAGTAGGTCCTGCCCTGTTAGGCGCACTTGAGGACTGTGGTACAGTAGGTCCTGTCCTGTTAGACACACTTGAGGACTGTGGAACAGTAGGTCCTGCCCTGTTAGGCACACTTGAGGACTGTGGCACAGTACAGTAAGTCCTGCCCTGTTAGGCACACTTGAGGACTGTGGTACAGTAGGTCCTGCCCTGTTAGGCGCACTTGAGGACTGTGGTACGGTAGGCTCTGCCCTGTTAGGCGCACTTGAGGACTGTGGTACAGTAGGTCCTGCCCTGTTAGGTACACTTGAGGACTGTGGAACAGTAGGTCCTGCCCTGTTAGGCACACTTGAGGACTGTGGCACAGTACAGTAAGTCCTGCCCTGTTAGGCACACTTGAGGACTGTGGTACAGTAGGTCCTGCCCTGTTAGGCGCACTTGAGGACTGTGGTACGGTAGGCTCTGCCCTGTTAGGCATACTTGAGGACTGTGGTACAGTAGGTCCTGCCCTGTTAGGTACACTTGAGGACTGTGGTACGGTAGGTCCTGCCCTGTTAGGCACACTTGAGGACTGTGGTACGGTAGGCTCTGCCCTGTTAGGCATACTTGAGGACTGTGGTACAGTAGGTCCTGCCCTGTTAGGCGCACTTGAGGACTGTGGTACGGTAAGTCCTGCCCTGTTAGGCGCACTTGAGGACTGTGGTACGGTAGGTCCTGCCCTGTTAGGCACACTTGAGGACTGTGGTACGGTAGGCTCTGCCCTGTTAGGCACACTTGAGGACTGTGGTACGGTAGGTCCTGCCCTGTTAGACACACTTGAGGACTGTGGCACAGTACAGTAAGTCCTGCCCTATTAGGCACACTTGAGGACTGTGGTACGGTAGGTCCTGCCCTGTTAGGCACACTTGAGGACTGTGGTACGGTAGGCTCTGCCCTGTTAGGCACACTTGAGGACTGTGGTACAGTAGGTCCTGTCCTGTTAGACACACTTGAGGACTGTGGTACGGTAGGTCCTGCCCTGTTAGGCGCACTTGAGGACTGTGGTACGGTAGGTCCTGCCCTGTTAGGCACACTTGAGGACTGTGGTACGGTAGGTCCTGCCCTGTTAGGCACACTTGAGGACTGTGGTACGGTAGGCTCTGCCCTGTTAGGCACACTTGAGGACTGTGGTACGGTAGGTCCTGCCCTGTTAGGCACACTTGAGGACTGTGGTACGGTAGGCTTGCCCTGTTAGGCACACTTGAGGACTGTGGTACGGTAGGCTTGCCCTGTTAGGCACACTTGAGGACTGTGGTACGGTAGGTCCTGCCCTGTTAGGCACACTTGAGGACTGTGGTACGGTAAGTCCTGCCCTGTTAGGCACACTTGAGGACTGTGGTACGGTAAGTCCTGCCCTGTTAGGCACACTTGAGGACTGTGGTACGGTAGGTCCTGCCCTGTTAGGCACACTTGAGGACTGTGGTTGTACAAGTCTGGTTGAGGACACAGCGATGGGAACTAGTATGTGGAATCAGATAATGGAAAGAGGTATAAAGCAGATGAAGGGCAGTAAATTGCATGGTATACTGTAGTAACTACATTACCCAACACACTGGTAGAAGCACATGTGTTCCTAGTATTCATGTCTCTGACTCCTAATTCTACTTTTCTTGTATTTTGTTTCAGTTGAATTACCTGGTTCCTGCGACCTGCTGTATCATCATTCTATTCGTGTTTGACCTTCCCGCGTACACCTCCCCAACCAACTTCCCCGCCGTCCTGTCGCTCTTCCTGCTATATGGGTAAATGGTCCTTTTCCTGCTGACTTTCCAGCTAGGGGTATGATGGGACTTAAAGGAACATTTACACTAAAATGTATCCACATTATACAGAGTCTGATAACCAGTACTCCAGGCTAGTGTCTGTAGCAATTGCTGTTTGGTACTTTGGACCATATTCGGTTAACTAAAAAGGTGCATTGCTTTGCAGTGTGTTGGATATCTGTCCGGAATTATGGCCCTTTTTGCTTAAAATCTAATATTAACTATGCTCTGTGCAAGTATACATTTATGGGTTGTGACAGACCGTATTAGAGTCTCAGAATTCATACTGCAGTATTGTCTGTAAATGTTCATATACAAGTAGTAGTGTCTGTAAACAGCCTTTATGAGTAGAGTAGAGGAAGGCACCGTTGTCTTGTGATTCAGTTACTGAATGGGAAATTGCTTGTACCTATAAATGTGCATTAAACTAAATGAAAAGGGAACATTGTGTGAACTCCTGACCATTTACTAAATGACTTCTACAGGGAACGTTCTCCCATTAGTAATAATAGGATTTGTGCTGCTCCCAGTATGAGAATTGGTGGTAAAACTGCAGTATAGGCAGGGGTTTGTGCATCTGTGGAGTTGCGGCTGTTGAGGCCAATGGGAGTTGTAGTCCCTACCAGCTTGGGAGGCACGGGTTGCCTGTCCTTATACTACTGAAAGAAAAGGGTTAAATGATCGCATAGCACATGGTGCTAGTTGAGTAGGCATGGACTAAAACGCCCAATGTCCTCTTGTAGTCCAGCAGAAGCTGACAGTTTCCTGCCCCTGATTTTAGAACAACTTTACCTTTTCCCCAAACAATACATATAAATTGTAGAACCCAAAATAGGATCAAACCAGGCGGCAGATTTAACTAACACCAATTAATAATGAGCCCCACGTATCTTGCTATAGCCAGAAAACATTAATGACCCCTCTGAATTTTACCCCGCTACTAGGTTCAAAAGGAAATCTTGCATCACTCTACCCACTGCACATGGTAATTTCACCATTTAAGGACAGAGCGTTGTGTTCTACTCCCTGTAGGTGGATGTGAGTGTTGGTTATTATTTTGAATGGTTACTTTCCCTTTAATTGTCTTGTGCTTCATTGTGTTTCCCAGCTGGTCCATCACCCCTATAATGTACCCGGCCTCCTTCTGGTTCGAAGTGCCCAGCACAGCCTACGTCTTCCTCATCGTTATCAACCTCTTCATTGGCATCACGGCCACAGTGGCCACTTTCCTGCTGCAGCTGTTTGAACATGACAAGGTAAGTGATGCGCCTGGGCAGTGTGACCACAAGGTGTCACTGTGTTCAGAGCACCGCACCACTAGGGTGCCAAGGTTAACCCTTTCATTTTTAGCAGTGTTTGCAACTGTTGATCACTCCATTGGCACTGAAAGGACCCCAAACAGAAATAAAAACTGGAGTAAACTAAATTCCCCAAGAGAAGGGGGTTAATCCTATCTATTTAATCAAAATGGACTTTTAAATCTTTCAATTGAAGGAGTAAAAAGCCCATTTGAAATAAAAGGGAACATGCATTTCCCTAATACTGTGTAGGTGGCTTGCTCCATGTCCCTGACATGTCAGAATTTGGGTTCTGACTACCAAGACCCCCCTGTACTTATCCCCAGTAGATGCTGGGAAGACCCCCCTGTACTGAGGCCTGTACTGATCCCTAGTAGGTGCTGGGAAGACCCCCCTGTACTGAGGCCTGTACTGATCCCTAGTAGGTGCTGGGAAGACCCCCCTGTACTGAGGCCTGTCCTGATCCCCAGTAGGCGCTGGGAAGACCCCCCAGTACTGAGGCCTGTCCTGATCCCCAGTAGGCGCTGGGAAGACCCCCCAGTACTGAGGCCTGTACTGATCCCTAGTAGGCACTTGTTTAGTTCCAGAATTGCTCCACTTCAAGACCATAAATGCTTGTATGATAATATGTATAGAATCACAGAGACTGACATCAGATAAGAACTAAGAACCTCCCGCCTGCCCTGGCCTCCCACCTGTCCTGGTCTCCAGGCCTCCCGCCTGTCCTGGTCTCCAGGCCTCCCGCCTGTCCTGGTCTCCAGGCCTCCCGCCTGTCCTGGTCTCCAGGCCTCCCGCCTGCCCTAGTCTCCAGGCCTCCCGCCTGCCCTATTCTCCTGGCCTCCCGCCTGCCCTATTCTCCTGGCCTCCCGCCTGCCCTAGTCTCCTGGCCTCCCGCCTGCCCTATTCTCCTGGCCTCCCGCCTGCCCTAGTCTCCTGGCCTCCCGCCTGCCCTAGTCTCCTGGCCTCCCGCCTGCACTAGTCTCCTGGCCTCCCGCCTGCCCTATTCTCCTGGCCTTTCCGCCTGCCCTATTCTCCTGGCCTTTCCTCCTGCCCTAGTCTCCTGGCCTCCCGCCTGCCCTAGTCTCCTGGCCTCCCGCCTGCCCTAGTCTCCTGGCCTCCCGCCTGCCCTAGTCTCCTGGCCTTCCGCCTGCCCTATTCTCCTGGCCTTTCCTCCTGCCCTAGTCTCCTGGCCTCCCGCCTGCCCTATTCTCCTGGCCTCCAGCCTGCCCTATTCTCCTGGCCTCCAGCCTGCCCTAGTCTCCTGCCTGCCCTGGCCTCCCGCCTGACCTAGTCTCCTGCCCTGCCCTGGTCTCCTCGCCTCCCGCCTGCCCTGGTCTCCTGTGACCTTCTTTCTGTCTGTCACTCAGGACCTGAAGGTGGTGAACAGTTACCTGAAGAGCTGCTTCCTTATCTTCCCCAACTACAACCTGGGACACGGCCTGATGGAGATGGCGTACAACGAGTACATCAATGAGTACTACGCCAAGATCGGTGAGAACCGGAGTTCCTGTCATTAATGATAAAGAGGACTCCACGGTCGTACATAATTGTCCTTTCTATTCGTTTGGCTGTGTAATGCACAGGGTTAACTCTGACCTGCTGAACAGGAGCCTATTTATGCTGGTAGAATGTTCCAGATACTGAGGTCTTGGTGTAAAGGGGAACTATCGCCCTGTACAAGTCTGGCTCCTAGTGAACTGAATGTAACGATAACCTGTAATATTACTCTTGTTATGCAGAGTGTCCAGTGGTGAAATGTAAACCTGTGGTTACAGCTCCGCAGCCTGTCAGTCTTCGTCTGGTCCAGCCTCCTCCAGTGGTGGAGGATTTCTCCATGTAACCTGAGGTGTCTCATTGGATAGATGCGCTACTGGACACTCTGCATAACAAAATAAGAGTAATATTACAGGTTATCGCTATATTAAGTTCATTAGGAGCCAAATTGGTATAGGGATGCTAGTTCCCCTTTAAAGCCTGTCCTTGTTTACCCAGGGAGAAAGTAGCAGATTCTAGATGTGATCAGATTCCCTCTGACTAATTGTATCGCAAAGCGTTGATGTAATGAAATAAAAAATCATAGAACAAGCGACCGTGGTGTGACCTGGAGGAAAGGGTACTAGATTCATGGCACAGTACACGGTGTGACCTGGAGGAAAGGGTACTAGATTCATGGGACAGTACACGGTGTGTGACCTGGAGGAAAGGGTACTAGATTCATGGAACAGTACACGGTGTGACCTGGAGGAAAGGGTACTAGATTCATGGCACAGTACATGGTGTGTGACCTGGAGGAAAGGGTACTAGATTCATGGCACAGTACACGGTGTGACCTGGAGGAAAGGGTACTAGATTCATGGGACAGTACACGGTGTGACCTGGAGGAAAGGGTACTAGATTCATGGGACAGTACACGGTGTGTGACCTGGAGGAGAGGGTACTAGATTCATGGGACAGTACATGGTGTGACCTGGAGGAAAGGGTACTAGATTCATGGCACAGTACACGGTGTGTGACCTGGAGGAAAGGGTAATAGATTCATGGGACAGTACACGGTGTGACCTGGAGGAAAGGGTACTAGATTCATGGGACAGTACACGGTGTGACCTGGAGGAAAGGGTACTAGATTCATGGCACAGTACACGGTGTGACCTGGAGGAAAGGGTACTAGATTCATGGCACAGTACACGGTGTGACCTGGAGGAAAGGGTACTAGATTCATGGCACAGTACACGGTGTGACCTGGAGGAAAGGGTACTAGATTCATGGGACAGTACACGGTGTGACCTGGAGGAAAGGGTACTAGATTCATGGCACAGTACACGGTGTGACCTGGAGGAAAGGGTACTAGATTCATGGGACAGTACACGGTGTGACCCGGAGGAAAGGGTACTAGATTCATGGCACAGTACACGGTGTGTGACCTGGAGGAAAGGGTACTAGATTCATGGCACAGTACATGGTGTGACCTGGAGGAAAGGGTGCTAGATTCATGCCACAGTACACGGTGTGACCCGGAGGAAAGGGTACTAGATTCATGGGACAGTACACGGTGTGTGACCTGGAGGAAAGGGTACTAGATTCATGGGACAGTACACGGTGTGTGACCTGGAGGAAAGGGTAATAGATTCATGGGACAGTACACGGTGTGACCTGGAGGAAAGGGTACTAGATTCATGGCACAGTACACGGTGTGACCTGGAGGAAAGGGTGCTAGATTCATGCCACAGTACACGGTGTGACCCGGAGGAAAGGGTACTAGATTCATGGGACAGTACACGGTGTGTGACCTGGAGGAAAGGGTACTAGATTCATGGGACAGTACACGGTGTGTGACCTGGAGGAAAGGGTACTAGATTCATGGCACAGTACACGGTGTGACCTGGAGGAAAGGGTACTAGATTCATGGCACAGTACACGGTGTGACCTGGAGGAAAGGGTACTAGATTCATGGCACAGTACACGGTGTGACCTGGAGGAAAGGGTACTAGATTCATGGCACAGTACACGGTGTGACCTGGAGGAAAGGGTACTAGATTCATGGCACAGTACACGGTGTGACCTGGAGGAAAGGGTACTAGATTCATGGGACAGTACACGGTGTGACCCGGAGGAAAGGGTACTAGATTCATGGCACAGTACACGGTGTGTGACCTGGAGGAAAGAGTACTAGATTCATGGCACAGTACACGGTGTGACCTGGAGGAAAGGGTACTAGATTCATGGCACAGTACACGGTGTGACCTGGAGGAAAGGGTACTAGATTCATGCCACAGTACACGGTGTGACCCGGAGGAAAGGGTACTAGATTCATGGCACAGTACACGGTGTGTGACCTGGAGGAAAGAGTACTAGATTCATGGCACAGTACACGGTGTGACCTGGAGGAAAGGGTACTAGATTCATGGCACAGTACACGGTGTGACCTGGAGGAAAGGGTACTAGATTCATGCCACAGTACACGGTGTGACCCGGAGGAAAGGGTACTAGATTCATGGGACAGTACATGGTGTGTGACCCGGAGGAAAGGGTACTAGATTCATGGGATAGTACATGGTGTGTGACCCGGAGGAAAGGGTACTAGATTCATGGGACTGTACACGGTGTGACCTGGAGGAAAGGGTACTAGATTCATGGGACAGTACACTGTGTGACCTGGAGGAAAGGGTACTAGATTCATGGCACAGTACACGGTGTGACCTGGAGGAGGTAGTGTGTCTGTACTACTGTATGGAGAAATCCCTAGCACCAAAGGGTTAAATTAGATCTATGCTGGTTTTGATGTTTTTATTCAGAGGTGTCCTTTCTGATTAGGCTCCTGTCTGTGTGTATATATATGTATGTGTGTGTGTGTGTGTGTGTGTGTGTGTGTAGGGGTTAACTATTCATAACTGCTTTTCTGTAGCCTTATTACTTATCATTAACAGGACAGTTTGATAAGATGAAGTCTCCATTTGAATGGGATATTGTCACACGGGGCCTGGTTGCCATGACGATAGAAGGATTTGTAGGCTTCTTCATAACTATAATGTGCCAATATAACTTCTTCCGCAAACCGCAGTGAGTATCCCCTTCCTGACACCAACCGCCATCCATAAACCGTTATGTAAACATACATGTGAACTGTGGGGATCCCTACACTTAGATGCCCTGTAACCCTGTACTTCATACATCAGTTGTAAATGGTCTGTATTTGTTAACCAAGTTCTAAAATGTTCTCTCTCAATAAAAACAACATTAAATAAATGCTTTCTAAAAAGAAAAACTTACACATGCAATGAATGCAAGTTTAGCACCTGGACTTAAATCTCTACTATTTAGGTTTGTTATGTGTGGAAAATGTGGCTTCAGCTACAGTGTAGGACAGAGCACTGCAGTCATTATACCGTGTATCCTAATCTTACACACACATTGGGGTAAACCTCTGTACCCTAATCTTACACACACACACTGGGGTAAACCTCTGTACCCTAATCTTACACACACACACACACTGGGGTAAACCTCTGTACCCTAATCTTACACACACACTGGGGTAAACCTCTGTACCCTAATCTTACACACACACACACACACTGGGGTAAACCTCTGTACCCTAATCTTACACACACACTGGGGTAAACCTCTGTACCCTAATCTTACACACACACACACTGGGGTAAACCTCTGTACCCTAATCTTACACACACACTGGGGTAAACCTCTGTACCCTAATCTTACACACACATACACACTGGGGTAAACCTCTGTACCCTAATCTTACACACACACACACACACACACACACACACACACACACACACACACACACACACACTGGGGTAAACCTCTGTACCCTAATCTTACACACACACACTGGGGTAAACCTCTGTAGTGATGAATACAGGACTGGAGTCATTATACCGTGTACCCTAATCTTACACACACACACACACACACACACACACACTGGAGTAAACCTCTGCAGTGATGAATACAGGACTGCAGTCATTATACCGTGTACCCTAATCTTACACACAC
Organism: Rhinophrynus dorsalis; assembly: GCA_037306005.1. Lineage (NCBI taxonomy): Eukaryota > Metazoa > Chordata > Amphibia > Anura > Rhinophrynidae > Rhinophrynus > Rhinophrynus dorsalis. Next base: position 1,138,442 of record CM074726.1, read on the forward strand.
ACACACTGGGGTAAACCTCTGTAGTGATGAATACAGGACTGCAGTCATTATACCGTGTACCCTAATCTTACACACACACACACACACACACACACACACACACACACACACACGGGTAAACCTCTGCAGTGATGAATACAGGAGTGCAGTCATTATACCGTGTACCGTTGCAGTTGTTATAATCCTCTGCTTTTGCTCCACAGACGTCTCCCCATTTCTAACAAACCAATAGATGATGATGACATTGATGTAGCAAATGAGAGGCAGAGAGTCCTGCGGGGGGGAGCTGATAACGATATGCTGAAAATTGAGGATCTAACTAAGGTAAGTAGCCTTGGACTCTTATTCATAGCCGGTGTCAGGAGAATGTTACTTACCTGGGACTGGATTTCCCTTTAGACAAAGTAGGCAACTGACTAGGGACTTGTACCAGTAAGGGGAGGAGGAGTTTTAGCTGTGGTATAAAAATGTGTTGTCAGTTTGGTGTCTCCATAGATGGCAATAAGTCGGTGTGATTACGGTCCTTTGTACAGTCTGTGACCCGCTCTGTGTCCTCCTCCTCAGGTTTACAAGTCTCGTAAGATGGGGCATATCCTGGCAGTGGATCGCCTCTGTGCAGGGGTTAGACCAGGCGAGTGTTTTGGACTCCTTGGGGTGAATGGAGCAGGGAAAACTAGCACCTTCAAGATGTTAACAGGGGACGAGAGCACAACAGGGGGAGAGGCTTTTATTAATGGACACAGGTGAGTCTTAATGTCCTTTTCTAGAGTCACAGTATCACTACCGTGTTCACGCAGTCTGGGTGACCTATGACCCATATGAGGAGCGTTAAGGTGTCCTAAATCTGAATAGCAGGGCTTTTCCTGCCAAGTAAATCAGTGCAATGCCCACTGCTGTGACAGGCATAATTCACATTATTACCGCTCAAACCGCAACATCCACATCTAAACACAAAATTGGTTTAACCTCTTAATGACCGGCCACGCAGGCAGGCGGCAGTCACAGAAGGACCACGGAGCTTTTTTTTAATTTCGATTCCGGACTCCCTGAACGGCGTGCAGCCGCGGGGGGAGCCCGGAATTCCATGACGGTCATAGTACGTCATGGGTTTAACTCAGATCGATCCATGACGTACTATGACCATTAAGGGGTTAAATACTTCTGTACTTACAACTATCACATGCAGAATTATTCATGTGTTAGATCCTTAAAATCCTAAACTTGCTTTTTAGCATGAATTCGTGTATTTTGTTTCCTGCTGTTTGTAATGGGAGGGAAGAGCTCCGTTAGTTAACTGACTGATTGGTGCCCAGTGCTCTTATATTCAGAAAGGCTGTTATTTTTACTGACCGTTACCTAGCTTCACCATTACAGTTGATGGAACTGATATTGATCCGGTCAGCGCGCTGCCTTGGGGCCATATTTGATTCCTCTCTTTCCTTCTCCCCTCACATTAACTCTGTGGCTAGATCATCTCGCTTCTTTCTCCGTAACATTGCTAAAATCTGCCCATTCCTCTCCCAACAAACTACTAAAACTCTTATACGTGCCCTCATTCTGTCCCGCTTAGACTATTGCAATATCCTACTAACTGGCCTCCCTGCTACTCACCTTTCACCTATGCAATCGGTTTTAAACTCCGCTGCACAAATCACCACACTCTCCCCAAAAACTGAACCTGCCCACATAATTCTCAGACATCTGACATGGCTCCCTATTCAGCAGCGCATCAATTACAAAGTCCTTCTTCTCACCTTCAACGCTCTCCACACTGCTACCCCTCCTTACATCTCTTCCCTCATCTCCTCTTATGTTCCTGGCCGCCTCCTTCGCTCAGCACACAACGCACTTCTTATTGCACCATCCACACCCTCTGCCCTCTCCCGTCTCAAACCTTTCTCGCTTTCTGCTCCCTACCTATGGAACTCCATACCCCTCTCCTTACGTCTAGAACAATCCCCCTCTGTCTTTAAATCTAAATCTACCCTGAAGTCTTATCTTCTGGAGCACTAGGACCATGCACTGCCTTTGGCCAAAAACAGCCCTTGTAATCTCAGCACTTGACACCCTCTTACCCCATTGTATGTCTCCTTTTACCCATTTAGACTGTAAGCTCCTTGGGGCAGGGACCTCTCTCCCATTATTTCTATGAATGTTGCACTTATTTCATCCCCTTTTATTCATTGTAACACATGTCTATTGTAAAGCGCTGAGTACACTGTGTGGCGCCATATAAATAAAGATATACATACATACATACATACTGACAATTACCTCAGATTGCTGTGACATGAGGTGCAGCCAAGGATTCTGGGTAATGACATGGAAATGAACATGGGAGTGTAACTGTTGGCTTCCACCAATTCTTAAGTGGATTCCTGAGAAAGGCATAACAGCTTGCACCACCTGTGGCCCTACAGGTCCTGTTGGACTACAGCTCCCATCGTCTTCATTGTAGTCCAACAACAGCTGAAGGATTCCCAGTTCTATTGTCTGTCTGAACAAGAGCATATACCAAGCCAAGCACACACAGTAGTAGTAGTAGTAGTAGTAGTACGCTAGATCCTGTGATTAAACCAGCTGGTAACCTGGCCTAGAGATTAATCTCGGCTCTGTTATCTAGGGCAGCGGTGGGATTGTCCTAGATAAATGTCACTAATGTTCTGCTTGTGTTCTGTCTTCCAGCATCTTAAAGGAGCTTCTGCAGGTGCAGCAAAGCATTGGCTACTGTCCGCAGTTCGACGCGCTGTTTGACGAGTTGACGGCTCGGGAGCACCTGGAGTTATACACGCGCCTAAGGGGGATCCCTTGGAAGGACGAGGAACGGGTGAGACTTTAGCAATCAGACCTGATTATAAGGAGGTGCTTTTTGGGCAGCTAAACTGGGAGATTAGCCAATGTCCGTCTATGTAGTGCATCCGGGTATAACCTCGTACCTAGCGGACCTGTCTTCTCTATGCCAGGTGGTAACATGGGCGCTAGAGAAACTGGAGCTGAGCAAATACACGGACAAACCAGCGGGAACCTACAGTGGCGGGAACAAGAGGAAACTGTCCACCGCCATCGCCCTCATTGGGTACCCATCCTTCATCTTCCTGGTGAGAACGAGGGGTTAAGAACTCCCTTATAAAGAGCTGGATATTGTACAGAGATGCACAGGGACACGTGTACAAAGAAAACTGGAGCAATTCTGAGACAAACCAAATGCGCTAGAAGGAGCAAATAAACATTCCCTAAATTCCTGTGGAAAGTATTCTGTAAGAGCTGGAGAGCCAGAGGTTGATACCCCTTGCTGGAAGTCCTTGAATGCACTGATGTGTTGTCACATGTGAATCAATAAAAATGGTAATTTGGCACCTTAGCTGATTTACCCTGAAATTGCTCCATTTTTCTTTGTGCACCTGCTGCAGAGCCTTTCACCTAATAGATTCTCTGGTTCCAATCTTCCTTCTGTCTCCTAAACCAGTAAATACCCTCCCAGTGGTCTCTATAGTTACCAAGTCCTAAAATATACCCCCTACCCAAGTGCCTGTCTTCTCTTTGTACCCACAGGATGAGCCCACCACGGGAATGGACCCCAAAGCGCGGCGTTTCCTGTGGAACCTTATCCTGGACATCATTAAGACCGGCCGCTCCGTGGTCCTGACGTCTCATAGGTGGGTAATGCACAGGCCTGTCTGGGTACAGGGGAGCTTAGGGCATGTCAGATTAATGCAGAGTCCATGGGTTCCATAGTGGGGCATGTTGTTGTGTGGGATATCAGCCAGGCAGGGGGCATGTTGTCGTGTGGGACATCGGCCAGGCAGGGGGCATGCTGTTGTGTGGGACATCGGCCAGGCAGGGGGCATGCTGTTGTGTGGGACATCGGCCAGGCAGGGGGCATATTGTTGTGTGGGATATCGGCCAGACAGGGGGCATATTGTTGTGTGGGACATCGGCCAGACAGGGGGCATATTGTTGTGTGGGACATCGGCCAGGCAGGGGGCATATTGTTGTGCGGGATATCGGCCAGGCAGGGGGCATGTTGTTGTGTGGGATATCGGCCAGGCAGGGGGCATGTTGTTGCGTGGGACATCGGCCAGGCAGGGGGCATATTGTTGTGTGGGACATCGGCCAGACAGGGGGCATATTGTTGTGTGGGATATCGGCCAGACAGGGGGCATGCTGTTGTGTGGAATATCGGCCAGACAGGGGGCATGCTGTTGTGTGGAATATCGGCCAGGCAGGGGGCATGCTGTTGTATGTAATATCGGCCAGGCAGGGGGCATGTTGTTGTGTGAAATATCGGCCAGGCAGGGGGCATGTTGTTGTGTGGAATATCGGCCAGGCAGGGGGCATTTGTGTGGGATATTGGCCAGGCAGGGGGCATGCTGTTGTGTGGAATATCGGCCAGGCAGGGGGCATGTTGTTGTGTGGAATATCGGCCAGGCAGGGGGCATGTTGTTGTGTGGAATATCGGCCAGGCAGGGGGCATTTGTGTGGGATATTGGCTGGGCGTGAGGGATATTGGCCTGGGAGGGGGCAGGTTGTGTGACATATTGGCCTAGAGGGGGCGTGTCCCTTGGAGGTACTGGTCAGTGCTTTGTCCATACAGCAGAGAACTATAGAACACATCCGTGTCATGTAGAAGGTTCTGGACCCACGTTTAAAGAAACAGTAGCGCATCCTAGTAATAACCCCAATTGCCTTAACACTTTATGAGACAGAACAATATAAAATGCCACCTTCTGCTCCATAGGGGGTTAATCTGGTCAGAAAATCCTAATGTCCAGTATGAACCCTCTGTGTCTGAACCCATAAGTGCTGGATATGTAGTCTGTAATGCAGACGTGGACTCCAGGACCCCAAACAAGACGTGAACAATTCTGGGGCAAACCAACTGTAACACAGGGGGCAAATACCCCTCTCAAAACTCCTGTTGTTTTAAATGGGACTTTTAACCCTTTAATTGCTAGTGAGGTGTGCAGCGGGCCACTTTGCACTGTGTTGAAGTGCTCCAGCATTCAAGGGGTTAAGGTCTCCTGTCAATTAGTGCAAGATCTGGTGTGTCAACTGTTCCCCGTGCTGCAGTTTGTTTGCCCCGGACTTGTTCCTCCCTGTCTTTGTGAAAGTGGCCCCTGTGATTTACCCGCCTCTCTCCTGCCCCCCGCAGCATGGAGGAGTGTGAAGCGCTGTGCACGCGCCTGGCCATCATGGTGAACGGGCGGCTGAAATGCCTTGGGAGCATCCAGCACCTGAAAAACAGGTGAGACCACCCACTTACACCGGGCAACACGCTGCTCTCCAGCCAGGTACGTACGATGGGAAGTGTAGTCTGAAGGGCCACAGCTTGCTGACCTCCGCCTGGAGGGACCCCCCACTCAGCAGCACCACAGGGTATAAATACATATGGACTTTCCCCACCAATCTTAACCCCTTGGCAAGGTCTCTGTCTGCTTTGCAATGTGTTGGAGATCTCTCTAGATTCATATAAATCAGTGGGCACTTTTACTGGTGCCCAATGGTGCCGTTGGTTTACTCCTATTTATCTTAGTGCCTCAGTGTTAGTGCTGCGTTGGAAATGGATGGAAATACAAGGACCAGTCACCCTGGAGTTATCGGTAAGACCAGGTCCTGTGTCCGTCCCGTCTGCGTTTAGAAGTCTGGGGGTGGGGGACGCTGCTACGCCCCCCGCCGTTGGCTGCGATTTACCCTATACTGTTATTTGTTTTGAATGCTGCTGTGGTCTGACTGGTCACTTTCATTTCACATCTGTTCCTTTTCTTACATTGTTCTGCTGATTGTGGGTGAGGCTTTTTTGTTTGGGTTTTCTCATTCTGTGTGTTGAAGCCCATTGTCTACTATGAGGAAGTGTGACCTAAATATAGACTTCAGATGGAGATGAATGAATAACTGGAGACACTATGCATATAACGTGTATTTATAGTCTCCACACCTGCCTGCTGTGAGAAGGACGCCTAGCTAGGCATATCCTCCTTTTACTAGAACGAAGAGCCACCTATTTGTGTGGAGACTGTTTCCCTGTCACAGAAGGAGAAGTGTTATTAGGCCTTTTGTTGAACAATGAGCCGCAGACTTCAGACAGTGAAGAGCCTCCTATTGTCCCTAGGTCACAGTCCTTTGTACAGTTGTAGACAAACCCTTCACCTCGTTCTGTCACCTTCCGAGAAGGGACCACAATGTCCAGGACCAGGTAAATGGCTCTGATAATGTCAACAGAACAGCTTCTTGTTCTGCTATTCAGAATGAACCACACTGGTCATGGGGCTTTACTGTAAGACCTCCATTCTGTTCCACAAAGACACACTGACCTTAACCCATTCCATTATTCACTTTAGCTTTGGTTTCTAAACTGATATACTTTTAAAGTTTACATAACACCTCCTTATAACACATCTCCATGGCCAGAAAATCCCAGTGGCCCCAGCAATTTTGCCCTTCTACCTTGGCCGGCGGCAGGAGACCAGGTGTGTATATTTACTGCCTGTACATGGCTCTGTATATCCTAGTGACATTGGACAGAGGAAGGTGACCCGGTGTGTATATTTACTACCTGTACATGGCTGTGTATATCCTAGTGACATTGGACAGAGTAAGGTGACCCGGTGTGTATATTTACTGCCTGTACATGACTGTGTATATCCTAGTGACATTGGACAGAGGAAGTTGACCCGGTGTGTATATTTACTGCCTGTACATGGCTGTGTATATCCTAGTGACACTGGACAGAGGAAGGTGACCCGGTGTGTATATTTACTGCCTGTACATGACTGTGTATATCCTAGTGACACTGGACAGAGGAAGTTGACCCGGTGTGTATATTTACTGCCTGTACATGGCTGTGTATATCCTAGTGACACTGGACAGAGGAAGGTGACCCCGGTGTGTATATTTACTACCTGTACATGACTGTGTATATCCTAGTGACACTGGACAGAGGAAGTTGACCCGGTGTGTATATTTACTGCCTGTACATGACTGTGTATATCCTAGTGACACTGGACAGAGGAAGTTGACCCGGTGTGTATATTTACTACCTGTACATGACTGTGTATATCCTAGTGACACTGGACAGAGGAAGGTGACCCCGGTGTGTATATTTACTACCTGTACATGACTGTGTATATCCTAGTGACACTGGACAGAGGAAGTTGACCCAGTGTGTATATTTACTGCCTGTACATGGCTGTGTATATCCTAGTGACACTGGACAGAGGAAGTTGACCCGGTGTGTATATTTACTGCCTGTACATGACTGTGTATATCCTAGTGACATTGTCAGAGGAAGGTGACCCCGGTGTGTATATTTACTGCCTGTACATGGCTGTGTATATCCTAGTGACATTGGACAGAGGAAGGTGACCCGGTGTGTATATTTACTGCCTGTACATGACTGTGTATATCCTAGTGACATTGGACAGAGGAAGTTGACCCGGTGTGTATATTTACTGCCTGTACATGGCTGTGTATATCCTAGTGACATTGGACAGAGGAAGGTGACCCCAGTGTGTATATTTACTGCCTGTACATGACTGTGTATATCCTAGTGACACTGGCCGGAGGAAGGTGACCCGGTGTGTATATTTACTGCCTGTACATGACTGTGTATATCCTAGTGACATTGGACAGAGGAAGGTGACCCGGTGTGTATATTTACTGCCTGTACATGACTGTGTATATCCTAGTGACATTGGACAGAGGAAGGTGACCCGGTGTGTATATTTACTGCCTGTACATGACTGTGTATATCCTAGTGACATTGGACAGAGGAAGGTGACCCGGTGTGTATATTTACTGCCTGTACATGACTGTGTATATCCTAGTGACACTGGACAGAGGAAGTTGACCCGGTGTGTATATTTACTGCCTGTACATGACTGTGTATATCCTAGTGACACTGGACAGAGGAAGGTGACCCCAGTGTGTATATTTACTGCCTGTATATGGCTGTGTATATCCTAGTGACATTGGACAGAGGAAGGTGACCCAGTGTGTATATTTACTGCCTGTACATGGCTGTGTATATCCTAGTGACACTGGACAGAGGAAGGTGACCCGGTGTGTATATTTACTGCCTGTACATGGCTGTGTATATCCTAGTGACATTGGACAGAGGAAGGTGACCCCAGTGTGTATATTTACTGCCTGTACATGACTGTGTATATCCTAGTGACATTGTCAGAGGAAGGTGACCCCGGTGTGTATATTTACTGCCTGTACATGGCTGTGTATATCCTAGTGACATTGGACAGAGGAAGGTGACCCCAGTGTGTATATTTACTGCCTGTACATGACTGTGTATATCCTAGTGACATTGGACAGAGGAAGGTGACCCCAGTGTGTATATTTACTGCCTGTACATGACTGTGTATATCCTAGTGACACTGGCCGGAGGAAGGTGACCCGGTGTGTATATTTACTGCCTGTACATGACTGTGTATATCCTAGTGACACTGGACAGAGGAAGGTGACCCGGTGTGTATATTTACTGCCTGTACATGACTGTGTATATCCTAGTGACATTGGACAGAGGAAGGTGACCCCGGTGTGTATATTTACTACCTGTACATGGCTGTGTATATCCTAGTGACACTGGACAGAGGAAGGTGACCCCAGTGTGTATATTTACTGCCTGTACATGGCTCTGTATATCCTAGTGACATTGGACAGAGGAAGGTGACCCGGTGTGTATATTTACTACCTGTACATGGCTGTGTATATCCTAGTGACATTGGACAGAGGAAGGTGACCCCGGTGTGTATATTTACTGCCTGTACATGACTGTGTATATCCTAGTGACATTGGACAGAGTAAGGTGACCCGGTGTGTATATTTACTGCCTGTACATGACTGTGTATATCCTAGTGACATTGGACAGAGGAAGGTGACCCGGTGTGTATATTTACTGCCTGTACATGACTGTGTATATCCTAGTGACACTGGACAGAGGAAGGTGACCCCAGTGTGTATATTTACTGCCTGTACATGACTGTGTATATCCTAGTGACATTGTCAGAGGAAGGTGACCCCGGTGTGTATATTTACTGCCTGTACATGACTGTGTATATCCTAGTGACATTGGACAGAGTAAGGTGACCCGGTGTGTATATTTACTGCCTGTACATGACTGTGTATATCCTAGTGACATTGGACAGAGGAAGGTGACCCGGTGTGTATATTTACTGCCTGTACATGACTGTGTATATCCTAGTGACACTGGACAGAGGAAGGTGACCCCAGTGTGTATATTTACTGCCTGTACATGACTGTGTATATCCTAGTGACATTGGACAGAGGAAGTTGACCTGGTGTGTATATTTACTGCCTGTACATGACTGTGTATATCCTAGTGACATTGTCAGAGGAAGGTGACCCCGGTGTGTATATTTACTGCCTGTACATGGCTGTGTATATCCTAGTGACACTGGACAGAGGAAGGTGACCCCAGTGTGTATATTTACTGCCTGTACATGACTGTGTATATCCTAGTGACATTGGACAGAGGAAGTTGACCCGGTGTGTATATTTACTGCCTGTACATGGCTGTGTATATCCTAGTGACACTGGACAGAGGAAGGTGACCCCAGTGTGTATATTTACTGCCTGTACATGACTGTGTATATCCTAGTGACATTGTCAGAGGAAGGTGACCCCGGTGTGTATATTTACTGCCTGTACATGACTGTGTATATCCTAGTGACATTGGACAGAGGAAGTTGACCTGGTGTGTATATTTACTGCCTGTACATGACTGTGTATATCCTAGTGACACTGGACAGAGGAAGGTGATCCGGTGTGTATATTTACTGCCTGTACATGACTGTGTATATCCTAGTGACACTGGACAGAGGAAGGTGACCCGGTGTGTATATTTACTGCCTGTACATGGCTGTGTATATCCTAGTGACACTGGACAGAGGAAGGTGACCCCAGTGTGTATATTTACTGCCTGTACATGGCTGTGTATATCCTAGTGACACTGGACAGAGGAAGGTGACCCCGGTGTGTATATTTACTGCCTGTACATGACTGTGTATATCCTAGTGACATTGTCAGAGGAAGGTGACCCCGGTGTGTATATTTACTGCCTGTACATGACTGTGTATATCCTAGTGACATTGGACAGAGGAAGGTGACCCGGTGTGTATATTTACTGCCTGTACATAGCTGTGTATATCCTAGTGACATTGGACAGAGGAAGTTGACCCGGTGTGTATATTTACTGCCTGTACATGGCTGTGTATATCCTAGTGACACTGGACAGAGGAAGGTGACCCGGTGTGTATATTTACTGCCTGTACATGACTGTGTATATCCTAGTGACATTGGACAGAGGAAGGTGACCCCGGTGTGTATATTTACTGCCTGTACATGACTGTGTATATCCTAGTGACATTGGACAGAGGAAGGTGACCCGGTGTGTATATTTACTGCCTGTACATGGCTGTGTATATCCTAGTGACATTGGACAGAGGAAGTTGACCCGGTGTGTATATTTACTGCCTGTACATTACTGTGTATATCCTAGTGACACTGGACAGAGGAAGGTGACCCGGTGTGTATATTTACTGCCTGTACATGACTGTGTATATCCTAGTGACATTGGACAGAGGAAGTTGACCCGGTGTGTATATTTACTGCCTGTACATGACTGTGTATATCCTAGTGACATTGGACAGAGGAAGGTGACCCGGTGTGTATATTTACTGCCTGTACATGACTGTGTATATCCTAGTGACACTGGACAGAGGAAGGTGACCCCAGTGTGTATATTTACTGCCTGTATATGGCTGTGTATATCCTAGTGACATTGGACAGAGGAAGGTGACCCGGTGTGTATATTTACTGCCTGTACATGACTGTGTATATCGTAGTGACACTGGCCGGAGGAAGTTGACCCGGTGTGTATATTTACTGCCTGTACATGACTGTGTATATCCTAGTGACACTGGCCGGAGGAAGGTGACCCCGGTGTGTATATTTACTGCCTGTACATGGCTGTGTATATCCTAGTGACACTGGCCGGAGGAAGTTGACCCGGTGTGTATATTTACTGCCCAGGTTCGGTGATGGCTACATGATCACGGTGAGGACGAAATCCAGTGTAAACGTGAAGGAAGTCGTGAGGTTCTTCAACAGGAATTTTCCAGAAGCCGAGCTCAAGGTGAGGAGGAGGCAAGGGGAGTAACACGGACCCAGAATGTTCAGATCAGTTTTGAGGACTGCTTTGACCGTAGCTGGTGCGCTGGCACATGTGACTGATTATGTGTACCGGCTCGCCAAACATGGGTCTGAGAGAGGCTGCGCCAATCTTGAAGAGGTCAATTTCAGACCCTGTTTGTACTCCCGCAGGAGACCCGTAAGCACAGAGTACATGACGTGCCAGGACCGTCATCTGTCCTTCAGAAAAAAACACATCCTGGAACATCACCAGTCATTAAGGGGTTAATGTCCAAAGAAGTAAAATCTGCTTCTATGTTGTATTTCACTATTTATTTGTAATCTAAACAGTTAAATTAACCTTTATTTGTCTGGCATTTTATGCTAATTAGTATATCTGCGGCCGGTGTCACCACCCACTGTGGTATGAATGAACCTCGGAAGCGCCCACACACTGGGGGCGTGTCTAATAGCACAGCGAGAGGGAAGATTGTGGGATATTACTAATTAGCATGAAGTGCCAGACTGTGCCACCAGCACGTAGAGGGTAATATTTATAATAGTCCGTAGCACATGGGGGCAGTATGACTGACTTATCTTGTGCAGGGGTGAGTGGCTGCACCAGGCAGATGTGATGCCAGTTAGGGTGTAATGTGTCTGTCTGTCCAGGAGAGGCACCATACCAAGGTGCAGTACCAGCACGTAGAGGATAATATTTATAATAGTCCATAGCACGTGGGGGCAGTAGGACAGACTGATCTTGTGTAGGGGTGAGGGGTGCGTGGCTGCACCAGGCGGATGTGATTAGGGTGTAATGTGTCTGCCTGTCCAGGAGAGGCACCATACCAAGGTGCAGTACCAGCACGTAGAGGATAATATTTATAATAGTCCGTAGCACGTGGGGGCAGTAGGACAGACTGATCTTGTGTAGGGGTGACGGGTGCGTGGCTGCACCAGGCGGATGTGATTAGGGTGTAATGTGTCTGCCTGTCCAGGAGAGGCACCATACCAAGGTGCAGTACCAGCTGAAGACAGAACAGGTGCTCCTGGCCCAGGTCTTCAGTAAGATGGAGCAGGTGCTGGACCTTCTGGGGATCGAGGACTATTCCGTCAGCCAGACGACCCTGGATAACGTGAGTCCTGCGCCTTGGGGGCCATTCACTAAGATAAGTGGAACGATTCCTGTGTCATCCATCCTAGCATGAAATGACAATTCTCTCTCAGTGATACAGATAACGATTTTAACCCGCTGTGTGCTAGAACAGTCTCCAGTGCATTATAAATATCCCTGTATCCAAGGGGTTAATAGCCGCATTACATCAGCGGGGATGTCTGGTTTGCTGCTTATGAGACAGTTGGTTTAGCCCAGAATGGCTTCACTTTTATCTTTGTGCGTATGACCCTAAGGACTTTATCCGCTACAGGAAAGAGGAGCGATTGTGGGTAAACCAGCTGCACCAGAAAGTCCCCAAATTCCCACTGATTTCAATGGGGCGTTTAACCCCTTCATTGCTGGGGAGGCCATTGTACAGCTCCACAATTCGAAGGGTTAAGAGTCCTGTAACTGATTTGTCCCCCCCCAGTGCCGCTGGTTTGTAGCTTCTCCCTCACCGACACGATACAGGAGAGGAGCAAACCAACTGCACGGGAGGGGGGGGTCCATTCATGTAAATGGGGAGTTTTAACCCCTTCATTGCTACAGAGGTCTTCCACACATCGCATTGGAGAGTTCTCTAACATGCACGGGGTTAAAAGTCCCAAACAAATCCATGCTAATTCCCCAGATGTCTGTGCCCCTGCTCTGGTGACGTTACTTTGTGCACGTGGCCCTGCCTCTCCCTTATGTATGCTCCTTCCTCCCAGCGGCACCAGCTCTGTTCTTGTTGATCCATTTAGCTTTGTGCACGTGGCCCTGCTTCTCCCCTATGTACGCTCCTTCCTCCCAGTGGCTCCAGCTCTGTTCTTGTTGATCCGTTTCCCTTTGTGCACGTGGCCCTGCTTCTTCCCTATATACGCTCCTTCCTCCCAGCGGCTCCATTTCTCTTTGTGTACGTGGCCCTGCCTCTCCCTTATGTATGCTCCTTCCTCCCAGCGGCACCAGCTCTGTTCTTGTTGATCCATTTAGCTTTGTGCACGTGGCCCTGCTTCTCCCCTATGTACGCTCCTTCCTCCCAGTGGCTCCAGCTCTGTTCTTGTTGATCCGTTTCCCTTTGTGCACGTGGCCCTGCTTCTTCCCTATATACGCTCCTTCCTCCCAGCGGCTCCATTTCTCTTTGTGTACGTGGCCCTGCTTCTCCCCTATGTATGCTCCTTCCTCCCTGCGACTCCTGTCCGTTTCTTGGTGGAGAACAAACGGCTCCTCCGTGACACTCATGTTGGTGACCTCTGCCCTCTTGTAGGTATTTGTGAACTTCGCTAAGAAGCAGAGTGATAACCTGGAACAGCAGGAGGCTGCCCCGAGCTGTACTGTGCCGTCCCCTCTAGAGAGGGTGCTGAGCCTGCTCCGACCCCGCACAACACCCACAGAGCTCCGGGCCCTGGTCGTGGAGGAACCGGAGGATCTAGAGACTGACGACGAGGGACTGATCAGCTTTGAGGAGGAGAGAGTGAGTAGGTTTAAAGCTGAACTACCAATGTTCCCAAATGATTACCCATCTGGCGTATAGCTGCTCAGTAGCGCTAGTCTCCAGAATTATTACTGCGTTAATGAGAATTGTACACTGCTCCCGGGGCTGACAGGAAGGACGGAGCGCAGACATCTTTCCATAGTGACGCCTGCACAGTCAGTCCCAGCCGGCTCTAGGAGGTCTTGCTAGGAGCCTTTCAGCTCCAAAAGGGACTGATAGCACAGTCGCGCAGACGCCACAATGGAAAGATGTCTGCGCTGTTTCCTGACTGTCAGTCCACAGCAGTGTATAATTCTTATTAACGCGGTAATAATTCTGGTGACTAGCGCTACTGAGCAGCTAGTCGCCAGATGGGTAATTATTTGGGGACATGTTTGTTAAAGGTGTTAGTTCCGCTTTAGAGGATGACGAACAAAAAATGTAAATGGGATACAACTACTAATATATATATATGTGTGTATATATTGTGTGTGTATATATATATATATATATATATATATATATATAGGTTACTGGTAACTTTGGGTAGGCGATCCGCCCCTTTAAGTAGGCAGGAACAATTCTAGAAGTGTATGCAGGGGGTGGAGCCTACCTTCCCTTCTTGGCTGCAGCTAGCCAATCCGCTCCAGTAAGATTTGTTCCTTTGTGAAGACACAGGCAAGACAACAGTTCTGCTACAGTTTTAGCTAATTTTTTATTTTTCTGTTAGATATGGAATACCACCATTAGGAGGATTACCATAACTGACAAATGCCCTTAGATGTTGCTAGCTCAGTATCCAGGTGCTTTTTGTGGACCTTAAGCCCTGAGGGGGAAATCTTGATTCCAAGTGCTTCCCCAGGAGTTACCCACTGAGGTTACTTCTTACTTCATAGTAATCTGAAGACAGAAGATCTGCAGGAAAGGTGAGCAACCCTTTGAGTGCTGCAGGTCCACATGTCCCACAGTGCCCCTCCGCACAGGCGTGTCTTCATTGGAGTTCCTATTGCACACTCCTGCACTCATTGGGTCTATCTGTATGTCTGTTGGGTGTTTTGGAGCAGGTTTATGTGGTAACTTAACCCTTTAGCTGCTGGTTTTGCATGTTTAGGGGAGTTATTGGCACTTTCTCTGCTGGGTTCAGTGTTTTTTGGGTTTGCCAACATGTTCTAGTGATGTTTCATGTAATTTTATTTCACAGTTTCAACTTTGTAAAATTTGAGTTAAAGGAGCGCTTTACCACATAGGCGCCATTGCTCCATTGACTTCTATGGGACTGTACAGTTTGGGACATATCTCTGCAACCGCTCAACATAGCGACTTCACAGATGGCTCATTTTACTTGTCTGCCCTTGCTCTATCATCTAGTTCATGTAATTAGTGTATTGGGGGGCTCAGGGGGCTTCAGGCACTGTTGGGGTACTTTTCCTGGAAAAACTACATTTCCCATAAGCGCTGCTTTGCACATTCATTTCTGATTGGCTCCTGCCGCGGCAGCCATTTTAATGCCATTTCCAGAATGAGTATCCTATGCAGGGCTTGGACTCTTCTTCTCTCCTCTGCTGATTAACCCTTCGCCTGCCAGATAAGTCTATTTTAGCGATTTCTGGGGTGAAACTTTAATCCTACATACTGTAATTGGGTGATTTCTTACATAGTAAGGTTATTTGACACTATGAGAATGTCTATTCCACTGGAGCTTGGGACGAGACCTAAGACTAAGGATGCTGGGGTCTCTGTATCCCCCATTGTGCCTTGCTCCTCCTGTCATTCAGGGTTACCTAGAGAATTCTCAGGTCATTTATGCCCAGCATGTTCTGATGTCCCTGAGAGTCTCCCAGGGACCTCCAGCCATGCATTAGAGCCAGATTGGGTGCAAGAGTTCAAGGCTGCTACTAGGGACCTTAGGTCTACATTGCAACTCTTTCCATCCCAGTTACAGGGGGTCTTCCATTCTTGGCAGACCACCTCCTTCGTCAAGTCTTCCCTGCCAAACCTCAGGGTGTACCTGACGTGTCAGATTCCTCTGAAGAAGACCTGCTGGTACCCACCAGGGCTGAATTTCTACTCGCCAGGGCTAAATTTTCACTCGCCATTGGCTAGTGGAAATTTTGAGCCCTGGGTACAGGATCCCTTTCGTCTCTCTTCCTCCTTTTCACTTCTTTGCTTCTCATATGCCTCAGGGCGCACAGAAACACCGGCTGTTCAGTGGCACTATTCAGGCTCTTCTGGACAAGGATGTCCTAGAGCCGGTTCCAGTTCAAGACAGAGGTATGGGTTTTTTACTCAAACCTCTTTGTGGTCTGCAAGAAGGATGGCAGTTGTCATTCCATTTTGGACTTGAAGGATCTCAATTCCTTTGTGATCTGTACTCATTATCACCAGGAGTCTCTAAGGATGCTGATTGCTGCTATGTCCCCTGGGGAATTCCATGCCTCTCTGGATCTTCAGGACACGTACCTTCATATTGCCATTCATCCAGAGAGCAGGCAGTATCTCAGATTTGCCTGCGACCAAGGGAACTTTCAGTTTCCAGCTCTTCCCTTTGGTCTGAGTACTGTTCTTCAAGTCTTCAACCGTGTCCTGGGAGCCTTAGTGTCCATCCTCCACCGGGACGGCATCAGTGTTACCGTATACATGGACGACCTGCTTATGAAAGCCCCTTCTGCGGAACTTCTTCATCAGCAGGTTCAGAACTGCATTCATGCTCTCACTCATCATGGGTGGATCATCAACATGGACAAGTCGGACTTTGTCCCAACCCAGCGTCTCGTCTTCCAGGGCCTTCTCTTCGACACTCAGAAGAGCATGGTGTTTCTCAGAGATGAGGTGGCTCACCAGATTGCCCACAGGGTTTCCGCTGTTCTGGCTCAAGATCCAGTTCCAGCCAAGAAACTGTCCTCTCTAGTGGGGAAGTTAATTTCCACCATAGAAGCGGTCCCGTTTGCCATGGCTCACACCAGGGAACTCCAGAGGTTTGTGATCCAGGTGTGCAGGGGTCATCTGGACCTTCTGAAGACATCCATATCCCTCCCTCATCATGTGGAACCAAGTTTGTCGTGGTGGCTTGACCTCTCCAATCTGTTGAAGGGCAAGTCCTTCCTGGTATCCTTCTGGACCATGATGACCAAGGATGCTAGTCTCTCCAAGTGGGGAGCGGTCCTGGGTCACCTGAGTGCTCATGGTCTGTGGTCTCTGGAGGAATCTCTCCTTCCCATTAACGTGTTGGAGCTTCGAGCGATATTTCTTGCTCTTCGTCATTGGACTTCTCAGCTGAAAGACTGTCCAGTCTGGGTACAGTCTGACAACGCCATGACTGTGGCTTACATCAACAAGCAGGGAGGAACAAGAAGTCTCTCCACTTGGTTAGAGGTCAAGGCTATTCCGTCCTGGGCAGAAAAATACATTCCTCCGTTATCCGCAGTGCACATTCCTGGTGTAGACAAAGTCAAGGTGAACTTCCTCAGTCAACACACAGTGGACAGCGGAGAGTGGGAGCTGCACCGAGAGGTGTTCACTCTCTTTGTTCATAAGTGGGGTCTTCCTAACATCGAAACTGATGGCAACAAGAAACAGGAAGTTTCCGAGGTTCTGCTCTCTGTGGATGCATCCTCTAGCTCTGGCGGTGGATGCTATGTCCATTCCTTGGTTAGTTCCTCTGGCCTACATCTTTCCTCCCCCTTCCCATATTGCCCAGGGTGTTATACGGAAATTACAACTGGAGCACTGTCCAGTCATTCTGATTGCTCCGTACTGGCCTCGCCAAGCTTGGTTTCCGGAGCTTCTGGATCTGTCAGTGGCGGAGCTATTCCGGCTCCCTTGCCGTCCGGATCTTCTTCTACAAGGTTACCTGTGGAAGGAGGACATTCATCGGCTAGCCTCGCCGGCTTGGAAATTGAATCTTCAATATTGAAGAAGAAAGGGTTTTCTTCTGGTGTGGTGGTTACTATGCTCAGTGCCCGCAAACCTGTTTCTTCCAAGATCTACTATCGTGTCTGGTCGACTTTTCTGTCTTGGTGTGCTGATAAGGACATGTCTCAGGAATTTGATCTGCCTACGGTCCTGGCATTTTTGCAGGACGGTGTGGATAAGGGCCTCAGTTTGATTTCCCTTAAGGTAAGGTTCAGACTTCTGCGCTTTCTGTTTTCTTTCAGAGGCACATTGCCATCCTTCCTGATGTCAAGGTTTTCTTCCAGGGCGTTGCTCATACCCGTCCTGCCTTCAAGACTACCGCTTCTCCATGGGATCTTAACTTGGTTTTGAGTGTGCTTCAGCGACCTCCCTTTGAGTCCTTGATTACTATTCCTCTACGCCTGCTGACGTGGAAAATGGCCTTTCTGCTGGTGATTTGTTTTCTGTTCACTGCACTGCGGAGTTACATGCTTTGTCCTGTAAACCACCCTATTTGGTGTTTCACAAGGACAAGATGGTGCTTCCCAGGAGTTTCTTCCGAAGGTGGTTTTAGAGTTCCACATCAATCGGACCCTGACACTACTTCTGACAAGGAGAGGGATCTCCACTTGTTAGACGTGGTGCGTTGTCTCAAGTTTTATGTACACCGCACTGAGTCTATCAGGCAATCTGTGCAAGGCTGCCACCTGGTCGTCTGTGCACACCCTTTCGAAGCACTACCGTGTTGATGTGCTGGCATCGGCTGACACCAGTTTTGGGAGAAAGATCCTGGAAGCAGTCTTGCCTGTCTAGGATCTTCTTTGGTGCTTCCTTCACTTTTGAGCCCTGTTGGCTCTAGTTCAGTGTGCTGTGTAACAGTTTGGGGTGTTGTTACCCCTGTTCAGTGTCCGTTGACACTTCAGTCCTTGTTGGACTATCTCTGATCTGATGGTTCATATATGTTCTGGTGACTTTGGGGGCCTTGCGCCTGGTCCTTGCCTTCCTTCCCGCCTCTGGGAAACTCAATAGTTGGACATCCCAAAGTTACCAGTAACCTGTATTGGATGACCGAGAAAAGAGGATTTTAGTCTTACCTGTGAAATCCTTTTCTCTTAGTCCATACAGGTTACTGGTCTTCCACCCTGTCAAGGGACCATGCTTGGCTCTCCTGTGGTAGACCGTGGGGGTCCTTCGGGGTCATGCTCACAGGAGTCTTCTTTCCCTTCTACCATCTAGTCAATAGTATCTCAAAATCTTTCTGGAGCTGGTTGGCTAGCTGCAGCCAAGGAGGGAAGGTAAGCCCCACCCCCTGCAATCAATTCTAGAATTGTTCCTGTCTACTTAAAGGGGCAGGTCGCCTACCCCCAGAGTTACCAGTAACCTGTATGGACTAAGAGAAAAGGATTTAACAGGTAAGACTAAAATCCTTGTGTGTATTTGTGTGTATATATATAATATATGTGTGTGTGTGTTTATGTGCATATATATATCTATATCAATGGCGAGTGAAAATTCAGCCCTGGTGGGTATGTGTTGGATTGCAGTGGCGAGTAACTTTTCAGGTCTGGCTAGTGGCAAAGGACTTCAACTTTTAAGCCCTGTACATATATATAATATATAATGTGTGTGTAAGACGTGAGAGAGCACATGGTTTTCCAGGTGAATAAATTAGAGTAATTCACACTTAAGTATTATTCATACAGAAATTATTATAGCCCAAAGGGGCATTTACTGACATTTCTTTTGTGGTCATTTCATTTAATGGAGTTTCTCCTGCCAGTCACTTAACGCTTTGCTTACTCCTCTGGCACTCAATGGGTTAACAAAGACCCCAATAGCAAAAGTACAAGAATAAAATAGCAACACCACAAAAAATGTTAGTCAAATGCTCAAGAAAACGCAAGTCTGATCTGTAATGAGTTATGAATGAAGCGTCTCCACTGTTTGTTTTATAACGGTCTACTAAAAGAGAGTCCCATACCAGCTGCACCCCTTGTGTGTTAATGAGCGCTAGTATTCCAGAGGTTCCAACTCCTCATTTAAATTAATGGGAATTTGGGAAATATTTCTTCCCTGTGGTTCGGTTGGTTTGTCCCAGAATACCTCCACTTTCTTCATAACTGTGTCCCTTTGTGTGCCTAGTAGAGCTGCTGACCATCTCCCTCTCTGTCTCCTCCTCCAGGCCCAGTTGGCATTCAATACGGACACGCTCTGCTAGGAAGCGCACCGCAGTGAAGGTCTGACTCCCGCCTCGCTCTGCTCCACAGACTGCACTCACCAAGCGCACAGCCCATTTCCGAGTCCTTCTCCGGTCCTGATAATGAGGCTGGGGCTGCGTGACACGGTAGAACTGATAGTGCAAGGCCCGGCTGTGGAATAGACGGCTGAGGTGCACCCCCCGCTGTGGCTGGGACCAGAGCGCTGCTTTTGGTGGATCAGAATTCGGATCATGGAGCCCTGTTCTACCTATATAATCTAGCTCACTGCTCCGGAGTCCTCTCAGAGTTGGTCCAAGCTCTGTGCCAAGAAGGTCCCCTGGGCTGGCACAAGATTGACTTTAGAGATGGAAATCTGAAGGATTCTGGGGTTACATGTGCTCTAATTAGCTGGTGCCACCACGAACATATGGGTTTATTTAGTTCTGTCCGTAGCACAGAGTCTCTGTGGTAACCAGCGGGTAGAAAGGGAAGGGTGGCATCTATCCTCATGTCAGCGGACAAATGACAATGGGCACTGGCGAGCCCTGAATTCCTCTGGACCGCTCCCTAGTTGCCCTGACTTAGTGAAGCCTTCTTTGTGTTTGTCACGTGCTGCGGACATGGCACCTGCTTCTGTGGACTTTGTGTGGTCTTCTGTTTGTACTTTGCTGTCCCCTCGTTTCTGTGCAATATTTTGTGCCATGTGCTGTACACCCCTACCACAGTGGGGGCTCCGCACCAGCGCTAACCACTTATTTGGGCATTTTAGGATCTGCACTGCCAAAAATAACGGGAAATGTGTATGTATATAATGCTTTATTTCGTGTTCCCTTTTTCAGAACTGTAAATGAAATGACCAAATGTCCGCACTTCACTGCCTGGCTGTGGTATGACTTCTGTCCGCCATCACGTATCTTGAGGAAATAGTTATGAAGGAAAGTGGAGCAATTCTAGTACAAAAAAGCACAATATTTATCCAAGAAACATTTCCACCTCCTTTACTGGGGCTTTGTCTGTAATGATGTGACGCGAACCAGAAATCCTCCACTTTTCTCTTGATCAGGGTTTGATTAAAGGAGCAGCACCTAATAATAACCCCCACACACTTTACTCTGGTCAGGAAATCCTAATGACCCCTTAGAATTGTTCTCTTGTGTCTGATATCCAGGAGTGACTGAACAAGGTTACGTCCATGGGGACGGACATGACAGTTACTGGCAGTCCATGGGGGCGGACATGACAGTTACTGGCAGTCCATGGGGGTGGACATGACAGTTACTGGCAGTCCATGGGGGTGGACATGACAGTTACTGGCAGTCCATGGGGGCGGACATGACAGTTACTGGCAGTCCATGGGGGCGGACATGACAGTTACTGGCAGTCCATGGGGGCGGACATGACAGTTACTGGCAGTCCATGGGGGCGGACATGACAGTTACTGGCAGTCCATGGGGGCGGACATGACAGTTACTGGCAGTCCATGGGGGCGGACATGACAGTTACTGGCAGTCCATGGGGGCGGACATGACAGTTACTGGCAACTATTTCAAAATGAATCAGTCAGAGTGCATTAAGCTATTTAACTCATTAAGGACCAGAGGATAGTGCAATGCACTGAGAAGTAACGAGTGGAACACAAGGAGATCACATTACATCAGAGACAGGCATGACAATATCATTGTGCAGGACTGCACAGTATGGGACATAAAGGGACATGTGATTTCCTTATGTGTAATGCATTGCACCCCCCAGTCCTTCACAGGTCCACACAGACTTGACACCCAGAAGTGCACATTTTATCACTACAAAAAGGGCAATTCATAGGGGCCATTGGGAATTTCTGTCCATAGTAAACTATGTGGGTGGAGGTATAATTATTTTTATTACTACCACCTGAATTCCTAGGGAAGTCTCACATTGAGAAGAGTCTTCCCTAAAATGTTCTTGCTCTGTTAGTACCTAAGATACTGGTTTGTCACTAGACTGGGGGAAGACATTTCCCTGTGTGTCCCTCCCCTCCTGGCCAGGACACTGCACAAAACAACAGGAAGTGAGGAGTGCACAGGAAAACTGCTTCCCCTTGACCAGGAAGGGAGGGGTGCACAGTAAAATGGATTCCCCCAGAATGCTGACCTGGAAGGGAGGGGTGCAGAGGAAAATTGCTTCCCCTAGCCTGCTGGTCAGGAAAACAGGGGTACATAGTAAAATGGTTTCCCTAGCCTGCTGGACAGCAGCCCATGTAGTCTGACATGACGTTCTCTCCTATGTGGTGAGACATTTCACATGAGCTGCTTGTTTCACACTTAACACTGGAGCTCTCCTCCCCGCCTCGCCCTCCGACTGTGGCTCTCCTCCCCGCCTCGCCCTCCAACTGCGGCTCTTCTCCCTGCCTCGCCCTCCAACTGCGGCTCTCCTCCCCGCCTCGCCCTCCGACTGCGGCTCGCCTCCCTGCCTCGCCCGCCCCCTCTGACTGCGGCTCTCCTCCCTGCGCCTCCCACCCCCTCGGACTGCGGATCTTCTCCCTGCCTCCCCCGCCCCCTCGGACTGCGGATCTTCTCCCTGCCTCCCCTGCCCCCTCGGACTGCAGCTCTTCTCCCTGCCTCTCCCGCCCCCTCGGACTGTGGCTCTTCTCCCTGCCTCGCCCTCGGACTGCGGCTGGCCTCCCCGCCTCGGACTGCGGCTGGCCTCCCCGCCTCGCCCTCGGACTGCGGCTGGCCTCCCCGCCTCGCCCTCGGACTGCGGCTGGCCTCCCCGCCTCGCCCTCGGACTGCGGCTGGCCTCCCCGCCTCGGACTGCGGCTGGCCTCCCCGCCTCGCCCTCGGACTGCGGCTGGCCTCCCCGCCTCGCCCTCTGACTGCGGCTGGCCTCCCCGCCTCGCCCTCTGACTGCGGCTGGCCTCCCCGCCTCGCCCTCGGACTGCGGCTGGCCTCCCCGCCTCGCCCTCGGACTGCGGCTGGCCTCCCCGCCTCACCCTCGGACTGCGGCTGGCCTCGCCCTCGGACTGGGGCTCGCCTCCCCCTCTGACTGTGGCTCGCCTCCCTGCCTCGCCCTCGGACTGCCTCATCCGCCCCCTCCATCTGTGGCTCGCCTCCCTGTCTCACCCTCTGACTGCCTCACCCATCACCAACGACTGTGGCTCACCTCTGTCTCTGCTACAAGTGCTGTGATGATCACTGGACAGTGAAACAAGGCTGGGGTGTCAGACAGTGTATGTGTGGGTCTGTGACTACTAATAGAACAAGACTGGGGTGTCAGACAGTGTATGTGTGGGTCTGTGACTACCAGTGGAACAAGGCTGGGGTATCAGACAGTGTATGTGTGGGTCTGTGACTACCAGTGGAACAAGGCTGGGGTATCAGACAGTGTATGCGTGGGTCTGTGACTACCAGTGGAACAAGGCTGGGGTATCAGACAGTGTATGTGTGGGTCTGTGACTACCAGTGGAACAAGGCTGAGGTGTCAGACAGTGTATGCGTGGGTCTGTGACTACCAGTGGGATAAGACTGGGGAGTCAGACAGTGTATGTGTGTGTCTGTGACTACAAGTGGAACAAGGCTGGGATGTCAGACAGTGTATCTGTGGGTCTGTGACTACTAGTGAACAGTATGATGAGGCTGGGATGTCAGACAGTGTATGTGTGGGTCTGTGACTACTAGTGAGTATGATAAGGCTGTGATATCAGACTCTGGTTGCTCCAGAAGTTCCCCACTTTTGCTTGTTCATAACCTCGCCGTGTGTATGTTACAGGTAAGTAATGTGTGTGTATGCCTTGTGTATGTTACAGGTAAGTAATGTGTGTGTGTATGCCGTGTGTATGTTACAGGTAAGTAACGTGTGTGTATGCCGTGTGTATCTTACAGGTAAGTAACGTGTGTGTGTATTTAATATGTATAATTATATGTATGTATGTATGGTTTACTTCAGATCTGCACCTCTTTATCTTGATGAATATGGCCAGTAACTCCACTTTAGTAAATTGCCCCATGGGTGCCTGGGGGCTCCTCTGTGCAGCACGAACACCGCTCCATCCAGGAGCCTGTAGATTTGGGAGACTGAGGCCCAGACCGACTGGACATAATACATCTGTGACTCAAACCTTCACACCAAACCCCTTACACTGGGAACCGTAGTACAACAACAACTTGGAAGACAAATACTGTCCCGACTGTTGTAGGGTGGACTAAACAATGGCGGCTGTAGTCCGTTCATACGCACAAAGATAAGAGGAGTAATTCTGGGACCAAGTGTAAGAAAGGGCTCAGTGGAAACTGCCCATCTCCCCACGGATGTGAGTGCTAGACAGGTGTCCAGTGTGTTGCTTTGGGAACTGGAATTACTGGCTCAGGTTGCTGCTGGTTTTGTTCACACCTCCCACGCCCCCTTCCTGATATCTAGGGCACTGGATTGTGTCAGGAGACAGGAATGCCCAAAATATTCTAGGAGTCGGTAACGTTGTGGGAAACCCGTGACCATATAGCATGGCGGCCAGTGTTGTCAGATAGGCCCTTCAAGTGCCACAGGGGTGAGTAACACAGTGCTGGAACACAAGGGGTTAAAGGAAAGATTGTGTCACTTCATACAGTGTAAATAGCGGATCCACCTGCACAGACAGCAGTGTTCCTGCCCGTAAGACAAGCGCTACAGACAAGTGAGACACTTAAAGCAGATCTTTCACTCACATTAAAGTGCCCCCAGATCATTAGGCACATAGCAATATGCATATTAATACTGGTATTATCCTGAATAAGTCCGGCGTTAATCAGAAATCCAACTTGTTACAGACGCACAGACCAGCATCAGCGCAGACATCTTGCCTTAGAGACACCTGTGATTCTGCGCTGTCCGTCCCAGTCTCTGCCAGGATTGGTGGGGGGGGGGGGCGCTGCATTGTACCTTAAGGTAACAGGAATGGACTGACAGGGCAGGCGCACAGATGCCGCTACAGCAAGATGCCTGCCTGTGTGTCTCAGGACCTTAATGCTGGACGTGTTAAGGATAATACTAGTACACCTATAAGTATCGCTATGTGCATGATGATTGGGGGGGGGGGGGGGCACTTTAATATGAGTGAAAGTTCCATTTTAATGTGTTAGTGGCACAGTCTGGCACTTTATGGTAATCCCCTGCATAATATGCAACAAAATCTTCCCACTCGCTGTGCTTTTAGACACTCACCAGTGTGAGGGCTCCCCTAGATTCACATCACAGGGTGAGGGCTCCCCTAGATTCACATCACAGGGTGAGGGCTCCCCTAGATTCACATCACAGGGTGAGGGCTCCCCTAGATTCACATCACAGGGTGAGGGCTCCCCTAGATTCACATCACAGGGTGAGGGCTCCCCTAGATTCACATCACAGTGTGAGGGCTCCACTAGATTCACATCACAGTGTGAGGGCTCCACTAGATTCACATCACAGTGTGAGGGCTCCCCTAGATTCACATCACAGGGTGAGGGCTCCCCTAGATTCACATCACAGGGTGAGGGCTTCCCTAGATTCACATCACAGTGTGAGGGCTCCCCTAGATTCACATGACAGTGTGAAGGCTCCCCTAGATTCACATCACAGTTTGAGAGCTCCCCTAGATTCACACCACAGTTTGAGAGCTCCCCTAGATTCACATCACAGGGTGAGGGCTCTTCTAGATTCACATCACAGGGTGAGGGCTCTTCTAGATTCACATCACAGGGTGAGGGCTCCCCTAGATTCACATCACAGTGTGAGGGCTCCCCTAGATTCACATCACAGTGTGAGGGCTCCCCTAGATTCACATCACAGGGTGAGGGCTCCCCTAGATTCACATCACAGTGTGAGGGCTTCCCTAGATTCACATCACAGTGTGAGGGCTCCCCTAGATTCACATCACAGTGTGAGGGCTCCCCTAGATTCACATCACAGGGTGAGGGCTCTTCTAGATTCACATCACAGGGTGAGGGCTCCCCTAGATTCACATCACAGTGTGAGGGCTCTTCTAGATTCACATCACAGGGTGAGGGCTCTTCTAGATTCACATCACAGGGTGAGGGCTCCCCTAGATTCACATCACAGTGTGAGGGATCCCCTAGATTCAAATCACAGTGTGAGGGATACCCTAGATTCACATCACAGGGTGAGGGATCCCCTAGATTCACATCACAGGGTGAGGGCTCCCCTAGATTCACTCACATCAGTGTGAGGGCTCTTCTAGATTCACATCACAGGGTGAGGGCTCTTCTAGATTCACATCACAGGGTGAGGGCTCCCCTAGATTCACATCACAGTGTGAGGGATCCCCTAGATTCAAATCACAGTGTGAGGGATACCCTAGATTCACATCACAGGGTGAGGGATCCCCTAGATTCACATCACAGGGTGAGGGCTCCCCTAGATTCACTCACATCAGTGTGAGGGCTCCCCTAGATTCACTCACATCAGTGTGAGGGCTCCCCTAGATTCACTCACATCAGTGTGAGGGCTCCCCTAGATTCACATCACAGTGTGAGGGCTCCCCTAGATTCACATCACAGGGTGAGGGCTCCCCTAGATTCACTCACATAAGTGTGAGGGCTCCCCTAGATTCACTCACATCAGTGTGAGGGCTCCCCTAGATTCACTCACATCAGTGTGAGGGCTCCCCTAGATTCACTCACATCAGTGTGAGGGCTCCCCTAGATTCACTCACATCAGTGTGAGGGCTCCCCTAGATTCACTCACATCAGTGTGAGGGCTCCCCTAGATTCACTCACATCACA
Source organism: Rhinophrynus dorsalis (assembly GCA_037306005.1). NCBI lineage: Eukaryota > Metazoa > Chordata > Amphibia > Anura > Rhinophrynidae > Rhinophrynus > Rhinophrynus dorsalis. The sequence goes on from CM074726.1 coordinate 1,165,028, forward strand.
GTGTGTGGACTCTGCCTAGATCCATTCATATCACAGTGTGTGGACTAGATTCATTCATATCACAGTGTGTGGACTAGATCCATTCATATCACAGTATGTGGATTATATCCATTCATATCACAGTGTGTGGATTATATCCATTCATATCACAGTGTGTGGACTCTGCCTAAATCCATATCGCAGTGTGTGGACTAGATCCATTCATATCATAGTGTGTGGACTAGTTCCATTCATATCACAGTGTGTGGACTAGATCCATTCATATCACAGTGTGTGGACTGTACCTAGATCCATTCATATCACAGTGTGTGGACTAGGATCCATTCATATCACAGTATGTGGACTAGGATCCATTCATATCCCAGTATGTGGACTAGGATCCATTCATATCAGTGTGTGGACTAGATCCATTCATATCACAGTATGTGGACTAGGATCCATTCATATCGCAGTGTGTGGACTAGATCCATTCATATCGCAGTGTGTGGACTGTACCTAGATCCATACGTATCACACTGTGTGGACTAGATCCATTCATATCACAGTCTATGGACTCTGCCTAGATTCATTCATATCACATACACTGTCTGATACCCCAGCCTTATTATACTGTTCACTAGTAGTCACAGACACGCATACACTGTCTGACATCCCAGCCTTGTTCCACTAGAAGAACCACTCTGAGTTATCTCAAGGTGACAGCTCTACTTTACTGCACTGAATTCCTGAGAGGTACTGAGTGCATTGCTTAGCAATTCATGGGAGAGCTGTGTAACATTTAGGATTAAGAAACATATTTAAATCAGTGGGTGTCTGTGGCATTTGTGTGTGTCCCTGTGATGTAGTCAGACCCCAGTCTGTGTGTATCTGTGTGTGGGTGCTCCGGTATGGCTGGAATGGGGCGGTTGGGGTATAGGTGCTGTGTTTGGGACAGGCAGGGTTGGGGAGAACATCTGTCAGTGACGTGGGGAGGAATGTGGTCCGTGCAGGTTGATGCAGGAGGAAGGGAGTGTCTGTATTTAGGATTCTCAGTCTGCAGGTGAATGAGCTCCCGCAGCATTCACAGAGCACCTACAGGACACTACACTGCCCCGCAGTAGTGGGTACCCGTATACACAGGGGCAACTGTACTGCGCAGAACCTCCTCAGGAGGAGCAACGGACAAGGAGGTGCAGGAGCAGCACCGGATAAGGAGCAGCAGCCTCAGGAGAGAGCAGCTACAGTAGACATGGCGGAGTGCCCCAAGATTGAGCTGTTTGTCAAGGTAAGGACTGTAGAACATTTCCATCCTTGGAGAAATATGTTCAAAGAAAGTGGAGTAATTGTGGGACAAACCTAGTAATGCAATGGGTTGGAGATCTCATACCAGGGAATAAAAGATTCATTTTCATCTACAGGAACGTCACGTCTCCTGTAGTACTCAGTGTTAAGTGATCCCGTCTCCGTGTGTGTGCATGTCTGGCTGTGTTGTAGTGTGTATAATTCTATCTGTATTGGTGTGTGTGCGATCATGTCTGGCTGTGTTGTAGTGTGTGTATAATTCTATCTGTATTGGGGTGTGTGTGCATGTCTGGCTGTGTTGTAGTGTGTGTGTAATTCTATCTGTACTGGTGTGTGTGTGTGCGCGTGCGATCATGTCTGGCTGTGTTGTAGTGTGTGTATAATTCTATCTGTATTGGGGTGTGTGTGCATGTCTGGCTGTGTTGTAGTGTGTGTATAATTCTATCTGTATTGGGGTGTGTGTGTGCGATCATGTCTGGCTGTGTTGTAGTGTGTGTATAATTCTATCTGTATTGGGGGGGGTGCATGTCTGGTTGTGTTGTAGTGTGTGTATAATTCTATCTGTATTGGGGTGTGTGTGTGCATGTCTGGCTGTGTTGTAGTGTGTGTATAATTCTATCTGTATTGGTGTGTGTGCATGTCTGGTTGTGTTGTAGTGTGTGTATAATTCTATCTTTATTGGGGGGGGGTGCATGTCTGGTTGTGTTGTAGTGTGTGTATAATTCTATCTGTATTGGGGTGTGTGTGTGCATGTCTGGCTGTGTTGTAGTGTGTGTATAATTCTATCTGTATTGGGGTGTGTGTGTGCATGTCTGGCTGTGTTGTAGTGTGTGTATAATTCTATCTGTATTGGTGTGTGTGCATGTCTGGTTGTGTTGTAGTGTGTGTATAATTCTATCTGTATTGGGGTGTGTGTGTGCATGTCTGGCTGTGTTGTAGTGTGTGTATAATTCTATCTGTATTGGGGTGTGTGTGCATGTCTGGCTGTGTTGTAGTGTGTGTATAATTCTATCTGTATTGGGGGGGTGCATGTCTGGTTGTGTTGTAGTGTGTGTATAATTCTATCTGTATTGGGGTGTGTGTGCATGTCTGGCTGTGTTGTAGTGTGTGTATAATTCTATCTGTATTGGGGGGGGTGCATGTCTGGTTGTGTTGTAGTGTGTGTATAATTCTATCTGTATTGGGGTGTGTGTGTGCATGTCTGGCTGTGTTGTAGTGTGTGTATAATTCTATCTGTATTGGTGTGTGTGTGCATGTCTGGCTGTGTTGTGGTGTGTGTATAATTCTATCTGTATTGGGGTGTGTGCTTGCATGTCTGGCTGTGTTGTAGTGTGCGTACAATTCTATCTGTATTGGGGTGTGTTTGTGCATGTCTGGCTATGTTGTAGTGTATGTATAATTCTGTATTGGGGTGGTGCATGTCTGGCTGTGTTGTAGTGTGTATATTTCTATCTGTATTGGGGGGGTGCATGTGCATGTCTGGCTGTGTTGTAGTGTGTGTGTGTAATTCTATCTGTATTGGTGTGTGTGCATGTCTGGTTGTGTTGTAGTGTGTGTATAATTCTATCTGTATTGGTGTGTGTGTGTGTGCGCATGTCTGGCTGTGTTGTAATGTGTGTATAATTCTATCTGTACTGGTGTGTGTGCATGTCTGGCTGTGTTGTAATAGTGTGTGTAATTCTATCTGTAATGGGGTGTGTGTGTGCGTGCATGTCTGGCTATGTTGTAGTGTGTGTACGTGCATGTCTGGCTGTGTTGCAGTGTGTGTGTAATTCTATCTGTATTGGGGTGTGTGTGTGTGTATGTCTGGCTGTGTTGCAGTGTGTGTGTGTGTAATTCTATCTGTATTGGGGTGTGTGCGCATGCCTATTTTAATATACACATACATAGTACTGTGTACATAATGTGTTTGTGTGTGTGTGAGTGCTAGAGTGATGTGCAAAAAAAAAAAAAACAACAACACAACCCCCCACGACAGGCCGTACATCTGTGACTATTGCAGCATGTTGCTCTGAGGGATGCGAGTAATATTTTCAAACTAGAGAAATGGAATCGGAGCCCAGAATCCTTCTCTCTTTCTTAAGGATATTGTTGGTCATCCTTTAACCCATTGTATGCCCTTAAGGATCCCGCTGTTCACGCATCCCCAGTGCCCTATGGAGCCGTATGCCCTGTCACAGTGAGTGGATGTTGGGGAATCTCCTGGGGGCTTCCTTCTCGGGATGACTCCTAATTGAATGTTCCCGTTCCCTAGCCACTGGCTCTTGTGTAATTAGGGACGTAACAGAGGGGCATCTGGAGCAGTGATTCCCAATGTTAATCCCCGAGTCACACGACCACGTTCTCAGGATCTCACCAACTGGTCACCCATGGATTAATCAGTGGCTCAGAGGGGGATCCATGAAAACCTGTCCTGTTGTTGTGTCCCAGAGACTGCAGTCAGGAATTGCTGGTCTATATTGGGTAAAATATATAGATGCAAAGTGGAGCAATTCTGTACTAAACCAGCTGCCCCCTAGTGGTGAAATAAACCTCGCCCCTGATTTAAAAGGAGCTTTTTTGAATGCTGCCAATGCTCTGTAGACCATTCTAGCATCCAAAGAGTTAAAATCTCAGTCTAACGACATAGGAACGCTGTCTCTCCTCTAAGGTGCACTTGGTTTGGTACAGATTTCCTCCCCTTCTTTTCTGTGCATGTTTCCCATACACACTGTGTCCAACAGGGCGGGGCTCTGGGGTTACATCACTGGTCTGGGGTGCGGTGAGGCACAGGGCGCGGTGACACTAATTACCAATTTAATGGCTCTGATCTCAGTCATTGGGAGGTTCCCCCCCATTCCTCGCAGCTCCATACACTAACCTCCCCACTTACCTTAAAGGGGAACTATACCTTAACAATCAGTGGTTCTTAAAGGAGCCGTTACACCTAATAAAAACATCCCCCTTTACTATGGCCAATAAATCCTAATGGCCCCATGGAACACTTTCCTTAATTCAAGAGATAATTGTCCTTCAGACCTAGATGTCGTATCCATGGAGGTGGACAGGACAGTTGGTGGAAGGACCGCAGGGCACACTCAGCCCACTGCAGATGATAATCTTTGCAATGCACTGCACGCCCCTCTGGTCATTAAAGGGCTACTGACCTAGTGGCCCCAACTGAAATGTAAACTGGCTTTGCTGCCCCAGGCATCTCCTCATTCCTCCGCCCACCCCTGCCTTATTCCTCTGTACCCGTGGGTCTGGCCCTGAGACAACTGACTGAGCAATAACACAATCCTCATTATGACATCCAGACGCCTTAAACTGTACAGAGCAGAGCTCCATATCCACTAAAGGGGAGCGTGTGAACCTGCTGTGTACCCCAAAGGCTTGCCATCCTACCCCCCGCACTTCCTTCTACCCCACTGACCCTCTAGGCAGTATGTATAGAGTCAACGTGACGCAATTCTAGAACAACGACTCCACCACAGGGAGCAGAATGAGATCCCCCAGTGCTCATCACTCCACTTAAATTGATAGCAATTTGGGAAACTGTATTTGTCCCCTTCAGTGCAGGATTTGCCTTTATATCTAAGATCCAAAGTGTCATTGGTGCAGTTAGAGGGGATGTTATCATTGTGATCACATGTCTATTTCCTCTACCCCCGTCCCTTCTGTATCCCTACTGCACAGGAACGTAAAGGGGACACAGATCCGCTCTCACTACCCCGGTCCTACTGTGTGTCATTACACCACTCACTATAACCGTGTCACCAGTACAGACACACCTAGATCCACTATCACTACCCCGGTCCTACTGTGTGTCATTACACCACTCACTATAACCGTGTCACCAGCACAGACACCTAGATCCGCTATCACTACCCCGGTCCTACTGTGTGTCATTACACCACTCACTATAACCGTGTCACCAGCACAGACACCTAGATCCACTATCACTACCCCGGTCCTACTGTGTGTCATTACACCACTCACTATAACCGTGTCACCAGCACAGACACCTAGATCCACTATCACTACCCCGGTCCTACTGTGTGTCATTACACCACTCACTATAACCGTGTCACTAGTACAGACACCTAGATCCCCTATCACTACCCCGGTCCTACTGTGTGTGTCATTACACCACTCACTAGAACCGTGTCACTAGTACAGACACCTAGATCCGCTATCACTACCCCGGTCCTACTGTGTGTCATTACACCACTCACTATAACCGTGTCACCAGCACAGACACCTAGATCCGCTATCACTACCCCGGTCCACTGTGTGTGTCATTACACCACTCACTATAACCGTGTCACCAGCACAGACACCTAGATCCGCTATCACTACCCCGGTCCTACTGTGTGTCATTACACCATTCACTATAACCGTGTCACCAGCACAGACACCTAGATCCGCTATCACTATCCCGGTCCTACTGTGTGTCATTACACCACTCACTATAACTGTGTCACCAGCACAGACACACCTAGATCCACTATCACTACCCCAGTCCTACTGTGTGTGTCATTACACCACTCACTATAACCGTGTCACCAGTACAGACACACCTAGATCCACTATCACTACCCCGGTCCTACTGTGTGTCATTACACCACTCACTATAACCGTGTCACCAGCACAGACACCTAGATCCGCTATCACTACCCCGGTCCTACTGTGTGTCATTACACCACTCACTATAACCGTGTCACCAGTACAGACACACCTAGATCCACTATCACTACCCCGGTCCTACTGTGTGTCATTACACCACTCACTATAACCGTGTCACCAGTACAGACACACCTAGATCCACTATCACTACCCCGGTCCTACTGTGTGTCATTACACCACTCACTATAACCGTGTCACCAGTACAGACACACCTAGATCCACTATCACTACCCCGGTCCTACTGTGTGTCATTACACCACTCACTATAACCGTGTCACCAGCACAGACACACCTAGATCCCCTATCACTACCCCGGTCCTACTGTGTGTCATTACACCACTCACTATAACTGTGTCACCAGCACAGACACACCTAGATCCCCTATCACTACCCCGGTCCTACTGTGTGTCATTACACCACTCACTATAACCGTGTCACCAGCACAGACACACCTAGATCCACTATCACTACCCCGGTCCTACTGTGTGTCATTACACCACTCACTATAACCGTGTCACCAGTACAGACACACCTAGATCCACTATCACTACCCCGGTCCTACTGTGTGTCATTACACCACTCACTATAACCGTGTCACCAGCACAGACACACCTAGATCCACTATCACTACCCCGGTCCTACTGTGTGTCATTACACCACTCACTAGAACCGTGTCACCAGCACAGACACACCTAGATCCACTATCACTACCCCGGTCCTACTGTGTGTCATTACACCACTCACTAGAACCGTGTCACCAGCACAGACACACCTAGATCCACTATCACTACCCCGGTCCTACTGTGTGTCATTACACCACTCACTATAACCGTGTCACCAGCACAGACACACCTAGATCCCCTATCACTACCCCGGTCCTACTGTGTGTCATTACACCACTCACTAGAACCGTGTCACCAGCACAGACACACCTAGATCCCCTATCACTACCCCGGTCCTACTGTGTGTCATTACACCACTCACTATAACCGTTTCACCAGCACAGACACACCTAGATCCGCTATCACTACCCCGGTCCTACTGTGTGTCATTACACCACTCACTATAACCGTGTCACCAGCACAGACACACCTAGATCCGCTATCACTACCCCGGTCCTACTGTGTGTCATTACACCACTCACTATAACCGTGTCACCAGCACAGACACACCTAGATCCGCTATCACTACCCCGGTCCTACTGTGTGTCATTACACCACTCACTATAACCGTGTCACCAGCACAGACACACCTAGATCCGCTATCACTACCCCGGTCCTACTGTGTGTCATTACACCACTCACTATAACCGTGTCACCAGTACAGACACACCTAGATCCGCTATCACTACCCCGGTCCTACTGTGTGTCATTACACCACTCACTATAACCGTGTCACCAGCACAGACACACCTAGATCCGCTATCACTACCCCGGTCCTACTGTGTGTCATTACACCACTCACTATAACCGTGTCACCAGCACAGACACACCTAGATCCCCTATCACTACCCCGGTCCTACTGTGTGTCATTACACCACTCACTATAACCGTGTCACCAGCACAGACACACCTAGATCCCCTATCACTACCCCGGTCCTACTGTGTGTCATTACACCACTCACTATAACCGTGTCACCAGCACAGACACACCTAGATCCCCTATCACTACCCCGGTCCTACTGTGTGTCATTACACCACTCACTAGAACCGTGTCACCAGCACAGACACACCTAGATCCGCTCACTACCCCGGTCCTACTGTGTGTCATTACACCACTCACTATAACCGTGTCACCAGTACAGACACACCTAGATCCGCTATCACTACCCCGGTCCTACTGTGTGTCATTACACCACTCACTATAACCGTGTCACCAGTACAGACACCTAGATCCGCTATCACTACCCCGGTCCTACTGTGTGTCATTACACCACTCACTATAACCGTGTCACCAGCACAGACACACCTAGATCCACTATCACTACCCCGGTCCTACTGTGTGTCATTACACCACTCACTATAACCGTGTCACCAGCACAGACACACCTAGATCCGCTATCACTATCCCGGTCCTACTGTGTCTATACACTGTTCACTATAACAATGTCACCAGCACAGACTGGGCCCAGACACAACTAAATGACTTAGAATAAGAATTGTCTTCCCATCAACTGGTCAGGTTTGATTTTCTGGTCCGACTGGTCCCTGTAATCTTCCTGTCCCCAATTTACCACCAAGATTTCCTAATTTAGTCTGGGACAGGAAAGACACCCGTTGGGTGGAACGGATTCCATTTGGTTCAGAATGAAATCACTGTGAAACCACAAGGGCGTTATCTGAGGGGGAGGATATTGTTCTCTCTTGAGATAACACATTGCACAATGTTCCCAAACACCTCAGCTCATATGCACAAAGAAGAGAGGAGGAATTCTGAGAACTGTTCTGCATTGATTTCAGTAGAAGCTTTAACCCCTGCACCACAGGAGAGGAATAATCACGCCTATTCGTTTAAAGCGGAACTACCACCTCCACTAAAGTCGCCCTGCAGTACTTATGCAGGTGGCGACTAGCTTTGTAATAATTATTTTACATCTCAAAAGTGCCCACAAATAAAGTTATCCATAAGCTTCCGAGACTGACGGCCTACTGCAGCCTGTGCTCCTGCGCCATCCGTCTCTTCCGGAGCCGTCCAGGCCAGTGCAATGCCTGTGTAGGGTGAAGAGGACCGACAGCGCAGGCGCGCATTAATGATGTCCGCGGTGATGCCTGGCTTTCAGGATAACTTTATTCGGGGGCACTTTTGAGAGGTAAAATAATGATTATTAAGCTAGTTGGCACCTGCCTAAGTGTTGCAGGGCGACTTTAGTTGAGGTGGTAGTTCCACTTTAAATGTGGCTTTCAACCCCTTGAATACTAGAGAGTATAGAGGGTTAAAAGACCCATGTACATCAATAGGAGTGTTTATTTTTCCCCTATGGTTCAGATGGTTTGTCCCAGAATTGCACGTCTTCACCGTTATACACATGGACCCTAGTGCACATCTTCACCGTTATACACATGGCCCCTAGTGCACGTCTTCACCGTTATACACATGGCCCCTAGTGCACGTCTTCACCGTTATACACATGGCCCCTAGTGCACGTCTTCACCGTTATACACATGGCCCCTAGTGCACGTCTTCACCGTTATACACATGGACCCTAGTGCACGTCTTCACCGTTATACACATGGCCCCTAGTGCACGTCTTCACCGTTATACACATGGACCCTAGTGCACGTCTTCACCGTTATACACGTGGACCCTAGTGCACGTCTTCACCGTTATACACATGGACCCTAGTGCACGTCTTCACCGTTATACACGTGGCCCCTAGTGCACGTCTTCACCGTTATACACATGGACACTAGTGCACGTCTTCACCGTTATACACATGGCCCCTAGTGCACGTCTTCACCGTTATACACATGGCCCCTAGTGCAGGTCTTCACCGTTATACACATGGACACTAGTGCACGTCTTCACCGTTATACGCATGGCCCCTAGTGCACGTCTTCACCGTTATACACATGGCTCCTAGTGCACGTCTTCACCGTTATACACATGGCTCCTAGTGCACGTCTTCACCGTTATACACGTGGACCCTAGTGCACGTCTTCACCGTTATACACATGGACCCTAGTGCACATCTTCACCGTTATACGCATGGCCCCTAGTGCACGTCTTCACCGTTATACACATGGCCCCTAGTGCACGTCTTCACCGTTATAAACATGGCCCCTAGTGCAGGTCTTCACCGTTATACACATGGACCCTAGTGCACGTCTTCACCGTTATACACATGGCCCCTAGTGCACGTCTTCACCGTTATACACATGGCCCCTAGTGCACATCTTCACCGTTATACACATGGCCCCTAGTGCACGTCTTCACCGTTATACACATGGCTCCTAGTGCACATCTTCACCGTTATACACATGGACCCTAGTGCACATCTTCACCGTTATACACGTGGACCCTAGTGCACGTCTTCACCGTTATACACGTGGACCCTAGTGCACGTCTTCACCGTTATACACATGGACCCTAGTGCACGTCTTCACCGTTATACACATGGACCCTAGTGCACGTCTTCACCGTTATACACGTGGACCCTAGTGCACATCTTCACCGTTATACACATGGCCCCTAGTGCACATCTTCACCGTTATACACATGGACACTAGTGCACATCTTCACCGTTATACACATGGACCCTAGTGCACGTCTTCACCGTTATACACATGGCCCCTAGTGCACATCTTCACCGTTATACACATGGCTCCTAGTGCACGTCTTCACCGTTATACACGTGGCTCCTAGTGCACATCTTCACCGTTATACACATGGCCCCTAGTGCACGTCTTCACCGTTATACACATGGACACTAGTGCACATCTTCACCGTTATACACATGGCCCCTAGTGCACGTCTTCACCGTTATACACATGGCTCCTAGTGCACATCTTCACCGTTATACACATGGCCCCTAGTGCACATCTTCACCGTTATACACATGGACACTAGTGCACATCTTCACCGTTATACACATGGACACTAGTGCACATCTTCACCGTTATACACATGGCCCCTAGTGCACGTCTTCACCGTTATACACATGGCTCCTAGTGCACGTCTTCACCGTTATACACATGGACACTAGTGCACATCTTCACCGTTATACACATGGCCCCTAGTGCACGTCTTCACCGTTATACACATGGCCCCTAGTGCACGTCTTCACCGTTATACACGTGGACCCTAGTGCACGTCTTCACCGTTATACACATGGCCCCTAGTGCACGTCTTCACCGTTATACACGTGGACCCTAGTGCACGTCTTCACCGTTATACACATGGCTCCTAGTGCACGTCTTCACCGTTATACACATGGACACTAGTGCACATCTTCACCGTTATACACATGGCCCCTAGTGCACATCTTCACCGTTATACACATGGCCCCTAGTGCACATCTTCACCGTTATACACATGGCCCCTAGTGCACATCTTCACCGTTATACACATGGACCCTAGTGCACGTCTTCACCCTTATACACATGGACACTAGTGCACGTCTTCACCGTTATACACATGGCTCCTAGTGCACATCTTCACCGTTATACACATGGCCCCTAGTGCACATCTTCACCGTTATACACATGGACACTAGTGCACATCTTCACCGTTATACACATGGACACTAGTGCACATCTTCACCGTTATACACATGGCCCCTAGTGCACGTCTTCACCGTTATACACATGGACACTAGTGCACATCTTCACCGTTATACACATGGCCCCTAGTGCACGTCTTCACCGTTATACACATGGCTCCTAGTGCACATCTTCACCGTTATACACATGGCCCCTAGTGCACATCTTCACCGTTATACACATGGACACTAGTGCACATCTTCACCGTTATACACATGGACACTAGTGCACATCTTCACCGTTATACACATGGCCCCTAGTGCACGTCTTCACCGTTATACACATGGCTCCTAGTGCACGTCTTCACCGTTATACACATGGACACTAGTGCACATCTTCACCGTTATACACATGGCCCCTAGTGCACGTCTTCACCGTTATACACATGGCCCCTAGTGCACGTCTTCACCGTTATACACGTGGACCCTAGTGCACGTCTTCACCGTTATACACATGGCCCCTAGTGCACGTCTTCACCGTTATACACGTGGACCCTAGTGCACGTCTTCACCGTTATACACATGGCTCCTAGTGCACGTCTTCACCGTTATACACATGGACACTAGTGCACATCTTCACCGTTATACACATGGCCCCTAGTGCACATCTTCACCGTTATACACATGGCCCCTAGTGCACATCTTCACCGTTATACACATGGCCCCTAGTGCACATCTTCACCGTTATACACATGGACCCTAGTGCACGTCTTCACCCTTATACACATGGACACTAGTGCACGTCTTCACCGTTATACACATGGCTCCTAGTGCACATCTTCACCGTTATACACATGGCCCCTAGTGCACATCTTCACCGTTATACACATGGACACTAGTGCACATCTTCACCGTTATACACATGGACACTAGTGCACATCTTCACCGTTATACACATGGCCCCTAGTGCACGTCTTCACCGTTATACACATGGCTCCTAGTGCACGTCTTCACCGTTATACACATGGACACTAGTGCACATCTTCACCGTTATACACATGGCCCCTAGTGCACGTCTTCACCGTTATACACATGGCCCCTAGTGCACGTCTTCACCGTTATACACATGGCTCCTAGTGCACGTCTTCACCGTTATACACATGGCTCCTAGTGCACGTCTTCACCGTTATACACATGGCCCCTAGTGCACGTCTTCACCGTTATACACATGGACCCTAGTGCACGTCTTCACCGTTATACACATGGCCCCTAGTGCACGTCTTCACCGTTATACACATGGCCCCTAGTGCACGTCTTCACCGTTATACACATGGACCCTAGTGCACGTCTTCACCGTTATACACATGGACCCTAGTGCACGTCTTCACCGTTATACACATGGACCCTAGTGCACATCTTCACCGTTATACACATGGCCCCTAGTGCACATCTTCACCGTTATACACATGGACCCTAGTGCACGTCTTCACCGTTATACACATGGCTCCTAGTGCACGTCTTCACCGTTATACACATGGACCCTAGTGCACGTCTTCACCGTTATACACATGGCCCCTAGTGCACGTCTTCACCGTTATACACATGGCCCCTAGTGCACGTCTTCACCGTTATACACATGGACCCTAGTGCACGTCTTCACCGTTATACACATGGCCCCTAGTGCACGTCTTCACCGTTATACACATGGCCCCTAGTGCACGTCTTCACCGTTATACACGTGGCTCCTAGTGCACGTCTTCACCGTTATACACGTGGCCCCTAGTGCACGTCTTCACCGTTATACACATGGCCCCTAGTGCACGTCTTCACCGTTATACACATGGCCCCTAGTGCACGTCTTCACCGTTATACACATGGCCCCTAGTGCACGTCTTCACCGTTATACACGTGGACACTAGTGCACGTCATCACCGTTATACACATGGACCCTACTGCACGTCTTCACCGTTATACACATGGCCCCTAGTGCACGTCTTCACCGTTATACACATGGCCCCTAGTGCACGTCTTCACCGTTATACACATGGCCCCTAGTGCACGTCTTCACCGTTATACACATGGCTCCTAGTGCACGTCTTCACCGTTATACACATGGCCCCTAGTGCACGTCTTCACATTATATACATGGACCCTAGTGCACGTCTTCACCGTTATACACATGGACCCTAGTGCACGTCTTCACCGTTATACACATGGCCCCTAGTGCACGTCTTCACCGTTATACACATGGCCCCTAGTGCACGTCTTCACCGTTATACACATGGCCCCTAGTGCACATCTTCACCGTTATACACATGGCCCCTAGTGCACGTCTTCACCGTTATACACATGGCCCCTAGTGCACGTCTTCACCGTTCTACACGTGGCCCCTAGTGAACGTCTTCACCGTTATACACGTGGCCCCTAGTGCACGTCTTCACCGTTATACACATGGACCCTAGTGCACATCTTCACCGTTATACACATGGCCCCTAGTGCACATCTTCACCGTTATACACATGGCTCCTAGTGCACGTCTTCACCGTTATAAACATGGACACTAGTGCACGTCTTCACCGTTATACACATGGACACTAGTGCACGTCTTCACCGTTATACACATGGACCCTAGTGCAGGTCTTCACCGTTATACACATGGACACTAGTGCACGTCTTCACCGTTATACACATGGACACTAGTGCACGTCTTCACCGTTATACACATGGACCCTAGTGCAGGTCTTCACCGTTATACACATGGCCCCTAGTGCACGTCTTCACCCTTATACACATGGACACTAGTGCACGTCTTCACCGTTATACACATGGCTCCTAGTGCACGTCTTCACCGTTATACACATGGCCCCTACTGCACGTCTTCACCGTTCTACACGTGGCCCCTAGTGAACGTCTTCACCGTTATACACGTGGCTCCTAGTGCAGGTCTTCACCGTTATACACATGGACCCTAGTGCAGGTCTTCACCCTTATACACATGGCCCCTAGTGCACGTCTTCACCGTTATACACATGGCCCCTAGTGCACGTCATCACCGTTATACACATGGCCCCTAGTGCACGTCATCACCGTTATACACATGGCCCCTAGTGCACGTCTTCACCGTTATACACATGGCCCCTAGTGCACGTCTTCACCGTTATACACATGGCCCCTAGTGCACGTCTTCACCGTTATACACATGGACCCTAGTGCAGGTCTTCACCGTTATACACATGGCCCCTAGTGCACGTCTTCACCGTTATACACATGGCCACAGTTCTGATGACACCTATCTAGTGCAGAGTATCATTAATTTGTGGCAAAGTGTTTGACACCCCTCTCTGGAAAAGAAAGGGTTAAAGGAACATATACAGGAACATACAATAAGATTTTAACTGTATGAGTGCCAGAAGAGTGAGCATTATTTTTCCATTGGCACTCAGAGGGTCGATGAGCGTGCTGTAATAGTCGGAGTTGTGTATAAATATTTCTTATCGGGATGGAACAGAAAGTAGAATATCACAGATGCTGTGTTTCCGCTGTGTGGAGGAAGCCATTTTCTTCTGCACTTGTCACTTGCTGGAGAGGAAGATGCATTGAGCTGGGTAACTCACAACAGGAACTCAGGAATGCATGGGAAAATGGCTTCCCCGAGCCTGCTGGAACAGGACTTTATATAAACAATGGTCAGAGCTAATAACACCACTAATTATAATGATATTCCTGGTGCAATCAAGATCTGTTCTGAATGTCACAACCCACTCTCTTTCTAGTAAAATCAACCCAAAATGGATGTGGTTTTCCGTCAAACGGGTCCCATGCACACATTTGTTCATTTTTATTTTGGTGTGTATGTGTGTGTACCCCATACATCCCCACTGTTTGATTCAGTTCTGCTAATGATTAACTCATCAGTGACCAGAGGGGTGTGTGCAACACATGATCCTTTAAGTGGATACAATAGTTACACAGCGTTTAGTCTCCTATGTGGCTAATTAACCTACTTATGAATTGTGCCTTGTTGTCCACTGTACAGATTTAGTAGTTGGGGAAACTTAGCAGAGTTTTGTTCTCTAACCTGTCTGATAAAACCGCAGAATTACCAACCTCTGTCCACCTTCTTAGTCTGCTAAAGCCTGTTTCCAAA
This sequence comes from Rhinophrynus dorsalis, assembly GCA_037306005.1. NCBI lineage: Eukaryota > Metazoa > Chordata > Amphibia > Anura > Rhinophrynidae > Rhinophrynus > Rhinophrynus dorsalis. The sequence goes on from CM074726.1 coordinate 1,180,318, forward strand.
GAGAGGTGGAACCAATTGATAAGGAGGTGTAATTGGGTTTTAAGCAGGGGTATAACTACAGGGGGTTCAGATGATGCACGTCATGGGGCCCATCATCCTCAAGGCCCAGTAGGTTCTACTTTTGCCAGTGGGAGAATAATTGTCTGTTTAGGGGACTTTTAGTTTCATTCTGTCTTTGTCGCTAGATTGTGTCCGACTCATTCTATCTTTGCCGCTAAAGCCTTCCGTATCGTTCTGTCTTTGCCGCTAGATCGCGTCCGTGTCGTTCTGTCTTTGGCGCTACAGCGCGTCCGTGTCGTTCTGTCTTTGGCGCTACAGCGCGTCCGTGTCGTTCTGTCTTTGGCGCTACATCGCGTCCGTGTCGTTCTGTCTTTGCTGCTAGATCGATTCCGTGTTGTTCTGTTTTTGCCTCTACAGCGCGTCTGTGTCGTCCTGCCTTTGCGGCTACAAGGCATCAGTATCTTTGCCGCTAGATCGCATCTGAGTCGTTCTGTCTTTGCCGCTAGATCGCATCCGTGTTGTTCTGTCTTCAACCTGTAGGTACCTGCTGGTTCAATCATCACTTTAATTTTTATCATTATTTCAGGCCTCCGTGCATGTTATAAACTGATTAAAAAGGTAATTACAGTGAACCCTCTAAGGACCAGAGGGGTGAGTAAATCACTGCAAATCAATGCATTTCTTACACCTCTGCTCATGAAAGTGTTAAATAAAATAAATAACTTGACTTTTAGGGTAGAACTTCGTGAGTAAACTACACCAATGCCCTGATATGATGCCAGCATGTCCTAAGTAACACTCAGCACTCCGACAAACTGTAAGATTTATCATCAGTAGGACAGTAAGGGTAGACTGTAAGGTTTATCTTAAGTAGGACAGTAAGGGTAGACTGTAAGGTTTATCTTAAGTAGGATGGTAAGGGTAGACTGTAAGGTTTATCTTAAGTAGGATGGTAAGGGTAGACTGTAAGGTTTATCTTCAGTAGGATGGTAAGGGTAGACTGTAAGGTTTATCTTCAGTAGGACGGTAAGGGTAGACTGTGAGGGATATCTTCAGTAGGACGGTAAAGCTGCATTCCCTGTAAGACTAACTGCAGGGCTTTGTCTCTTCCTCCAGGCCAGCGATGATGGTGAAAGTATTGGGAACTGCCCATTCTGCCAGCGCCTCTTCATGATCTTAATGTTTAAAGGTGCCCCCTTCACCCTCACCACCGTGGACATGAAGAGGTAAGTGCCAGCCTGAATACTGTGCTAGAAAGGATTAGCACGTCCCAGCCACTGTCACACACATAGGAGTCAGGTATATATTTACTGTAGTAGATGCATATCCTACTATTCACATCAGGCAGTCATTGCCCCACATTCCAGCCAGGACAGCTGCATATTCATCAGTCTGTTGTCTTCTTTTCCAAGGGCCCCGGAGGTGCTGAAGATCCTGGCCCCTGGCTCCCAGCCTCCATTCCTCCTCTACAATAATGAAGTCAAAACAGACACCAACAAGATTGAGGAGTTCTTAGAGGAGACACTGGGACCCCCAAGGTGAGATGGGGAAGTTCTCTGGATAGGAGTTGAAGCCTAACAATCCTGAGGTTCTCATTTAAATCTGTTGAGAGAGTGTAGGTTCGCTGTTTAGCATTTAGATCCCGAGCCCAGAGGTGAGGCTGTGTAGGTTCTTGGGTTAGCATTTAGATCCCCTGAGCCCCAAGGTGAGGCTGTGTAGATTCTTTGGTTAGCATTTAGATCCCCTGAGCCCAGAGGTGAGGCTGTGTAGGTTCTTGGGTTAACATTTAGATCCCCCGAGGTGAGGCTGTGTAGGTTCTTGGGTTAGCATTTAGAACCTGAGCCCCGAGGTGAGGCTGTGTAGGTTCTTGGGTTAGCATTTAGATCCCCTGAGCCCCAAGGTGAGGCTGTGTAGGTTCTTGGGTTAACATTTAGATCCCCCGAGGTGAGGCTGTGTAGGTTCTTGGGTTAGCATTTAGATCCCCTGACCCCCGAGGTGAGGCTGTGTAGGTTCTTGGATTAGCATTTAGATCGCCTGAACCCCGAGGTGAGGCTGTGTAGGTTCTTTGGTTAGCATTTAGATCCCCTGAGCCCCAAGGTGAGGCTGTGTAGGTTCTTGGGTTAGCATTTAGATCCCCTGAGCCCCAACTGTGTAGGTTCTCTGCTTAGCAGTTAGATCTCCTGTGCCCTGTGTAGGTCTCTGGTTAGCATGTAGATCCCCCTAAGCCCGGACCGTGTAGGTTCTCTGGTTAGCAGTTAGATGCCCTGACCGTGTAGGTTCTCTGGTTAGCAGTTAGATGCCCTGACCGTGTAGGTTCTCTGGTTAGCAGTTAGATGCCCTGACCGTGTAGGTTCTCTGGTTAGCAGTTAGATGCCCTGACTGGGTAGGTTCTCTGGTTAGCAGTTAGATGCCCTGACCGGGTAGGTTCTCTGGTTAGCAGTTAGATGCCCTGACCGGGTAGGTTCTCTGGTTAGCAGTTAGATCCCTCTAAGCCCTGACCGTGTAGGTTCTCTGGTAAGCAGTTAGATCCCCTGACCGTGTAGGTTCTCTGGTTAGCAGTTAGATCCCCTGACCGTGTAGGTTCTCTGGTTAGCAGTTAGATCCCCAGACCGTGTAGGTTCTCTGGTTAGCAGTTAGATGCCCAGACCGTGTAGGTTCTCTGGTTAGCAGTTAGATGCCCAGACCGTGTAGGTTCTCTGGTTAGCAGTTAGATCCCCAGACCGTGTAGGTTCTCTGGTTAGCAGTTAGATCCCCAGACCGTGTAGGTTCTCTGGTTAGCAGTTAGATGCCCTGACTGGGTAGGTTCTCTGGTTAGCAGTTAGATGCCCTGACTGGGTAGGTTCTCTGGTTAGCATTTAGATGCTTGGAGCCCATCTGATCAGTGACATTCATGTAATGTGTGAGGTGATGGCTCATGTCATCTGTAAAGCAGATGGAGACAGAGTTATTTCCCAGGTTGTGTGTGTGTCTGAGTGATAAATGTGGATTTACCTAAGTTTTTTTGAGGTTTTTCTTTGTTTGCATTGGAATTCCACAGATTTGTTTTCTATTTTTTTCAAACTTACAAATTGGTGCAGTTGATATGCTGCAGAATTGCACCACTTCTCTTAAAGTGTTCCAGTTCTGGTACAAGCATACTGCAGCACATGGATCCAATAGCCTTGTTGCTTTAAATGGGACTTTTAACCCATTGAATACTAGAAAGGTCTCACAGAGGGGCAGTTTATTTTGGGGTCAGTGACTACCAGTGAGCAGTGAAACCAGGCTAAAATGGTAGCAGTGTGTTTTGGGGTTAGTGATCAGTGAAACCAGGCTGGGTTTGCAGTACTGTTTGTCGGGGTCAGTGACTGCCAGCCTGGTGTCACTGTTCACTGGTAGACAATGAACCCAACAAACTCTCCTGCCATCCCAGCCTGGTTTCACTGCTCACTGGTAGTCACTGACCCCAACAAACTCTCCTGCCATCTGGTTTCACTACTCACTGTAAGGGACTATCAGTAAGCAGTGAAACCAGGCTGGGAAGGCAATAATATTTGTTGAGGTCAATGACTACCAGTGAGCAGGGCAATGAGGCTGAGATGGCAGCTCTGTATGCTGGGATCAGTGACTACCAGTGATAACAGGCTGATGGGTTGACCCCTGTTGTCTTGGCTTATCTGTTACAGCCCAACTCATAAGTTTGTTTTCACAAAGAAAAGTGGAGCAATTGAAATACAGGGATGGAATAATCATTCCCAAATTCCCATTCATGTAAATGGAGTTGTATCCTCCTTGAATATACTGGAGTCATCTCCTCCCCAGTGATTTGCACTCATTGTTCTACATAGTGCAGCAGGCTTGCTCCTCATCCTGGGTCATTACTGATACCTTGTTTCTGTTTCCAGGTACCCAAAAATGATTCCCAAGTACAGGGAATCCATCACTGCCGGGAATGACGTCTTTCAGAGATTCTCAGCCTACATCAAGAACCAGCTTGCGTCACACGAGGAGAGTAAGTAGGAGTGCGGAGGGAGGGGAAGGTTGGGACAAGTAGGAGTGTGGAGGGGTAAAGGGTGCACACTCTTCCTTTTGTGCATTAGGTTTAATGTCATAATAATGGAGTTAAACTAACGCCTCTCTCCGTTCCCTCTGTACATAGGATGTAATATTATGTCAGTACTATTAAAACTGTCTCTAATGATGATTCACCAAGTTGTTTCCCATTTATAGTATATGTAGCAAGTTTGTTCTACCACCCAAGTGCATAACCTTACATTTACCGTATACATTAAACCTCATCTGCTACTTTTCCACCAAATCACTGTTTACCCAAATCTCTCTGCAGATAAAAACCCTCTATCTCTGTATGTATTTCCTTACATAGCTTAGTGTCATCAGCAGAGATAGAGACACTACTATCAATTCCCACTTAATAATGATAAAATTAAAAAGCATTGGGCCCAGGACTGAACCCTGTGGCACCCCACTTACTGCTTTAGAGCAACATGAAAAGGTTCCATTTACAACAACTCTCTGCCATCTATAATTTAACCAGTTCTCAACCCATGTACACACAACACCACCCAAACCAAAGCCTATTAATTAATGCAGTAACCTGTTGTGAGGCACTGTATCAAAGGCTTTTGCACAATCCAAGTAAACTACATCAAGAGCAATTCCCCTGTTCAAATTCCTATTTAAAAAAGGTCAATGATGGAGTCAGACTAACGTCACACTCTGCTGTAATGTCATAATAGTGTCAGACTAACGCCGCTCGCTCTCTTCTCTCTGTACATAGGGTGTAATGTCATAATAATAATAATAGGATCAGACTAACGCCGCTCGCTCTCTTCTCTTTCTGCATATGATTTAATGTCATAATAATAATAATAATAAGATCAGACTAACGCTGCTTGCTCTCTCCTCTCTGTACATAGGATGTAATGTCATAATAATAATAATAATAATAATAGGATCAGACTAACGCCGCTCGCTCTCTTCTCTCTGTACATAGGGTGTGATGTCATAATAATAATAATAATAATAATAGGATCAGACTAACGCCGCTCGCTCTCTTCTCTCTGTACATAGGGTGTAATGTCATAATAATAATAATAATAATAATAGGATCAGACTAACGCCGCTCGCTCTCTTCTCTCTGTACATAGGGTGTGATGTCATAATAATAATAATAATAATAGGATCAGACTAACGCCGCTCGCTCTCCTCTCTGTACATAGGGTGTGATGTCATAATAATAATAGGATCAGACTAACGCCGCTCGCTCTCTTCTCTCTGTACATAGGGTGTAATGTCATAATAATAATAATAATAATAATAATAATAGGATCAGACTGACGCCGCTCGCTCTCCTCTCTGTACATAGGGTGTAATGTCATAATAATAATAGGATCAGACTGACGCCGCTCGCTCTCTTCTCTCTGTACATAGGGTGTAATGTCATAATAATAATAATAATAATAATAATAATAGGATCAGACTAACGCCGCTCGCTCTCCTCTCTGTACATAGGGTGTAATGTCATAATAATAATAATAATAGGATCAGACTAATGCCGCTTGCTCTCTTCTCTCTGTACATAGGGTGTAATGTCATAATAATAATAGGATCAGACTGACGCCGCTCGCTCTCTTCTCTCTGTACATAGGGTGTAATGTCATAATAATAATAATAATAATAATAGGATCAGACTGACGCCGCTCGCTCTCTTCTCTCTGTACATAGGGTGTAATGTCATAATAATAATAATAATAATAATAGGATCAGACTAATGCCGCTCGCTCTCTTCTCTCTGTACATAGGGTGTAATGTAATAATAATAATAATAATAATAATAATAGGATCAGACTGACGCCGCTCGCTCTCTTCTCTCTGTACATAGGATGTAATGTCATAATAATAATAATAATAATAATAGGATCAGACTAACGCCGCTCGCTCTCTTCTCTCTGTACATAGGGTGTAATGTAATAATAATAATAATAATAATAATAATAGGATCAGACTGACGCCGCTCGCTCTCTTCTCTCTGTACATAGGGTGTAATGTCATAATAATAATAATAATAATAGGATCAGACTAACGCCGCTCGCTCTCTTCTCTCTGTACATAGGGTGTGATGTCATAATAATAATAATAGGATCAGACTAACGCCGCTCGCTCTCTTCTCTCTGTACATAGGATGTAATGTCATAATAATAATAATAATAGGATCAGACTAACGCCGCTCGCTCTCTTCTCTCTGTACATAGGATGTAATGTCATAATAATAATAATAATAATAGGATCAGACTAACGCCGCTCGCTCTCTTCTCTCTGTACATAGGATGTAATGTCATAATAATAATAATAATAATAGGATCAGACTAACGCCGCTCGCTCTCTTCTCTCTGTACATAGGATGTAATGTCATAATAATAATAATAATAATAGGATCAGACTAACGCCGCTCGCTCTCTTCTCTCTGTACATAGGGTGTAATGTCATAATAATAATAATAGGATCAGACTAACGCCGCTCGCTCTCCTCTCTGTACATAGGGTGTAATGTCATTATAATAATAATAATAGGATCAGACTAATGCCGCTCGCTCTCTTCTCTCTGTACATAGGGTGTAATGTAATAATAATAATAATAATAATAATAGGATCAGACTAACGCCGCTCGCTCTCTTCTCTCTGTACATAGGATGTAATGTCATAATAATAATAATAATAGGATCAGACTAACGCCGCTCGCTCTCTTCTCTCTGTACATAGGGTGTAATGTCATAATAATAATAATAATAATAATAGGATCAGACTAACGCCGCTCGCTCTCTTCTCTCTGTACATAGGATGTAATGTCATAATAATAATAATAATAGGATCAGACTAACGCCGCTCGCTCTCTTCTCTCTGTACATAGGGTGTGATGTCATAATAATAATAATAGGATCAGACTAACGCCACTCGCTCTCTTCTCTCTGTACATAGGGTGTAATGTCATAATAATAATAATAATAATAGGATCAGACTAATGCCGCTCGCTCTCTTCTCTCTGTACATAGGGTGTAATGTCATAATAATAATAATAATAATAGGATCAGACTGACGCCGCTCGCTCTCTTCTCTCTGTACATAGGGTGTAATGTCATAATAATAATAATAATAATAATAGGATCAGACTAACGCCGCTCGCTCTCTTCTCTCTGTACATAGGGTGTAATATTATAATAATAATAATAATAGGATCAGACTAACACCGCTCGCTCTCTTCTCTCTGTACATAGGGTGTAATGTCATAATAATAATAATAGGATCAGACTAACGCCGCTCGCTCTCTTCTCTCTGTACATAGGGTGTAATATTATAATAATAATAATAATAGGATCAGACTAACACCGCTCGCTCTCTTCTCTCTGTACATAGGGTGTAATGTCATAATAATAATAATAATAATAATAATAGGATCAGACTAACGCCGCTCGCTCTCTTCTCTCTGTACATAGGGTGTAATGTCATAATAATAATAATAATAATAATAGGATCAGACTGACGCCGCTCGCTCTCTTCTCTCTGTACATAGGGTGTAATGTCATAATAATAATAATAATAATAATAGGATCAGACTGACGCCGCTCGCTCTCTTCTCTCTGTACATAGGGTGTGATGTCATAATAATAATAATAGGATCAGACTAACGCCGCTCGCTCTCTTCTCTCTGTACATAGGGTGTAATGTCATAATAATAATAATAATAATAGGATCAGACTAATGCCGCTCGCTCTCTTCTCTCTGTACATAGGATGTAATGTCATAATAATAATAATAATAATAGGATCAGACTAACGCCGCTCGCTCTCTTCTCTCTGTACATAGGGTGCAATGTCATAATAATAATAACAATAATAATAATAGGATCAGACTAACGCCGCTCGCTCTCTTCTCTCTGTACATAGGGTGTGATGTCATAATAATAATAATAATAATAGGATCAGACTAACGCCGCTCGCTCTGTTCTCTCTGTACATAGGGTGTAATGTCATAATAATAATAATAACAATAATAATAGGATCAGACTAACGCCGCTCGCTCTGTTCTCTCTGTACATAGGGTGCAATGTCATAATAATAATAATAACAATAATAATAGGATCAGACTAACGCCGCTCGCTCTGTTCTCTCTGTACATAGGGTGCAATGTCATAATAATAATAATAATAATAATAGGATCAGACTAACGCCGCTCGCTCTGTTCTCTCTGTACATAGGGTGCAATGTCATAATAATAATAATAACAATAATAATAGGATCAGACTAACGCCGCTCGCTCTGTTCTCTCTGTACATAGGGTGCAATGTCATAATAATAATAATAATAATAATAGGATCAGACTAACGCCGCTCGCTCTCTTCTCTCTGTACATAGGGTGTAATGTCATAATAATAATAATAATAGGATCAGACTAACGCCGCTCGCTCTCTTCTCTCTGTACATAGGGTGTAATGTCATAATAATAATAATAATAATAGGATCAGACTAACACCGCTCGCTCTCTTCTCTCTGTACATAGGATGTAATGTCATAATAATAATAGGATCAGACTAATGCCGCTCGCTCTCTTCTCTCTGTACATAGGGTGTAATGTCATAATAATAATAATAATAGGATCAGACTGACGCCGCTCGCTCTCTTCTCTCTGTACATAGGGTGTAATGTCATAATAATAATAATAATAGGATCAGACTAACACCGCTCGCTCTCTTCTCTCTGTACATAGGATGTAATGTCATTATAATAATAATAATAGGATCAGACTAACGCCGCTCGCTCTCTTCTCTCTGTACATAGGGTGTAATGTCATAATAATAATAATAATAATAGGATCAGACTAACGCCGCTCGCTCTCTTCTCTCTGTACATAGGGTGTAATGTCATAATAATAATAATAATAGGATCAGACTGACGCCGCTCGCTCTCTTCTCTCTGTACATAGGGTGTAATGTCATAATAATAATAATAATAATAGGATCAGACTAACGCCGCTCGCTCTCTTCTCTCTGTACATAGGGTGTGATGTCATAATAATAATAATAGGATCAGACTAACGCCGCTCGCTCTCTTCTCTCTGTACATAGGGTGTGATGTCATAATAATAATAATAGGATCAGACTGACGCCGCTCGCTCTCTTCTCTCTGTACATAGGGTGTAATATTATAATAATAATAATAATAATAGGATCAGACTAATGCCGCTCGCTCTCTTCTCTCTGTACATAGGGTGTAATGTCATAATAATAATAATAGGATCAGACTAACACCGCTCGCTCTCTTCTCTCTGTACATAGGATGTAATGTCATTATAATAATAATAGGATCAGACTAACGCCGCTCGCTCTCTTCTCTCTGTACATAGGGTGTAATGTCATAATAATAATAATAATAATAATAGGATCAGACTAATGCCGCTCGCTCTCTTCTCTCTGTACATAGGGTGTAATGTCATAATAATAATAATAATAATAATAGGATCAGACTAACGCCGCTCGCTCTCTTCTCTCTGTACATAGGGTGTAATGTCATAATAATAATAATAATAGGATCAGACTGACGCCGCTCGCTCTCTTCTCTCTGTACATAGGGTGTAATGTCATAATAATAATAATAATAATAGGATCAGACTAACGCCGCTCGCTCTCTTCTCTCTGTACATAGGGTGTGATGTCATAATAATAATAATAGGATCAGACTAACGCCGCTCGCTCTCTTCTCTCTGTACATAGGGTGTAATGTCATAATAATAATAATAATAATAATAATAGGATCAGACTAACGCCGCTCGCTCTCTTCTCTCTGTACATAGGGTGTGATGTCATAATAATAATAATAATAGGATCAGACTGACGCCGCTCGCTCTCTTCTCTCTGTACATAGGGTGTAATATTATAATAATAATAATAATAATAGGATCAGACTAACGCCGCTCGCTCTCTTCTCTCTGTACATAGGGTGTAATGTCATAATAATAATAATAATAGGATCAGACTGACGCCGCTCGCTCTCTTCTCTCTGTACATAGGGTGTAATGTCATAATAATAATAATAGGATCAGACTAACGCCGCTCGCTCTCTTCTCTCTGTACATAGGGTGTAATGTCATAATAATAATAATAATAGGATCAGACTAATGCCGCTCGCTCTCTTCTCTCTGTACATAGGGTGTAATGTCATAATAATAATAATAATAATAGGATCAGACTAACGCCGCTCGCTCTCTTCTCTCTGTACATAGGGTGTGATGTCATAATAATAATAATAGGATCAGACTAACGCCGCTCGCTCTCTTCTCTCTGTACATAGGGTGTGATGTCATAATAATAATAATAGGATCAGACTGACGCCGCTCGCTCTCTTCTCTCTGTACATAGGGTGTAATATTATAATAATAATAATAATAATAGGATCAGACTAATGCCGCTCGCTCTCTTCTCTCTGTACATAGGGTGTAATGTCATAATAATAATAATAGGATCAGACTAACACCGCTCGCTCTCTTCTCTCTGTACATAGGGTGTAATGTCATAATAATAATAATAATAATAGGATCAGACTGACGCCGCTCGCTCTCTTCTCTCTGTACATAGGATGTAATGTCATAATAATAATAATAATAATAGGATCAGACTGACGCCGCTCGCTCTCTTCTCTCTGTACATAGGGTGTGATGTCATAATAATAATAATAATAATAGGATCAGACTAACACCGCTCGCTCTCTTCTCTCTGTACATAGGATGTAATGTCATAATAATAATAATAATAATAGGATCAGACTGACGCCGCTCGCTCTCTTCTCTCTGTACATAGGGTGTGATGTCATAATAATAATAATAATAATAGGATCAGACTGACGCCGCTCGCTCTCCTCTCTGTACATAGGGTGTAATGTCATAATAATAATAATAATAATAATAGGATCAGACTAACGCCGCTCGCTCTCTTCTCTCTGTACATAGGGTGTAATGTCATAATAATAATAATAATAATAGGATCAGACTAATGCCGCTCGCTCTCTTCTCTCTGTACATAGGATGTAATGTCATTATAATAATAATAATAATAATAGGATCAGACTAACGCCGCTCGCTCTCTTCTCTCTGTACATAAGGTGTAATGTCATAATAATAATAATAATAGGATCAGACTAATGCCGCTTGCTCTCTTCTCTCTGTACATAGGGTGTAATGTCATAATAATAATAATAATAGGATCAGACTAACACCGCTCGCTCTCTTCTCTCTGTACATAGGGTGTAATGTCATTATAATAATAATAATAATAGGATCAGACTAACGCCGCTCGCTCTCTTCTCTCTGTACATAGGGTGTAATGTCATAATAATAATAGGATCAGACTAATGCCGCTCGCTCTCTTCTCTCTGTACATAGGGTGTAATGTCATAATAATAATAATAATAATAATAGGATCAGACTAATGCCGCTCGCTCTCTTCTCTCTGTACATAGGGTGTAATGTCATAATAATAATAATAATAGGATCAGACTAATGCCGCTCGCTCTCTTCTCTCTGTACATAGGATGTAATGTCATTATAATAATAATAATAATAATAGGATCAGACTAACGCCGCTCGCTCTCTTCTCTCTGTACATAGGGTGTAATGTCATAATAATAATAATAATAGGATCAGACTAACGCCGCTCGCTCTCTTCTCTCTGTACATAGGGTGTGATGTCATAATAATAATAGGATCAGACTAACGCCGCTCGCTCTCTTCTCTCTGTACATAGGGTGTGATGTCATAATAATAATAATAGGATCAGACTAACGCCGCTCGCTCTCTTCTCTCTGTACATAGGATGTAATGTCATAATAATAATAATAATAGGATCAGACTAACGCCGCTCGCTCTCTTCTCTCTGTACATAGGATGTAATGTCATAATAATAATAATAATAATAGGATCAGACTAATGCCGCTCGCTCTCTTCTCTCTGTACATAGGGTGTAATGTCATAATAATAATAATAATAATAATAATAGGATCAGACTAATGCCGCTCGCTCTCTTCTCTCTGTACATAGGATGTAATGTCATAATAATAATAATAATAATAGGATCAGACTAATGCCGCTCGCTCTCTTCTCTCTGTACATAGGGTGTAATGTCATAATAATAATAATAATAATAGGATCAGACTAATGCCGCTCGCTCTCTTCTCTCTGTACATAGGGTGTAATGTCATAATAATAATAGGATCAGACTAATGCCGCTCGCTCTCTTCTCTCTGTACATAGGGTGTAATATCATAATAATAATAATAATAATAGGATCAGACTAACACCGCTCGCTCTCTTCTCTGTACATAGGGTGTAATGTCATAATAATAATAATAATAATAATAGGATCAGACTAACGCCGCTCGCTCTGTTCTCTCTGTACATAGGATGTAATGTCATAATAATAATAATAATAATAGGATCAGACTAATGCCGCTCGCTCTCTTCTCTCTGTACATAGGGTGTAATGTCATAATAATAATAATAATAATAATAGGATCAGACTAACGCCGCTCGCTCTGTTCTCTCTGTACATAGGATGTAATGTCATAATAATAATAATAATAATAGGATCAGACTAATGCCGCTCGCTCTCTTCTCTCTGTACATAGGGTGTAATGTAATAATAATAATAATAATAATAATAGGATCAGACTAACGCCGCTCGCTCTCTTCTCTCTGTACATAGGGTGTAATGTCATAATAATAATAATAATAATAGGATCAGACTAACACCGCTCGCTCTCTTCTCTGTACATAGGGTGTAATGTCATAATAATAATAATAATAATAATAGGATCAGACTAACGCCGCTCGCTCTGTTCTCTCTGTACATAGGATGTAATGTCATTATAATAATAATAATAGGATCAGACTAATGCCGCTCGCTCTCTTCTCTCTGTACATAGGGTGTAATGTCATAATAATAATAATAATAGGATCAGACTAACACCGCTCGCTCTCTTCTCTCTGTACATAGGGTGTAATGTAATAATAATAATAATAATAATAATAGGATCAGACTAACGCCGCTCGCTCTCTTCTCTCTGTACATAGGGTGTGATGTCATAATAATAATAATAATAGGATCAGACTAACACCGCTCGCTCTCTTCTCTCTGTACATAGGGTGTAATGTAATAATAATAATAATAATAATAATAGGATCAGACTAACGCCGCTCGCTCTCTTCTCTCTGTACATAGGGTGTGATGTCATAATAATAATAATAATAGGATCAGACTAACACCGCTCGCTCTCTTCTCTCTGTACATAGGGTGTAATGTAATAATAATAATAATAATAATAATAGGATCAGACTAACGCCGCTCGCTCTCTTCTCTCTGTACATAGGGTGTGATGTCATAATAATAATAATAATAGGATCAGACTAACACCGCTCGCTCTCTTCTCTCTGTACATAGGGTGTAATGTCATAATAATAATAATAATAGGATCAGACTAACGCCGCTCGCTCTCTTCTCTCTGTACATAGGGTGTAATGTCATAATAATAATAATAATAGGATCAGACTGACGCCGCTCGCTCTCTTCTCTCTGTACATAGGGTGTAATGTCATAATAATAATAATAGGATCAGACTAACGCCACTCGCTCTCTTCTCTCTGTACATAGGGTGTGATGTCATAATAATAATAATAATAATAGGATCAGACTAACACCGCTCGCTCTCCTCTCTGTACATAGGGTGTAATGTCATAATAATAATAATAATAATAATAATAATAGGATCAGACTAACGCCGCTCGCTCTCTTCTCTCTGTACATAGGATGTAATGTCATAATAATAATAATAATAGGATCAGACTAACGCCGCTCGCTCTCTTCTCTCTGTACATAGGATGTAATGTCATAATAATAATAATAATAGGATCAGACTAACGCCGCTCGCTCTCTTCTCTCTGTACATAGGGTGTAATGTCATAATAATAATAATAACAATAATAATAGGATCAGACTAATGCCGCTCGCTCTCTTCTCTCTGTACATAGGGTGTAATGTCATTATAATAATAATAATAGGATCAGACTAACGCCGCTCGCTCTCTTCTCTCTGTACATAGGGTGTAATGTCATAATAATAATAATAATAATAGGATCAGACTAATGCCGCTCGCTCTCTTCTCTGTACATAGGGTGTAATGTCATAATAATAATAATAATAGGATCAGACTAATGCCGCTCGCTCTCTTCTCTCTGTACATAGGGTGTAATGTCATAATAATAATAATAATAATAGGATCAGACTGACGCCGCTCGCTCTCTTCTCTCTGTACATAGGGTGTAATGTCATAATAATAATAATAATAATAGGATCAGACTAACACCGCTCGCTCTCTTCTCTCTGTACATAGGGTGTAATGTCATAATAATAATAGGATCAGACTGACGCCGCTCGCTCTCTTCTCTCTGTACATAGGATGTAATGTCATAATAATAATAATAATAGGATCAGACTAACGCCGCTCGCTCTCTTCTCTCTGTACATAGGGTGTAATGTCATAATAATAATAATAATAATAATAGGATCAGACTGACGCCGCTCGCTCTCTTCTCTCTGTACATAGGGTGTAATGTCATAATAATAATAATAATAATAGGATCAGACTAACGCCGCTCGCTCTCTTCTCTCTGTACATAGGGTGTAATGTCATAATAATAATAATAATAATAATAGGATCAGACTGACGCCGCTCGCTCTCTTCTCTCTGTACATAGGGTGTAATGTCATAATAATAATAATAATAATAGGATCAGACTAACGCCGCTCGCTCTCTTCTCTCTGTACATAGGGTGTAATGTCATAATAATAATAATAATAATAGGATCAGACTAATGCCGCTCGCTCTCTTCTCTCTGTACATAGGGTGTAATGTCATAATAATAATAATAATAATAGGATCAGACTAACACCGCTCGCTCTCTTCTCTCTGTACATAGGGTGTAATGTCATAATAATAATAGGATCAGACTGACGCCGCTCGCTCTCTTCTCTCTGTACATAGGGTGCAATGTCATAATAATAATAATAATAGGATCAGACTAACGCCGCTCGCTCTCTTCTCTCTGTACATAGGGTGTAATGTCATAATAATAATAATAATAATAATAGGATCAGACTAACGCCGCTCGCTCTCTTCTCTCTGTACATAGGGTGTAATATTATAATAATAATAATAATAGGATCAGACTAACACCGCTCGCTCTCTTCTCTCTGTACATAGGGTGTAATGTCATAATAATAATAATAATAATAGGATCAGACTAACACCGCTCGCTCTCTTCTCTCTGTACATAGGGTGTAATGTCATAATAATAATAGGATCAGACTGACGCCGCTCGCTCTCTTCTCTCTGTACATAGGGTGCAATGTCATAATAATAATAATAATAGGATCAGACTAACGCCGCTCGCTCTCTTCTCTCTGTACATAGGGTGTAATGTCATAATAATAATAATAATAATAATAGGATCAGACTAACGCCGCTCGCTCTCTTCTCTCTGTACATAGGGTGTAATATTATAATAATAATAATAATAGGATCAGACTAACACCGCTCGCTCTCTTCTCTCTGTACATAGGGTGTAATGTCATAATAATAATAATAATAGGATCAGACTAACACCGCTCGCTCTCTTCTCTCTGTACATAGGGTGTAATGTCATAATAATAATAATAATAATAATAGGATCAGACTAACGCCGCTCGCTCTCTTCTCTCTGTACATAGGGTGTAATATTATAATAATAATAATAATAGGATCAGACTAACACCGCTCGCTCTCTTCTCTCTGTACATAGGGTGTAATGTCATAATAATAATAATAATAGGATCAGACTAACACCGCTCGCTCTCTTCTCTCTGTACATAGGGTGTAATGTCATAATAATAATAATAATAATAATAGGATCAGACTAACGCCGCTCGCTCTCTTCTCTCTGTACATAGGGTGTAATATTATAATAATAATAATAATAGGATCAGACTAACACCGCTCGCTCTCTTCTCTCTGTACATAGGGTGTAATGTCATAATAATAATAATAGGATCAGACTAACACCGCTCGCTCTCTTCTCTCTGTACATAAGGTGTAATGTCATAATAATAATAGGATCAGACTGACGCCGCTCGCTCTCTTCTCTGTACATAGGGTGTAATGTCATAATAATAATAATAGGATCAGACTAATGCCGCTCGCTCTCTTCTCTCTGTACATAGGGTGTAATGTCATTATAATAATAGGATCAGACTAATGCCGCTCGCTCTCTTCTCTCTGTACATAGGATGTAATGTCATAATAATAATAATAATAATAGGATCAGACTGACGCCGCTCGCTCTCTTCTCTCTGTACATAGGGTGTAATGTCATAATAATAATAATAATAATAGGATCAGACTAACACCGCTCGCTCTCTTCTCTCTGTACATAGGGTGTAATGTCATAATAATAATAGGATCAGACTGACGCCGCTCGCTCTCTTCTCTCTGTACATAGGGTGTAATGTCATAATAATAATAGGATCAGACTAATGCCGCTCGCTCTCTTCTCTCTGTACATAGGGTGTAATGTCATAATAATAATAATAATAATAATAATAATAATAAGATCAGACTAATGCCGCTCGCTCTCTTCTCTCTGTACATAAGGTGTAATGTCATAATAATAATAATAATAGGATCAGACTAATGCCGCTCGCTCTCTTCTCTCTGTACATAAGGTGTAATGTCATAATAATAATAGGATCAGACTAATGCCGCTCGCTCTCTTCTCTCTGTACATAGGGTGTAATGTCATTATAATAATAGGATCAGACTAATGCCGCTCGCTCTCTTCTCTGTACATAGGGTGTAATGTCATAATAATAATAGGATCAGACTAATGCCGCTCGCTCTCTTCTCTGTACATAGGGTGTAATGTCATAATAATAATAATAATAATAGGATCAGACTAACGCCGCTCGCTCTCTTCTCTCTGTACATAGGGTGTAATGTCATAATAATAATAATAATAATAGGATCAGACTAACGCCGCTCGCTCTCTTCTCTGTACATAGGGTGTAATGTCATAATAATAATAATAATAATAGGATCAGACTAACGCCGCTCGCTCTCTTCTCTGTACATAGGGTGTAATGTCATAATAATAATAATAATAATAGGATCAGACTAACGCCGCTCGCTCTCTTCTCTCTGTACATAGGGTGTAATATTATAATAATAATAATAGGATCAGACTAACGCCGCTCGCTCTCTTCTCTCTGTACATAGGGTGTAATGTCATAATAATAATAATAATAATAGGATCAGACTAACGCCGCTCGCTCTCTTCTCTGTACATAAGGTGTAATGTCATAATAATAATAGGATCAGACTAATGCCGCTCGCTCTCTTCTCTGTACATAAGGTGTAATGTCATAATAATAATAGGATCAGACTAATGCCGCTCGCTCTCTTCTCTCTGTACATAGGGTGTAATATTATAATAAGATGTCAGACTAACGCCACTCTGTTCCTCTTGGTAGCGCTACAGAAGAACATGCTGAAGTCGCTTGTGCTGTTGGATTTTTACCTTAAGACCCCCCTGCAGCACGAGCTGAAACACAACCCCAAACTGACCATCTCTAAGAGGAAGTTCCTGGACGGGGATGAACTGACCCTGCCGGACTGCAGCCTGCTGCCCAAACTTCACATCATCAATGTGAGTCACAACCCTGAGCCACCTGCTATTACACTGTATTGGGCCATACGCACACAGCTACAAGTGGCACAATCCGCCTGCACCACTTATTCCCTGATTTGAATGTGGCTTTAACTCCTTGAATGCTAGGACTTCAGCTTGGTACTCTGTACTGCATTGGAGACCTCTGTACCATTCAAGGGGTTAAATGACACACACGACTCAGAGGAAATGTCTGCCTTTGTGGACATGTCCTGTAACATCAAATTAACCCTTTAAGGCTGAGAAGGGTGCACAACGCACATTTCTACTGCTTAAAGAAGTAGTAAACTTTTTCCTGAAGAGAAAACTAGATGTGTACACTTCAGAACATGCTTCTGTCAAAGATTATTACACCTAGAAAATGTATTCCCTTCTAATCAGACTGTCTGCATAATACATTACACAACCTTCTAGTCTGCAGAGGATCTAATATATATATATATATGTGATGGGGGGGGGGGGGGGGAGTCTAACATGGTACAGTACAGCTTCCACACCAGGAAGTGGGAGGTGCGTAGTAAAATGGCTCCCCCCAGTCTTCAGAGAAAATAAAAGCATAGGTTGGGCCATAGGCACAAAGACAAAACCGCAGCGGTTCTGTGGAAAACCAGCTCCACACTAGGGCACAGATAATTGTATGTGTTCCCTAGGTTGGAGTTGGATTGCCCCACAACATGACTGGGTCACTGATTAACCCAGTGTGAACAAGCAGGGACATACTGATGGTGTGTCCTGCGGACTGACAATGACAGACATTTAACCCTGTGTGTCAGAGTGGCCTGTTCAGTACCCACAGACTTCCATTGAAGCGTGGTTCTGTTTCTATACATACATATATATGTGAAAGGGCAGACAGACAGGGGAAGCAGCCAGGCGTGTCAGCCCTGAGTCTGAAAGGAGAGTCAGCGGAGCGGAGCACCAGTTGTCTGTGAGTGGGAAGCGTGACACACGCACACAGCTTTATTGTTTCACACACACACAGGCAGGTAAACAGGCACACAGCTTTATTGTTCCACACACACACACACACACACACACACACACACACACACACACACACACACACACACACACACACACACACACACACACACAGCTTTATTGTTCCACACACAGTATCAGCTGAAAACAAACTGAAGGTGTGGGTCAGTACATGTGCTTTAGGCGGTATTCAATAAGAGGCGCAGTTCTAGAGCAAACCAACTGCCCCACAAGGAGCAAATAAAATCTCCCCAAATAACCCCTCATTTAATTGGGGCATTAAACCCTGGAGTGCTAGAGGGCTCCATGTGTTGGGTTAAACAGACAAATGGGTATATGATAAATACTATAAGTCTTTTCCTACCAAGTAAAACGTGGGTCCTCCTCCCACTGCTAGCAGCTGCTTTATTCAGAAGTTATTGCAGCCCAAACCAGCAGAAGCGCTACAGCTGTTGCTATTCTAATCCAGAATGACTTGTATCTTGCCCAGTGGTGCAGTTGGTTTGCTCCTCTTCAACTTCCTGCATATGGCCCTAGGTCCCTCCTACTAATGACTGGGGGGGGGGTGTCTACAAGTAAATGTGGTACATGACATGAGTATCTCCCCTTGTGTTAACCCTTTACAGAAGCAGAGCCGTGCCACACACACCAGGGTTAAGGGGCAGGACTGGAGGTCTCGGTCATTGTGATGACCCCCTTCCCTCCAGAGACTGGAATCCCCCAGTCCTGCCTGTTACCGCTCTCCTTGTTAACCCCTTCACTTTTGTTGCATTAACCCTTTCACTGTTATTTATCCTATTCTCACCCTTCACTAAGAGCCAGTATTTTACCCCCTTCAGCACAGGCGGTCGTCTCGAGGCTTTAACCCCTTCCCACACTGCTCGAGCCACCAGCTTTAAAACTATTCTCTTGCAAAGCTTTAACCCCTTCCCACACTGCTCATGACGCCAGCATTAACCCCTTCACAACATGGTTGAGGCCCCAGCGTTAACACTTTCCCAACATGCTCGTGATGCCAGCTTTAACCCTTCCCTCCCTGCTCTAGTTTTTAGCGTTAAAACCTTCCCAACCTGCTCATGATGCCAGTGTTAACCCCTTCCCTCCCTTTTAACGACGCCAGGGTTAACCCCTTCACACAATGGTCGCTCCCCTAGAGTTAACGCCTTCCATTGCTGCTCGCTACACCAGCGTTAGACCCTGCACACTATGCTTGTGCCAAGTTAACCCCTTCCCTCACTATTCTAGGCTCCAGCTTTAACCCTATCCCACCCTGCAACCATGGTTGTGCCCACAGAGTTAACTCCTTCCGTCCTGCTCTAGTCTCCAGCATTAACCCCTTCCCTCCCTGCTTGCGATGCCAGCTTTAACCCTTTCACTCCCCGCTCGCACCACAAGATTTAACCCCTTCCGTCCCTGCTCTAGTCTCCAGCTTTAACCCCTTCCCACCCTGCTCTAGTCTCCAGCTTTAACCATTTACATGCCTGGTCGCGACACCAGTGTTAACCCCTTCACTCCCCGCTCGCACCAGAAGATTTAACCCCTTCCCACCCTGATCGCGACGCCAGCGTTAACCCCTTCACACCATGGTTGTGCCCCTAGAGTTAACCCCTTCCGTCCCTGCTCTAGTCTCCAGCTTTAACCCTTTGCCTGCCTGGTCGCAACGCCAGTGTTAACCCCTTCCCACCCTGCTTGCGATGCCAGTTTAACCCTTTCACTCCCCTCTCGCACCACAAGATTTAACACCTTCCCACCCTGCTCGCGACAGCGTTAACCCCTTCACTTCCCGCTCACACTACAAGATTTAACCCTTTCCTGCTCCCTACGTCAGCATTAACCCCTTCCGTCCCTGCTCTAGTCTCCAGCGTTAACCCCTTGCAATGCCAGATTTAACCCTTTCCCTACCTGCTTGCGATGCCAGCTTTAACCCTTTTACTCCCCGCTTGCACAAGATTTAACGCCTTCCCACCATGGTCAGTCCCGCAGCGTTAACCCCTTCCGTCCCTGCTCTAGTCTCCAGCTTTAACCCTTTCCCTGCCTAGAAAACAATGCCAGCGTTAACCCCTTCCCACCCTGCTCGCGACGCCAGCGTTAACCCCTTCTGTCCCTGCTCTAGTCTCCAGTTTTAACCCTTTCCCTGCCTGCTCGCAACGCCAGCTTTAACCCTTTACTCCCCGCTCGCACAACAAGATTTAACCCCTTCCCACCATGGTCAGTCCCGCGGAATTAACCCCTTCCGTCCCTGCTCTAGTCTCCAGCTTTAACCCTTTGCCTGCCTGGTCGCAACGCCAGTGTTAACCCCTTCCCACGATGCCAGTTTAACCCTTTCACTCCCCTCTCGCACCACAAGATTTAACCCCTTCCCACCCTGCTTGCGATGCCAGCTTTAACCCCTTCACTCCCCACTTGCACCAGAAGATTTAACCCCTTCCCACCCTGCTTGCGACGCCAGCATTAACCCCTTCACACCATGGTTGTGCCCCTAGAGTTAACCCCTTCCGTCCCTGCTCTAGTCTCCAGCTTTAACCCTTTCACTCCCCTCTCGCACCACAAGATTTAACCCCTTCCATCCCTGCTCGCGATGCCAGCTTTAACCCCTTCACTTCCCGCTCACACCACAAGATTTAACCCTTTCCTGCTCCCTACGTCAGCATTAACCCCTTCCATCCCTGCTCTAGTCTCCAGCTTTAACCCTTTCCCTGCCTGGTCACGATGCCAGTGTTAACCCCTTCCCACCCTGCTCGCAATGCCAGCTTGAACTCCTTCCCTCCCCGCTCGCACCACAAGATTTAACCCCTTCCCACCCTGCTCGCAATGCCAGCTTGAACTCCTTCCCTCCCCGCTCGCACCACAAGATTTAACCCCTTCCCACCCTGCTTGCAATGCCAGCTTTAACACTTTCACTCCCTGCTCTAGTCTCCAGCTTTAACCCTTTACATGCCTGGTCGCGACGCCAGCGTTAACCCCTTCCCACCATGGTCAGTCCCCGCAGCGTTAACCCCTTCCGTCCCTGCTCTAGTCTCCAGCTTTAACCCCTTGCCTGCCTGGTCGCAACGCCAGTGTTAACCCCTTCCCACTTGCTTGCGATGCCAGTTTAACCCTTTCACTCCCCTCTCGCACCACAAGATTTAACCCCTTCCCACCCTGCTCGCGACACAGCGTTAACCCCTTCACTTCCCGCTCACACTACAAGATTTAACCCTTTCCTGCTCCCTACGTCAGCATTAACCCCTTCCGTCCCTGCTCTAGTCTCCAGCGTTAACCACTTGCAATGCCAGCTTTAACTCCTTCCCACCCTGCTCGCGATGCCAGCTTTAACCCTTTCACTCCCTGCTCTAGTCTCCAGCTTTAACCCTTTCACTCCCCGCTCGCACCACAAGATTTAACCCTTTCCTGCTCCCTACGTAAGCATTAACCCCTTCCGTCCCTGCTCTAGTCTCCAGCGTTAACCCCTTGCAATGCCAGATTTAACCCTTTCCCTACCTGCTTGCGATGCCAGCTTTAACCCTTTTACTCCCCGCTCGCACAACAAGATTTAACCCCTTCCCACCATGGTCAGTCCCGCAGCGTTAACCCCTTCCGTCGCTGCTCTAGTCTCCAGCTTTAACCCTTTCCCTGCCTAGTCACAATGCAAGTGTTAACCCCTTCCCACCCTGCTCGCGATGCCAGCTTGCAATGCCAGCTTTAACCCTTTCACTCCCTGCTCTAGTCTCCAGCTTTAACCCTTTACATGCCTGGTCGCGACGCCAGCATTAACCCCTTCCCACCATGGTCAGTCCCCAGCTTTAACCCCTTCCCACCCTGCTTGCACCAGAAGATTTAACCCCTTCCCACCCTGCCCTCGACACAGCGTTAACCCCTTCCCACCTTGGTCAGTCCCCCAGCGTTAACCCCTTCCATCCCTGCTCGCGATGCCAGCTTTAACCCCTTCACTTCCCGCTCACACCACAAGATTTAACCCTTTCCTGCTCCCTACGTCAGCATTAACCCCTTCCATCCCTGCTCTAGTCTCCAGCTTTAACCCCTTCACTTCCCGCTCACACCACAAGATTTAACCCTTTCCTGCTCCCTACGTCAGCATTAACCCCTTCCATCCCTGCTCTAGTCTCCAGCTTTAACCCTTTCCCTGCCTGGTCACGATGCCAGTGTTAACCCCTTCCCACCATGGTCAGTCCCCCAGCTTTAACCCCTTCACTCCCCGCTCGCACCAGAAGATTTAACCCCTTCCCACCCTGCTAGCGACGTCAGCGTTAACCCCTTCCGTCCCTGCTCTAGTCTCCAGCTTTAACCCTTTGCCTGCCTGGTCGCAACGCCCGTGTTAACCCCTTCCCACCCCTGCTTGCGATGCCAGCTTTAACCCTTTTACTCCCCGCTCGCACCACAAGATTTAACCCCTTCCGTCCCTGCTCTAGTCTCCAGCTTTAACCCTCTCCCTGCCTGGTCACAATGCCAGTGTTAACCCCTTCCCACCCTGCTCGCAATGCCAGCTTGAACTCCTTCCCTCTCCGCTCGCACCACAAGATTTAACCCCTTCCCACCCTGCTTGCAATGCCAGCTTTAACCCTTTCACTCCCTGCTCTAGTCTCCAGCTTTAACCCTTTACATGCCTGGTCGCGACGCCAGCGTTAACCCCTTCCCACCATGGTCAGTCCCCGCAGCGTTAACCCCTTCCGTCCCTGCTCTAGTCTCCAGCTTTAACCCTTTGCCTGCCTGGTCGCAACGCCAGTGTTAACCCCTTCCCACCCTGCTTGCAATGCCAGCTTTAACCCTTTCACTCCCTGCTCTAGTCTCCAGCTTTAACCCTTTACATGCCTGGTAGCGATGCCAGCGTTAACCCCTTCCCACCCTGCTTGTGACGGCAGCGTTAACCCCTTCACACCATGGTTGTGCCCCTAAAGTTAACCCCTTCCCACCATGGTCAGTCCCGCAGCGTTAACCCCTTCCGCCCCTGCTCTAGTCTCCAGCTTTAACCCTCTCGCACCACAAGATTTAACCCCTTCCCACCCTGCTCGCGACACAGCGTTCACCCCTTCCGTCCCTGCTCGCGATGCCAGCTTTAACCCTTTTACTCCCCGCTCGCACAAGATTTAACCCCTTCCGTCCCTGCTCGCGATGCCAGCTTTAACCCTTTCACTCCCCTCTCGCACCACAAGATTTAACCCCTTCCCTCCCCGCTCGCACCACAAGATTTAACCCCTTCCCACCATGGTCAGTCCCGCAGAATTAACCCCTTCCGTCCCTGCTCTAGTCTCCAGCTTTAACCCTTTGCCTGCCTGGTCGCAACGCCAGTGTTAACCCCTTCCCACTTGCTTGCGATGCCAGTTTAACCCTTTCACTCCCCTCTCGCACCACAAGATTTAACCCCTTCCCACCCTGCTCGCGACACAGCGTTAACCCCTTCACTTCCCGCTCACACTACAAGATTTAACCCTTTCCTGCTCCCTACGTCAGCATTAACCCCTTCCGTCCCTGCTCTAGTCTCCAGCGTTAACCCCTTGCAATGCCAGATTTAACCCTTTCCCTACCTGCTTGCGATGCCAGCTTTAACCCTTTTACTCCCCGCTCGCACAAGATTTAACGCCTTCCCACCATGGTCAGTTCCGCAGCGTTAACCCCTTCCGTCCCTGCTCTAGTCTCCAGCTTTAACCCTTTCCCTGCCTAGAAAACAATGCCAGTGTTAACCCCTTCCCACCCTGCTCGCGACGCCAGCGTTAATCCCTTCACACCATGGCTGTGCCCCTAGAGTTAACCCCTTCTGTCCCTGCTCTAGTCTCCAGTTTTAACCCTTTCCCTGCTCGCAACGGCAGCTTTAACCCTTTTACTCCCCGCTCGCACAACAAGATTTAACCCCTTCCCACCATGGTCAGTCCCGCAGAATTAACCCCTTCCGTCCCTGCTCTAGTCTCCAGCTTTAACCCTTTGCCTGCCTGGTCGCAACGCCAGTGTTAACCCCTTCCCACCCTGCTTGCGATGCCAGTTTAACCCTTTCACTCCCCTCTCGCACCACAAGATTTAACCCCTTCCCACCCTGCTTGCGACGCCAGCATTAACCCCTTCACACCATGGTTGTGCCCCTAGAGTTAACCCCTTCCGTCCCTGCTCTAGTCTCCAGCTTTAACCCTTTCACTCCCCTCTCGCACCACAAGATTTAACCCCTTCCATCCCTGCTCGCGATGCCAGCTTTAACCCCTTCACTTCCCGCTCACACCACAAGATTTAACCCTTTCCTGCTCCCTACATCAGCATTAACCCCTTCCGTCCCTGCTCTAGTCTCCAGCTTTAACACTTTCCCTGCCTGGTCACGATGCCAGTGTTAACCCCTTCCCACCCTGCTCGCAATGCCAGCTTGAACTCCTTCCCTCCCCGCTCGCACCACAAGATTTAACCCCTTCCCACCCTGCTTGCAATGCCAGCTTTAACCCTTTCACTCCCTGCTCTAGTCTCCAGCTTTAACCCTTTACATGCCTGGTAGCGATGCCAGCGTTAACCCCTTCCCACCATGGTCAGTCCCCCAGCTTTAACCCCTTCCCACCCTGCTTGTGACGGCAGCGTTAACCCCTTCACACCATGGTTGTGCCCCTAAAGTTAACCCTTCCCACCATGGTCAGTCCCGCAGCGTTAACCCCTTCCGTCCCTGCTCTAGTCTCCAGCCTTAACCCTTTCGCTGCCTGCTCGCGATGCCAGCTTTAACCCTTTCACTCCCCTCTCGCACCACAAGATTTAACCCCTTCCCACCCTGCTCGCGACGCCAGCGTTAACCCCTTCACACCATGGCTGTGCCCCTAGAGTTAACCCCTTCTGTCCCTGCTCTAGTCTCCAGTTTTAACCCTTTCCCTGCCTGCTCGCAACGCCAGCTTTAACCCTTTTACTCCCCGCTCGCACAACAAGATTTAACCCCTTCCCACCATGGTCAGTCCCGCAGAATTAACCCCTTCCGTCCCTGCTCTAGTCTCCAGCTTTAACCCTTTGCCTGCCTGGTCGCAACGCCAGTGTTAACCCCTTCCCACCCTGCTCGCGACACAGCGTTAACCCCTTCACTTCCCGCTCACACTACAAGATTTAACCCTTTCCTGCTCCCTACGTCAGCATTAACCCCTTCCGTCCCTGCTCTAGTCTCCAGCTTTAACCCTTTCCCTGCCTGGTCACAATGCCAGTGTTAACCCCTTCCCACCCTGCTCGCGATGCCAGCTTTAACTCCTTCCCTCCCCGCTTGCAATGCCAGCTTTAACCCTTTTACTCCCCGCTCGCACAAGATTTAACCCCTTCCCTCCCTGCGATGCAAGCTTTAACCCTTTCACTCCCCGCTCGCACCACAAGATTTAACCCTTTCCTGCTCCCTACGAAAGCATTAACCCCTTCCGTCCCTGCTCTAGTCTCCAGCGTTAACCCCTTGCAATGCCAGATTTAACCCTTTCCCTACCTGCTTGCGATGCCAGCTTTAACCCTTTTACTCCCCGCTCGCACAACAAGATTTAACCCCTTCCCACCATGGTCAGTCCCGCAGCGTTAACCCCTTCCGTCCCTGCTCTAGTCTCCAGCTTTAACCCCTTCCCACCCTGCTCGCGATGCCAGCTTTAACTCCTTCCCTCCCAGCTTGCAATGCCAGCTTTAACCCTTTCACTCCCTGCTCTAGTCTCCAGCTTTAACCCCTTCCCACCCTGCTTGCGATGCCAGCTTTAACCCCTTCACTCCCTGCTTGCACCAGAAGATTTAACCCCTTCCCACCCTGCTCTCGACACAGCGTTAACCCCTTCCCACCTTGGTCAGTCCCCCAGCGTTAACCCCTTCCATCCCTGCTCGCGATGCCAGCTTTAACCCCTTCACTTCCCGCTCACACCACAAGATTTAACCCTTTCCTGCTCCCTACGTCAGCATTAACCCCTTCCATCCCTGCTCTAGTCTCCAGCTTTAACCCTTTCCCTGCCTGGTCACGATGCCAGTGTTAACCCCTTCCCACCATGGTCAGTCCCCCAGCTTTAACCCCTTCACTCCCCGCTCGCACCAGAAGATTTAACCCCTTCCCACCCTGCTAGCGACGTCAGCGTTAACCCCTTCCGTCCCTGCTCTAGTCTCCAGCTTTAACCCTTTGCCTGCCTGGTCGCAACGCCCGTGTTAACCCCTTCCCACCCCTGCTTGCGATGCCAGCTTTAACCCTTTTACTCACCGCTCGCACAAGATTTAACCCCTTCCCTCCCCGCTCGCACCACAAGATTTAACCCCTTCCGTCCCTGCTCTAGTCTCCAGCTTTAACCCTTTCCCTGCCTGGTCACGATGCCAGTGTTAACCCCTTCCCACCCTGCTCGCGACGCCAGCGTTAACCCCTTCACACCATGGTTGTGCCCCTAGAGTTAACCCCTTCTATCCCTGCTCTAGTCTCCAGTTTTAACCCTTTCCCTGCCTGCTCGCAACGCCAGCTTTAACCCTTTTACTCCCCGCTCGCACAACAAGATTTAACCCCTTCCCACCATGGTCAGTCCCGCAGAATTAACCCCTTCCGTCCCTGCTCTTGTCTCCAGCTTTAACCCTTTGCCTGCCTGGTCGCAACGCCAGTGTTAACCCCTTCCCACCCTGCTCTAGTCTCCAGCTTTAACCATTTACATGCCTGGTCGCGACACCAGTGTTAACCCCTTCACTCCCCGCTCGCACCAGAAGATTTAACCCCTTCCCACCCTGATCGCTATGCCAGCGTTAACCCCTTCACACCATGGTTGTGCCCCTAGAGTTAACCCCTTCCGTCCCTGCTCTAGTCTCCAGCTTTAACCCTTTCACTCCCCTCTCGCACCACAAGATTTAACCCCTTCCATCCCTGCTCGCGATGCCAGCTTTAACCCTTTCCTGCTCCCTACGCCAGCATTAACCCCTTTCATCCCTGGTCTAGTCTCCAGCTTTAACCCTTTCCCACCCTGCTCGCGATGCCAGCTTGAACTCCTTCCCTCCCCGCTCGCATCACAAGATTTAACCCCTTCCCACCCTGCTTGCAATGCCAGCTTTAACCCTTTCACTCCCCTCTCGCACCACACGATTTAACCCCTTCCCACCCTGCTCGCGATGCCAGCGTTAACCCCTTCACTCCCCGCTCGCACCACAAGATTTAACCCTTTCCTGCTCCCTACGTAAGCATTAACCCCTTCCGTCCCTGCTCTAGTCTCCAGCGTTAACCCCTTGCAATGCCAGATTTAACCCTTTCCTTACCTGCTCGCTATTCCAGCTTTAACCCTTCTACTCCCCGCTCGCACCACAAGATTTAACCCCTTCCCACCCTGCTCGCGACGCCAGCGTTAACCCCTTCCGTCTCCAGCTTTAACCCCTCCACTCCCCGCTCGCACCAGAAGATTTAACCCCTTCCTATCCTGCTCGCACCACAAGATTTAACCCCACCCTGCTCATGATGCCAGTTTTAACCCTTTCACTCCCCTCTCGCACCACAAGATTTAACCCCTTCCGTCCCTGCTTGCGATGCCAGCTTTAACCCCTTCACACACCACAAGATTTAACCCTTTCCTGCTCCCTACGTCAGCATTAACCCCTTCCGATGCCAGCTTTAACCCCTTCTCTCCCTGCTCGCAACGCTAGAGTTAACCCCTTCCGTCCCTGCTCTAGTCTCTAGCTTTAACCCTTTCACTCCCCTCTCGCACCACAAGATGTAACCCCTTCCCACCCCTGCTCGCGATGCCAGCTTTAACCCTTTCCCTGCCTGGTCGCAACGCCAGTGTTAACCCCTTCCATCCCTGCTCGCAACGCCAGCGCTCACACCACAAGATTTAACCCTTTCCTACTCCCCATGTCAGCATTAACCCCTTCCGTCCCTGCTCTAGTCTCCAGCTTTAACCTCTTCTCTCCCTGCTTGCGATGCCAGCTTTAACCCTTTCACTCCCCGCTCGCACAAGATTTAACCCCTTCTCTCCCTGCTCGCGACGCTAGAGTTAACCCCTTCCGTCCCTGCGCTAGTCTCTAGCTTTAACCCCTGCTCGCAATGCCAGCTTTAACCCTTTCACTCTCTGCTCGCACCACAGGATTTAACCCCTTCCCTCCCTGCTTACGATGCCAGCTTTTACCCTTTCCCTGCCATCTCGACGCCAGTGTTAACCCCTTCCCACCCTTCTCGCGATGCCAGCTTTAACCCTTTGACTCCCCGTTCGCACCACAAGATTTAACCCCTTCCCGCTCGCGACGCCAGCTTTAACCCTTTCCCTGGCTGGTCGCAATGCCAGTGTTAACCCTTTCACTCCCTGCTCTCACCACAAGATTTAACCGCTTCCCACCATCGTCAGTCCCCCAGTGTTAACCCCTTCAGTCAAGATTTAACCCCTTCCCACCCTGCTTGCAATGCCAGCTTTAACCCTTTCCCTGCCTGGTCGCGATGCCAGTGTTAACCCCCTTCCCACCTTGCTTGCAATGCCAGCTTTAACCCATTCACTCCCTGCTCGCACCACAAGATTTAAACCCCTTCCCTCCCTGCTCACATTGCCAGCTTTAACCCTTTCACTCACCACTCTAACCCCTTCCCACCCTGCTCTAGTCTCTAGCTTTAACCCTTTCCCTCCCTGGTTGCGACGCCAGTGTTAACCCCTTCCCATCCCGCTCTAGTCTCCAGCGTTAACACCTTCCCAATATGCTCGTGATACCAGCTTTAACCCTTTCCCCCCCTGCACGACACCAGCGTTAACACCTTCCCACCATGGTTGCGCCCCAGAATTATCGCCTTTGCTCGATACACCAGTGTTAGACCCTTCACATTATGCTTGTGCCAAGTTAACCCCTTCCCTCAGTGTTCTAGGCTCCAGCTTTAACCCTTCCCAACATGCTCGTGATGCCAGCGTTAACACGATACTCTTGCAAAGCTTTAACCCTTTCCCACCCTGCTTGCAACGCCAACGTTAACCCATTCCCACCATGGTAACGCCTTCCATCGCTTCACACTATGCTTGTGCCAAGTTAACCCTTTCCCACCCTCCTCGCACCACCAGAGTTAACCCCTTCTCACTATTGTCTTGCCCAGTGTTAACCCCTTCCCTTCCTGCTTGCAACTCAATGGTTGCGCCCCCAGAGTTAACCCTTTTCCACCCTGCTTGCGATGCCAGCATTAACCCCTTCATACCATAGTCGCTCCCCTAGAGTTAACCCTTTCCCACCATCTTCATGCCAAACATTATCCCCTTTACACTATGCTTGTGCCCCCATCCCTCGTTGCTGTCTACTTTACTGGTCTTCCCTTGCTTTAACCCTGTGATGATGATTGTCTCTATTTCCCCCCAGACGGTGTGTAGAGAATACCGCAGGTTTGAGATTCCCAAGGACCTAATGGGGATCACTCGTTACATGAGGAACGCGGAGGAGCTGAACGTGTTCAAGTACACCTGCCCCAACGCCGGCGAGATCCTACAGTTCTACAAGCCTGTGGTCAAACCAATGGAATAAGTGGCATCGCCCTCTGTCCGCCCAACGTAACCCTTACCTGGATGGGGGGTGATGAGCTCCCCTCCGCAGGCACTGCTTGGGGACATATTCATCAGGCTACAGTGGGGCGCTTCTGGAGTAAACCAGCTGCATTATATGGTGGGGAGGGATACAAAATTCCACACATTTCCATTAATTAAAATGGGGTTTTAACGTACGAATGCTTCAAGGTCTCTAATGTGTTGGAGACCTTTCTAGCATTTTAGGGGTTAAAGGGCCCATTTCAAGAAGGGGGGCATTTTCATTCCAACCCCCCTACGCTGACGTTGGGTTATCCTAGAACTGCACCACTGTACATGATGGGGAACGGATAACGTGTTGCCTCGGTTTGTAGTCCAAATACAGATGAGTTTGTGACTAAAAGTCCCATTAGCCTCAGCCAATCCACACATGGGCAGCGAGATTCTCCAGCTGTGCAGGCGAGGCTGATGGGAATTGCAGTCATGCCACATCTTAAAGCCATACACACCACACTGTGGTATTTACTCCTCATTGTACAAGATCAGATCATTGGCATTTAGGGCCATATTCACTGTGCCAAAGAGGAGCAAGTCCACCTAAAACCATCTGCACCGTAGTGAAGAAATAAATCTCCCTGTGCGGTGAGTG
This sequence comes from Rhinophrynus dorsalis, assembly GCA_037306005.1. Lineage (NCBI taxonomy): Eukaryota > Metazoa > Chordata > Amphibia > Anura > Rhinophrynidae > Rhinophrynus > Rhinophrynus dorsalis. Next base: position 1,211,157 of record CM074726.1, read on the forward strand.
GGACATTTATCACCTTGGGTGCCACAGAGGTTTCCAACACAAAGCTGAGCAATGCGCTGGAAACCTCTGACATTGAAGGGGTTAAAAGTCCCATCACAATCAAAGGGAGTTTCTATTTGGCCCCAGCCTTGCTCCGCTTTTACTTGGTGAGTGTGCTCCTTAGTGATGAAGCTGGTGTAAACAGGACTTCTACACGCGGTGATGTGAGTGAGAATTGCATTACCTGACCTTCTCTGCTCTTGTGTCATGGTCTATTAACCCTTTTGGTTATCAGAGGGTTGTGGAACACTATACAAACCCAGCTTGTACACCAAGGGTTAAATCCAAAACATGTAAAGAGAAAAATGTACATTTTGTAGGACTTTTCCTGCTGAGTAAACCAAGGAGACTCGCTGCTGGGGATGGTTAATTCAAAGCTTATTACAGCTCAAATACTAACAGCATTAAAAGTTGCTGTGCTTCCATAGTGTGGCCGTTCCTTGTTTCACTTCCTTGGAAATGACCACAGAATATGTCCTATCAGTCCACAGCACGTTTGCGGGATGTTTTTGATAACAAATCACTTGTACCTCTCTCGCTCCATAATTATGCCTTTGAATGCTAGAGGGATGTTGCATTCCAGAAGGGTTAAGAAAAATATTTAAAAAAGAAGTTACCTGTCTGAATGAAATGTCTCTATAGCGATGGGGGCCGCTGGGCTCGCAATCACAGGTAGAACCACAGCCGTATTCTAAACAGGAGAAAACCTGACAGAAGTTACACCATGCCAATGCTTTACGTCCCCTATATCTAACAGTACAATATGGGCTTTATATTTAATTATTATTCCCTTGGCTGCAATTTGCATTTTCACTGTACATAGTGTTGGTTATATATATATATATTTGTTTTTTAAATAAGCAGTGGGCTAAATTAAAGAAATACCCACATATAGCTTGCTGTTATGTCAATGTTACAACATTCTCTTTATCAAGGGCCGTTTACCTGCCTTTGTAAGGGGCTGCGCACAGTGTGCCGCCATATAAATTACAATATACATACGGGTGCTGTGTTTCAGCCGGCTGGAGGGAGCCATTTATTGTTGCACCCTTCACTTCCTGGTGAAGAGAGCAGTGAACAGAAACAGCTCTCCCCGCCTGCCTGCTGAAAACAACATATATGCAATATCCCCTCATGTTATTTTAACCCTTTAAGAACCAGGAGGGTGTGCAAGGCATTGCCCACCCTTCTGTTGTGTAAAGAGTTAACTGATCAGTAAATGTTACAACAAGCACTTGATTCCCCTTTGCTGATAACAAGAGTTGATATTTTTCACAAGTCAGACATGTAACATGTATTTTCCTTGTACAAAGTAATAAAGACAATTTTGCTAATATCCTTGTGTCCTGCCTTCTCCATTAGCAGAGTAAAATATATGGTCACCACTGTGTATTCTTCCCTCTAAATGAATCTCTATTTGGTGCTGGGCTGGAGTCCTGGACCCAAACATCCCTACCTGCGTTGCTAAAGGCCGTAGACAGCTGTTACAATCACTAATGAATTCCCCCACATCACAAAGCCTGTGCTGGTCTGACACACCTGGGATAATAACGAGTGATTTGGGGAACCAATCCACACAGCTGGTTCACTGAGACTATTAGGATTCTCCATTAAAGGGTGTGTGTGGTATTGTTCCTTTAGCCACTCAGTCACATGCACAGGCCAAAGAAAGGGAAGCTCCCCTCTTTAACCCTTTGAGTGCCACACTGCGCATTGTAAAGAAATGCATTCCATACCCATCTGGCATGCAAAGGGTAAAAAAGCTTGGACTCCCCTGTTCAACGGTGAGACTCACAATAAGAAATCCATATGTGCAACTGACTCATTCTCTTGTTTATTGATAACAACAGTGATTTATTGCCTGTCCGCATTATTCATATAAAGTGCAGTAACAGGCCTAGTGCTGGTCACTGTGAATACAGGTTTATATACACACACACACAATACAAATAGACAACTGCTCAGGTAAAAAGGTTTTTGTTAAATATCAGGTGGGTGGCAGCTGCCACACACCCATACTATAAAGGTAAAAATTGGAGCTGAACCACTCTGAAAATGTGTAGGGGGTCCCTGTGACTATAAGGAATGTGCCAGTCTGTTACATGCTATAAATGTACCCAAATGCTTTGCAAAGCAAGAAGTTACAAGCTCCATTTGTATTTATCCCCTACAGTATACCCAAGTTGTCCCAGAATTGCAGTTTAAATTTCCCCACTATGTTCACAGTCCTGGTGCCATCCCAATCCTTGGCAACTCATTCTATTATGTGCCCAGATCAACAGTTGCCAAGGACACCATCAGAATCCCTGGCAGTTACAAAGGTGACAGTGTTTAGAACACGCTGCACCATCCCAGAATCTCCAGCAGGTGGAGGAAGTACGTCAGTCTGTGTGGTAAATCCAAGCCGTGACGCTGCGGTGTTATGTATACTGCGATTTGGACAACTCACACCAAGTCCAGCTGGGGCTGAGATGCGCTGTCCTTCCAGGGTCTTGGAGGCTTCATCAAGAGTCGTCAAAATCTACCCCCTTGGCTGCCTTTTTACTAGGAAGCAAAGTTATAAAGTTTAAGGTCATGTACACAGAAAAATGTGGTGCAATTCTGGATAAAACAAATAGGATTAAAATCTCCAAATTCCTACTGATTTAAATGGTATATTTAACCCCCTGAACTCTAGAATGGGCTCCAACTCTTTGAAAAGCAGTGTGTTGGAAAACTCTGTAAAACTGAAGGGTCAAAAGGCATTTATATCAGCGGGAATGTGAATTTCCCTCAAAGTGCATGCAGGCCTGATTTGTCTCACATGTTAAGTCTGGTTACTAGGCGAGTAAGGGGACACGAAGTTATTTACCTTTTACATCCAGGGTTAATAAGAGACTCCCCGGGAACTCTCTTCTTCACCTGTGAGACAGATCCCCCAGATCCCTTCTTCCGAGAGTCAATATCTGAACAAGATACAAAGTCAGAGGCGTTTATAGGAAAACTGCAGAGAAAATATAACAATTCTACACGTAATAACACAGGTACAACGTAGCTAAGACATATCAATTCCACAGGTAATAACACCGGTACAACGTAGCTAAGACATATCAATTCCACACGTAATAACACAGGTACAACGTAGCTAAGACATATCAATTCCACACGTAATAACACAGGTACAACGTAGCTAAGGTATAACAATTCAACACGTAATAACACAGGTACAACGTAGCTAAGGCATAACAATTCCACAAGTAATAACACATGTACAACGTAGCTAAGGCATAACAATTCAACACGTAATAACACAGGTACAACGTAGCTAAGGCATAACAATTCAACACGTAATAACACAGGTACAACGTAGCTAAGGCATAACAATTCAACACGTAATAACACAGGTACAACGTAGCTAAGGCATAACAATTCAACACGTAATAACACAGGTACAACGTAGCTAAGACGTAACAATTCCACACGTAATAACACAGGTACAACGTAGCTAAGACGTAACAATTCCACATGTAATAACACAGGTACAACGTAGCGAAGACGTAACAATTCCACACGTAATAACACAGGTACAACGTAGCCAAGACGTAACAATTCCACACGTAATAACACAGGTACAACAACAATTCCACAACGTAGCTAAGAAATAACATTTCCACACATAATAACACAAGTAAGACGTAGCTAAGACATATCAATTCCACACGTAATAACACAGGTACAACATAGCTAAGACATATCAATTCCACACGTAATAACACAGGTACAACGTAGCTAAGACGTAACAATTCCACACGTAATAACACAGGTACAACGTAGCTAAGACGTAACAATTCCACACGTAATAACACATGTACAACGTAGCTAAGACATATCAATTCCACACGTAATAACACAGGTACAACATAACAATTCCACACATAATAACACAGGTACAACGTAACTAAGGCATAACAATTCAACACGTAATAACACAGGTACAACGTAGCTAAGGCATAACAATTCAACACGTAATAACACAGGTACAACGTAGATAAGACGTAACAATTCAACACGTAATAACACAGGTACAACGTAGATAAGACGTAACAATTCTAGATGTAATAACACAGGTACAACGTAGCTAAGACATATCAATTCCACACGTAATAACACAGGTACAACATAACAATTCCACACATAATAACACAGGTACAACGTAGCTAAGGTATAACAATTCAACACGTAATAACACAGGTACAACGTAGCTAAGGCATAACAATTCCACAAGTAATAACACAGGTACAACGTAGCTAAGACGTAACAATTCCACACGTAATAACACAGGTACCACGTAGCTAAGACGTAACAATTCCACATGTAATAACACAGGTACAACGTAGCTAAGACATATCAATTCCACACGTAATAACACAGGTACAACATAACAATTCCACACATAATAACACAGGTACAACGTAGCTAAGAAATAACAATTCCACACGTAATAACACAGGCATAACAATTCCACACGTAATAACACAGGTACAACGTAGCTAAGGCATAACAATTCCACACGTAATAACACAGGTATAACATAACAATTCCACACATAATAACACAGGTACAACGTAGCTAAAACGTAACAATTCCACACGTAATAACACAGGTACAAAGTAGCTACGAAATAACATTTCCACACGTAATAACACAAGTACAACGTAGCTTATTAACCGTGTGTGGACTCTGCCTAGATTAATTTACATCACAGTGTGTGGACTAGATCCATTCATATCACAGTGTTTGAACTCTGCCTAAATCTATTCATATTAAAGTGTGTGGACTCTGCCTAGGTCCATTCACATCACAGTGTGTGGACTAGATCCATTTATATCACAGTGTGTGGACTAGATCCATTCATATCACAGTGTGTGGACTAGATCCATTCATATCACAGTGTGTGGACTAGATCCATTAATATCACAGTGTGTGGACTAGATCCATTAATATCACAGTGTGTGGACTAGATCCATTCATGTCACAGTGTGTGGGAATATTGGCCTAAGACACAGAATAATTAGTATAAGGTGCCAGATTGAGCCACAAATAAACATTAATTTCTCAAAAATGGCTATCACAATATAATGCAGTTTTTACTTTTCATCAATATTAACGGAGGGTGACAGGTGATAGAAAGCAACACCTTTTTGCTTGGCTACAAGAAAATGGCCACCAATCCATGTACATACACAGACAGGGGTACATATAAACAAAACCCTAGTACCGTGTTTATTACAAGGAAAGTTATGGAGCATGCACTAAGTTTAGACTATGAGAAAATGGCTGCTGCAGCGCCCAGTTTGGCTTTGGGACATATGGATGAATTCTCCCTCTAATGGAGGAGTAGACAACTTTTCACTATCCAGCTGTTGGGGACAACCTCTCCCATTATTATTCTCACTCAATGGTAATTATAGTCCCCAACAGCTGCAGAGCCACATGTTGCCTAGTCCTGCCCTAGTAGTTATAATTCTGAGATGGGTCAGTTACACTGTACCTGGGATGCACAGGAGCTGGTTACTGTGAGACTGTTTCACTGGGCTGATCGCTGTGGATGCACTGCCCTCTGCAGGTAAAACAGAAAATAAAACACATCACCAACATTACCCCAATAGATGTCACATGCACCTGCTTCCAGGGTTTGTAAGCTCCCATGGTCAGGCTATCCTGATCTTTGTGTATTGTATATGTTTTGACATACATGTGCTGTGGAATCAGTTTGTGATTTACTAATAGTCCCTAACTGTGCATTACAATTAAACACATACCCAGAACATCACAATGGGCACAAAATACATAAAGGAACAGGACACCAGCACAGAACCCTGCTCACAATTAGATACATTGATTTAATGGGACTTTTATTCCAGGTTTCTGTACTATTCAAAAGTTTAACTGCCCAATTAAATCAATGATAACCGTCTCTTTTAGTTCAGCTGGTTTACTCCTCTTGTCTTTACACATATGGCCCGGTGTGTATTAGAGCAGCAGTCACAATGTGTATTAATTAGAGCAGCAGTCACTGGGCAGTATGTATAAAGACACATTCATTCCAAACAGTTCCGTAAGGGACCAATCACACTTCTCATTCATTGTGATGGGTCATTACACCCCTGAATGATAGACTGGACCAGTGCCACATCTGTACCTCTGTACATCCAGACCGGTGTCACATCCGTACCTCTGTACATCCAGACCGGTGTCACATCCGTACCTCTGTACATCCAGACCGGTGTCACATCCGTACCTCTGTACATCCAGACCGGTGTCACATCCGTACCTCTGTACATCCAGACCTGTGTCACATCCGTACCTCTGTACATCCAGACCGGTGTCACATCCGTACCTCTGTACATCCAGACCTGTGTCACATCCGTACCTCTGTAAATCCAGACCGGTGTCACATCCGTACCTCTGTACATCCAGACCTGTGTCACATCCGTACCTCTGTAAATCCAGACCGGTGTCACATCCGTACCTCTGTACATCCAGACCTGTGTCACATCCGTACCTCTGTACATCCAGACCTGTGTCACATCCGTACCTCTGTACATCCAGACCTGTGTCACATCCGTACCTCTGTACATCCAGACCGGTGTCACATCCGTACCTCTGTACATCCAGACCTGTGTCACATCCGTACCTCTGTACATCCAGACCTGTGTCACATCCGTACCTCTGTACATCCAGACCGGTGTCACATCCGTACCTCTGTACATCCAGACCGGTGTCACATCCGTACCTCTGTACATCCAGACCGGTGTCACATCCGTACCTCTGTACATCCAGACCGGTGTCACATCCGTACCTCTGTACATCCAGCCCGGTGTCACATCCGTACCTCTGTACATCCAGACCGGTGTCACATCCGTACCTCTGTACATCCAGACCGGTGTCACATCCGTACCTCTGTACATCCAGCCCGGTGTCACATCCGTACCTCTCTGTACATCCAGCCCGGTGTCACATCCGTACCTCTGTACATCCAGACCAGTGTCACATCCGTACCTCTGTACATTCAGACCAGTGTCACATCCGTACCTCTACATCCAGACCTGTGTCACATCCGTACCTCTGTACATCCAGACCGGTGTCACATCCGTACCTCTACATCCAGCCCTGTACTATCCGTACCGATCAGGCGCTTCTCCAGTACCAGCACCCGATCCGACAAGTCAAACAGCAGGGCCTGCAGGTGCGCCGTCGCCTCAGACACCGGCAGTTTGAAGAGGTTGAGGGTCACATTGGAGGAATCCTTGTGGACGGTCAGGTTGGCTGAGCTGCCCAGTATGTCCAGGAGAGGGGAGCTGCACTGGAACTTCTCTCTTTGGGAAGACAGAGGTCCATACTGGGTATTAGACCCAAAAGGCTGATCACAATCACCTAGCAGTAATGTAACTGTCAGCTCCCATAAGGGCCACATTTACAGTACAACGGGCCACATAATAAAAGACAAAGCGGAGCAACTCCAGGGCAGAGAGCACAAACATTCACTGTGCCAACTGAATGTCAAACCACGGTGACCACTCTAGCACGCGTCACAGTCTGTCACTGATACAATGCGTCACAGTCTGTCACTGATACAACGCGTCACAGTCTGTCACTGATACAATGTGTCACAGTCTGTCACTGATACAACGCGTCACAGTCTGTCACTGATACAATGCGTCACAGTCTGTCACTGATACAATGCGTCACAGTCTGTCACTGATACAACGCGTCACAGTCTGTCACTGATACAACGCGTCACAGTCTGTCACTGATACAACGCGTCACAGTCTGTCACTGATACAACGCGTCACAGTCTGTCACTGATACAACGCGTCACAGTCTGTCACTGATACAATGCGTCACAGTCTGTCACTGATACAACGCGTCACAGTCTGTCACTGATACAATGCGTCACACAGTCTGTCACTGATACAACGCGTCACAGTCTGTCACTGATACAACGCGTCACAGTCTGTCACTGATACAACGCGTCACAGTCTGTCACTGATACAATGTGTCACAGTCTGTCACTGATGCAGCAGGAAGAGGTAGTAGGTAGTCCTGGGGGTGGGGACTGCACAAAGAAAGAGCAGGTAGCCAGATGGGTTACACTTAGAGGTAGCAAAGGAGGCAGGGGTACTAGTCAGGCTTATTACTAGTGTGGCAGGGGTACTAGTCATGCTTATTACTAGTGTGGCAGGGGTACTAGTCAGGCTTATTACTAGTGTGGCAGGGGTACTAGTCATGCTTATTACTAGTGTGGCAGTGGTACTAGTCAGGCTTATTACTAGTGTGGCAGGGGTACTAGTCAGGCTTATTACTAGTGGGCAGGGGTACTAGTCATGCTTATTACTAGTGTGGCAGTGGTACTAGTCAGGCTTATCACTAGTGTGGCAGTGGTACTAGTCAGGCTTATTACTAGTGTGGCAGGGGTACTAGTCAGGCTTATTACTAGTGTGGCAGGGGTACTAGTCAGGCTTATTACTAGTGGGGCAGGTACTAGTCAGGCTTATTACTAGTGGTGCAGGGGTACTAGTCAGGCTTATTACTAGTGGTGCAGTGGTACTAGTCAGGCTTATTACTAGTGGGCAGGGGTACTAGTCAGGCTTATTACTAGTGGGGCAGGTACTAGACAGGCTTATTACTAGTGGGGCAGTGGTACTAGTCAGGCTTATTAATAGTGGGGCAGGTACTAGTCAGGCTTATTAACAGTGGTGCAGGGGTACTAGTCAGGCTTATTACTAGTAGGGCAGGTACTAGTCAGGCTTATTACTAGTGGGGCAGGTACTAGTCAGGCTTATTACTAGTGGGGCAGGGGTACTAGTCATGCTTATTACTAGTGGGGCAGGTACTAGTCAGGCTTATTACTAGTGGGGCAGGTACTAGTCAGGCTTATTACTAGTGGGGCAGGTACTAGTCAGGCTTATTAATAGTGGGGCAGGTACTAGTCAGGCTTATTAACAGTGGTGCAGGGGTACTAGTCAGGCTTATTACTAGTAGGGCAGGGGTACTAGTCAGGCTTATTACTAGTGGGCAGGGGTACTAGTCAGGCTTATTACTAGTGGGGCAGGTACTAGTCAGGCTTATTACAAGTGGGGCAGGTACTAGTCAGGCTTATTACTAGTGGGCAGGGGTACTAGTCAGGCTTATTACTAGTGGGGCAGGGGTACTAGTCATGCTTATTACTAGTGGGGCAGGTACTAGTCAGGCTTATTACTAGTGGGGCAGGTACTAGTCAGGCTTATTACTAGTGGGGCAGGTACTAGTCAGGCTTATTAATAGTGGGGCAGGTACTAGTCAGGCTTATTAACAGTGGTGCAGGGGTACTAGTCAGGCTTATTACTAGTAGGGCAGGGGTACTAGTCAGGCTTATTACTAGTGGGCAGGGGTACTAGTCAGGCTTATTACTAGTGGGGCAGGTACTAGTCAGGCTTATTACAAGTGGGGCAGGTACTAGTCAGGCTTATTACTAGTGGGCAGGGGTACTAGTCAGGCTTATTACTAGTGGGGCAGGGGTACTAGTCAGGCTTATTACTAGTGGGGCAGGGGTACTAGTCAGGCTTATTACTAGTGGGGCAGGGGAACTAGTCAGGCTTATTACTAGTGGGGAAGGGGTACTAGTCATGCTTATTACTAGTGGGGCAGGTACTAGTCAGGCTTATTACTAGTGGGGCAGGGGTACTAGTCAGGCTTATTACTAGTGGGGCAGGGGTACTAGTCAGGCTTATTACTAGTGGGGCAGGGGTACTAGTCATGCTTATTACTAGTGGGGCAGGTACTAGTCAGGCTTATTACTAGTGGGGCAGGTGTACTAGTCAGGCTTATTACTAGTGGGGCAGGTACTAGTCAGGCTTATTAACAGTGGTGCAGGGGTACTAGTCAGGCTTATTACTAGTGGGGCAGGGGTACTAGTCAGGCTTATTACTAGTGGGGCAGGGGTACTAGTCAGGCTTATTAGTAGTGGGGCAGGTACTAGTCAGGCTTATTAATAGTGGGGCAGGTACTAGTCAGGCTTATTAACAGTGGTGCAGGGGTACTAGTCAGGCTTATTACTAGTGGGGCAGGTACTAGTCAGGCTTATTACTAGTGGAGCAGGTACTAGTCAGGCTTATTACTAGTGGGGCAGGGGTACTAGTCATGCTTATTACTAGTGGGGCAGGTACTAGTCAGGCTTATTACTAGTGGGGCAGGTACTAGTCAGGCTTATTACTAGTGGGGCAGGTACTAGTCAGGCTTATTAATAGTGGGGCAGGTACTAGTCAGGCTTATTAACAGTGGTGCAGGGGTACTAGTCAGGCTTATTACTAGTAGGGCAGGGGTACTAGTCAGGCTTATTACTAGTGGGCAGGGGTACTAGTCAGGCTTATTACTAGTGGGGCAGGTACTAGTCAGGCTTATTACAAGTGGGGCAGGTACTAGTCAGGCTTATTACTAGTGGGCAGGGGTACTAGTCAGGCTTATTACTAGTGGGCAGGGGTACTAGTCAGGCTTATTACTAGTGGGGCAGGGGTACTAGTCAGGCTTATTACTAGTGGGGCAGGGGTACTAGTCATGCTTATTACTAGTGGGGCAGGGGTACTAGTCATGCTTATTACTAGTGGGGCAGGTACTAGTCAGGCTTATTACTAGTGGGGCAGGGGTACTAGTCAGGCTTATTACTAGTGGGGCAGGGGTACTAGTCAGGCTTATTACTAGTGGGGCAGGGGTACTAGTCATGCTTATTACTAGTGGGGCAGGTACTAGTCAGGCTTATTACTAGTGGGGCAGGTGTACTAGTCAGGCTTATTACTAGTGGGGCAGGTACTAGTCAGGCTTATTACTAGTGGGGCAGGTACTAGTCAGGCTTATTACTAGTGGGGCAGGGGTACTAGTCAGGCTTATTACTAGTGGGGCAGGGGTACTAGTCAGGCTTATTACTAGTGGGGCAGGGGTACTAGTCAGGCTTATCACTAGTGTGGCAGGTACTAGTCAGGCTTATTACTAGTGGGGCAGGGGTACTAGTCAGGCTTATTACTAGTGGGGCAGGGGTACTAGTCAGGCTTATTACTAGTGGGGCAGGGGTACTAGTCATGCTTATTACTAGTGGGGCAGGTACTAGTCAGGCTTATTACTAGTGGGGCAGGTGTACTAGTCAGGCTTATTAACAGTGGTGCAGGGGTACTAGTCAGGCTTATTACTAGTGGGGCAGGGGTACTAGTCAGGCTTATTACTAGTGGGGCAGGTACTAGTCAGGCTTATTACTAGTGGGGCAGGTACTAGTCAGGCTTATTACTAGTGGGGCAGGGGTACTAGTCAGGCTTATTACTAGTGGGGCAGGGGTACTAGTCAGGCGTATTACTAGTGGGGCAGGTACTAGTCAGGCTTATTACTAGTGGGGCAGGTACTAGTCAGGCTTATTACTAGTGGGGCAGGGGTACTAGTCAGGCTTATTACTAGTGGGGCAGGGGTACTAGTCAGGCTTATTACTAGTGGGGCAGGGGTACTAGTCAGGCTTATCACTAGTGTGGCAGGTACTAGTCAGGCTTATTACTAGTGGGGCAGGGGTACTAGTCAGGCTTATTACTAGTGGGGCAGGGGTACTAGTCAGGCTTATTACTAGTGGGGCAGGGGTACTAGTCATGCTTATTACTAGTGGGGCAGGTACTAGTCAGGCTTATTACTAGTGGGGCAGGTGTACTAGTCAGGCTTATTAACGGTGGTGCAGGGGTACTAGTCAGGCTTATTACTAGTGGGGCAGGGGTACTAGTCAGGCTTGTTACTAGTGGGGCAGGTACTAGTCAGGCTTATTACTAGTGGGGCAGGGGTACTAGTCAGGCTTATTACTAGTGGGGCAGGGGTACTAGTCAGGCTTATTACTAGTGGGGCAGGGGTACTAGTCAGGCTTATTACTAGTGGGGCAGGTACTAGTCAGGCTTATTACTAGTGGGGCAGGTACTAGTCAGGCTTATTACTAGTGGGGCAGGGGTACTAGTCAGGCTTATTACTAGTGGGGCAGGGGTACTAGTCAGTCTTATTACTAGTGGGGCAGGTACTAGTCAGGCTTATTACTAGTAGGGCAGGGGTACTAGTCAGGCTTATTACTAGTGGGGCAGGGGTACTAGTCAGTCTTATTACTAGTAGGGCAGGGGTACTAGTCAGGCGTATTATTAGTGGGGCAGGGGTACTAGTCAGTCTTATTACTAGTGGGGCAGTGGTACTAGTCAGGCTTATTACTAGTGGGGCAGGTACTAGTCAGGCTTATTACTAGTGGGGCAGGGGTACTAGTCAGGCTTATTACTAGTGGGGCAGGGGTACTAGTCAGGCTTATTACTAGTGGGGCAGGGGTACTAGTCAGTCTTATTACTAGTAGGGCAGGGGTACTAGTCAGGTGTATTATTAGTGGGGCAGGGGTACTAGTCAGTCTTATTACTAGTGGGGCAGTGGTACTAGTCAGGCTTATTACTAGTGGGGCAGGTACTAGTCAGGCTTATTACTAGTGGGGCAGGGGTACTAGTCAGGCTTATTACTAGTGGGGCAGGGGTACTAGTCAGGCTTATTAGTAGTGGGGCAGGTACTAGTCAGGCTTATTACTAGTGGGGCAGGTACTAGTCAGGCTTATTACTAGTGGGGCAGGGGTACTAGTCAGGCTTATTACTAGTGGGGCAGTGGTACTAGTCAGGCTTATTACTAGTGGGGCAGGGGTACTAGTCATGCTTATTACTAGTGTGGCAGTGGTACTAGTCAGGCTTATCACTAGTGTGGCAGGTACTAGTCAGGCTTATTACTAGTGGGGCAGGGGTACTAGTCATGCTTATTACTAGTGGGGCAGGTACTAGTCAGGCTTATTACTAGTGGGGCAGGGGTACTAGTCAGGTTTATTACTAGTGGGGCAGGGGTACTAGTCAGGCTTATTACTAGTGGGGCAGGGGTACTAGTCATGCTTATTACTAGTGGGGCAGGTACTAGTCAGGCTTATTACTAGTGGGGCAGGTACTAGTCAGGCTTATTAACAGTGGTGCAGGGGTACTAGTCAGGCTTATTACTAGTGGGGCAGGGGTACTAGTCAGGCTTATTACTAGTGGGGCAGGTACTAGTCAGGCTTATTACTAGTGGGGCAGGGGTACTAGTCAGGCTTATTACTAGTGGGGCAGGGGTACTAGTCAGGCTTATTACTAGTGGGGCAGGGGTACTAGTCATGCTTATTACTAGTGGGGCAGGTACTAGTCAGGCTTATTACTAGTGGGGCAGGTGTACTAGTCAGGCTTATTAACAGTGGTGCAGGGGTACTAGTCAGGCTTATTACTAGTGGGGCAGGGGTACTAGTCAGGCTTGTTACTAGTGGGGCAGGTACTAGTCAGGCTTATTACTAGTGGGGCAGGGGTACTAGTCAGGCTTATTACTAGTGGGGCAGGGGTACTAGTCAGGCTTATTACTAGTGGGGCAGGGGTACTAGTCAGGCTTATTACTAGTGGGGCAGGTACTAGTCAGGCTTATTACTAGTGGGGCAGGGGTACTAGTCAGGCGTATTACTAGTGGGGCAGGGGTACTAGTCAGGCGTATTACTAGTGGGGCAGGTACTAGTCAGGCTTATTACTAGTAGGGCAGGGGTACTAGTCAGGCTTATTACTAGTGGGGCAGGGGTACTAGTCAGTCTTATTACTAGTGGGGCAGGTACTAGTCAGGCTTATTACTAGTAGGGCAGGGGTACTAGTCAGGCTTATTACTAGTGGGGCAGGGGTACTAGTCAGTCTTATTACTAGTAGGGCAGGGGTACTAGTCAGGCGTATTATTAGTGGGGCAGGGGTACTAGTCAGTCTTATTACTAGTGGGGCAGTGGTACTAGTCAGGCTTATTACTAGTGGGGCAGGTACTAGTCAGGCTTATTACTAGTGGGGCAGGGGTACTAGTCAGGCTTATTACTAGTGGGGCAGGGGTACTAGTCAGGCTTATTACTAGTGGGGCAGGGGTACTAGTCAGTCTTATTACTAGTAGGGCAGGGGTACTAGTCAGGTGTATTATTAGTGGGGCAGGGGTACTAGTCAGTCTTATTACTAGTGGGGCAGTGGTACTAGTCAGGCTTATTACTAGTGGGGCAGGTACTAGTCAGGCTTATTACTAGTGGGGCAGGGGTACTAGTCAGGCTTATTACTAGTGGGGCAGGGGTACTAGTCAGGCTTATTAGTAGTGGGGCAGGTACTAGTCAGGCTTATTACTAGTGGGGCAGGTACTAGTCAGGCTTATTACTAGTGGGGCAGGGGTACTAGTCAGGCTTATTACTAGTGGGGCAGTGGTACTAGTCAGGCTTATTACTAGTGGGGCAGGGGTACTAGTCATGCTTATTACTAGTGTGGCAGTGGTACTAGTCAGGCTTATCACTAGTGTGGCAGGTACTAGTCAGGCTTATTACTAGTGGGGCAGGGGTACTAGTCATGCTTATTACTAGTGGGGCAGGTACTAGTCAGGCTTATTACTAGTGGGGCAGGGGTACTAGTCAGGTTTATTACTAGTGGGGCAGGGGTACTAGTCAGGCTTATTACTAGTGGGGCAGGGGTACTAGTCATGCTTATTACTAGTGGGGCAGGTACTAGTCAGGCTTATTACTAGTGGGGCAGGTGTACTAGTCAGGCTTATTACTAGTGGGGCAGGTACTAGTCAGGCTTATTAACAGTGGTGCAGGGGTACTAGTCAGGCTTATTACTAGTGGGGCAGGGGTACTAGTCAGGCTTATTACTAGTGGGGCAGGTACTAGTCAGGCTTATTACTAGTGGGGCAGGTACTAGTCAGGCTTATTACTAGTGGGGCAGGGGTACTAGTCAGGCTTATTACTAGTGGGGCAGGGGTACTAGTCAGGCTTATTACTAGTGGGGCAGGGGTACTAGTCAGGCTTATTACTAGTGGGGCAGGTACTAGTCAGGCTTATTACTAGTGGGGCAGGGGTACTAGTCAGGCGTATTACTAGTGGGGCAGGGGTACTAGTCAGGCGTATTACTAGTGGGGCAGGTACTAGTCAGGCTTATTACTAGTGGGGCAGGGGTACTAGTCAGGCTTATTACTAGTGGGGCAGGGGTACTAGTCAGTCTTATTACTAGTGGGGCAGGTACTAGTCAGGCTTATTACTAGTAGGGCAGGGGTACTAGTCAGGCTTATTACTAGTGGGGCAGGGGTACTAGTCAGTCTTATTACTAGTAGGGCAGGGGTACTAGTCAGGCGTATTATTAGTGGGGCAGGGGTACTAGTCAGTCTTATTACTAGTGGGGCAGTGGTACTAGTCAGGCTTATTACTAGTGGGGCAGGTACTAGTCAGGCTTATTACTAGTGGGGCAGGGGTACTAGTCAGGCTTATTACTAGTGGGGCAGGGGTACTAGTCAGGCTTATTACTAGTGGGGCAGGGGTACTAGTCAGTCTTATTACTAGTAGGGCAGGGGTACTAGTCAGGCGTATTATTAGTGGGGCAGGGGTACTAGTCAGTCTTATTACTAGTGGGGCAGTGGTACTAGTCAGGCTTATTACTAGTGGGGCAGGTACTAGTCAGGCTTATTACTAGTGGGGCAGGGGTACTAGTCAGGCTTATTACTAGTGGTGCAGGGGTACTAGTCAGGCTTATTACTAGTGGGGCAGGGGTACTAGTCAGGCTTATTACTAGTGGGGCAGGTACTAGTCAGGCTTATTACTAGTGGGCAGGGGTACTAGTCAGGCTTATTACTAGTGGGCAGGGGTACTAGTCAGACCTGTGTGTACACATTGTCTCACCTGAGTCTCTCTGGACTGTCCTGTAATGGTCCCAGCACGGTGCTCTAGAACCGACAAGATCAGGAACATTAATAAACACATTTTACTGACCCCCTCTAACCAGGGTCCACTAACAGGACAGGTCTTTAGGGTTTCCCTGATTGTCCACCAGGGACCGAAACACAATGACTGTGTGTCTGAGTCACTCACCTGAAGGCCTGTCCTGTTAGGTACAAGCTGTAAAATCATTAAACCCTGCCCTGTTAGGTACAAGCTGTGAGACTACGTTAGGGTCATAGGCACAAAATAAAGTGGAGCAATTCACAGTAAACCATTTGCACCACAGGAAACAAACATTCCTTACATTTCCGCTGATCTAAATGGGGCTAATTGCAGAGAGATCTCCAGTGCATCACGCTCTGTAGCACTGACTTCGTTACAAGCCCCATTTAAATCAGTGCGCTCCTATGTTTCTCCCCTTTGGTGCAGATGGTATGCCCCATAATTACTCCAGTGTGCTCAGCCCCTGATGAAATGAGCTCCTCCCTCTGCACAGCACCCCAGATCCCCCCGTGTATTGTTACGTCCCATTGTACATGACTTTATGGTGAATAAGATTTTCTCACAGACGAGAGGGCTCAAAATTACAAAATTAGCCTCAAGGTCAGTTCGTGGCTCAGTAAATCAGGGCCAACACGTGTGTATAGCTGTAAGTGTTCAGTTTGCAACTAAACTATATTTCCAATAAAACAAGAAGCAATGAATTGGTGATTCAACTAACATCCAAGGGGTTAAATATGTATTCCACTGCACATTCATCCTTGGCCAGAATCTGGCAAAACTACAACTTAATGGCCCCTTAGACCACAGGTTTATGGCATCTGAAATAAGTACCAAGGTAAAGGTGGAGAGATGCCAACAAGTGAACATCTGCTTGTGCCAGGAGTAATTCCCCATCTTGTGGGGGACCAAATACTGAAAGAGATCACACATTGTTTCACTCACCAAATCCTCCAGCGCCTCCTCAGTCAGATCTGTCCTCCAGACGTCTATACCATTTGTTACACTGAAAGAGGATTGAACAGGACAGGCTTAGCGATCATCATAAGCACAAACACAAGAAAACCGAACAGGGATGTTAGCAAGATAATCCAGCGTATGGTTAGTTTAATTGCAGGTTGAACAACTCAAAAATTTGTTTGGGCCACAATGAACTTAAGTATGAATTAGAACACATTTACACAATCACAAGACACCGGCAGGCAATATAACATATTACATGAGTCCAGCAGAGTAACATGCCATTACACGAGACCAGCTCCCCAATACAGGAGACCAACAGACCAATATGCCATTAAGTGAGACCAGCCGATTTGCTCCTAAATGTGGCGATTCCTCTATACGCCATAAGAGACAACCAGCAGAAGGTGGATTTGAAAGTTTTTTCCACAGATAACAAACTTACATCACTGATATAAAAGACCACAAGTGAGCAGTGACAAGGACTTCCAGGAAGCAGCAAACACTCTTCTAGTACAATAACAACACCGGACAGCTGCTTCCTATGTGCAAGTAATGGGGGATCCCACAGACAGGACAGTCACCAGACAAGTGGGCACAGGGGAACCAGCAGCCAGTAAATGATATGACAAATATGGCACACCAGAGGATTACACTGCACAGACATAGAACCACAGGACAGGTCTCTAGGACAGCGACTTTACAAGCACTTTAATTGAGGATTATTTATATGTGTATTTTTGTGCTGTTTGTTTATATTTTTTGCAATATTATATTTTTTTCTATTGACGAGTTGTTGTGTACTCAGTTACAGTCTTATTCAATGCTCTCTGTGCCTGTCTTATCTACGTATTCCAGTACCTTAGTGATGCGCCTCTGTTTCCTTATTAGAGTATTCATAAGAACGCGCACACACACCCTAGAACTATTACACTCTTGGACTATTACACACACACACACACCCTAGAACTATTACACTCTAGGACTATTACACACGCCCATTCCTTTATCCGTTTGAATGGGCGGCCAGTGCACTGTGAAGGAAAGAACAGGTCAGTCTGTCTGGCACTGACAGGGGTAACCAGGAGGAAGCAGACACAAATCACAGGACGGCATCGGTTATAGGGGAGAGTTAAAAGGAACGGACATGCTTTGACACCACTACACCAATTACAAATAAAAGCTTTCTTTCTTTCACTCAAAAGGTACTTATTCCTTTAAGTGTCAGAGCAGTGAACTCAATGCACTCCTCTGGCACCTAAAGGGTTAACATGCATTTAACACTTGCACAAAGCAAATGTGAGCAGACGTCCCCGGTTATGAGGGGACGCTTATTTACCATACACACTTCAGGGCTGTACTGGTTCCTGAGCCGAACCGCAGAATGAAAGACCCTGAATTAACCCTCTGAGTGTCAGGACTGCGAAATGCATTGCTCCACAATGCTTTGTACAACCCTCTAGCACTCGAATGGTTAAAGGCGGTTTGCACATTTTACATTTTTAGACTACACAGTTTTGTAGTGAGATGATGGGTTAATGTGTAGTAGTGTGTACAATGGACATCCACAGAGCACATTCTAAACATAAACAGCAATAAAGTCATAAAATAGTTCTTATTAACAATAATATTCTACACAGTCTTTACTGTATCCAGAGAGCGCTGCCCATGGTTATAATAACATATTCTGTAGGTGCAGTCCTTACTGTAGGAGGGGGGCGCTGTCCAACATGCTGTGACACACCAGGTACCGCTCATCCCCATAGCTCACACTGCACACAGCAGACCATGCCTGAACTTGTCTCTCCATTGTCTCCCCACGCTGTGTTGTCTTCCTGGAGTGGGAGGAGTTGAGACAGGGTTGAGCTTCTCCAGCATGCCTTGTGAAATTTAAAGGGGAACAACACCTATAAATATAAGTGGCTCTCAAAAAAAAAAAAAAAAAAAACGAACACCAGAACATGAAATACTGATATCAATGCACAAGCGAATTAAATGTCTGAGCCTCTGATTAACTCTTCTGTGCACAGGCAGGGAAAACCCTACAGGCCTGTCCTGTTAGTGGCTCCTGCGGAGAGGGTGGGAAACCACTGTTGTATGATGTGATGAGCCCAAGTGCACTCTGGGTATTGTAGTCAGTTATCGCTAATCTATACCAGTGGTTCCTAGCACACCTCTCAGGACCCACTAACAGGCCAGGTTTGTAGGATTTCCCTGCTTGTACATTGGAAAGTTATTCAGAGGCTCAGACTTCATTCACTCACAGGCACACACAGGGACTCCCTAAAAACCTGTTATGTTAGTGGGTCCTGAGGGGGTAGAAAAAGGACAGGATGATATAGCGCATCTGTACTAGACTGGATGTGGTGATTGAGTCGGTGGAGGAGATGAGGGACAGGATGATATAGCGGATCTGTACTAGAGACTGGATGTGGTGATTGAGCCGGTGGAGGAGACGAGGGACAAGATGATATAGCGGATCTGTACTAGAGACTGGATGTCGTGATTGAGCCAGTGAAGGAGACGATGGACAGGATGATATAGCGGATCTGTACTAGAGACTGGATGTGGTGATTGAGTCGGTGGAGGAGACGAGGGAGAGGATGATATAGCAGATCTGTACTAGAGACTGGATGTGGTGATTGAGTCAGTGGAGGAGATGAGGGGACAGGATGATATAGCAGATCTGTACTAGAGACTGGATGTGATGATTGAGCCGGTGGAGGAGACTATGGACAGGAGGATATAGCGGATCTGTACTAGAGACTGGATGTGGTGATTGAGCCGGTGGAGGAGACGATGGATAGGATGATATAGCGGATCTGTACTAGAGACTGGATGTGGTGATTGAGTCAGTGGAGGAGACGATGGACAGGATGATATAGCGGATCAGTACTAGAGACTGGATGTCGTGATTGAGCCAGTGAAGGAGACGATGGACAGGATGATATAGCGGATCTGTACTAGAGACTGGATGTGGTGATTGAGTCGGTGGAGGAGACGATGGACAGGAGGATATAGTGGATCTGTACTAGAGACTGGATGTGATGATTGAGCCGGTGGAGGAGATGAGGGGACAGGATGATATAGCGGATCTGTACTAGAGACTGGATGTGGTGATTGAGCCGGTGGAGGACACGATGGATAGGATGATATAGCGGATCTGTACTAGAGACTGTATGTGGTGATTGAGTCAGTGGAGGAGACGATGGACAGGATGATATAGCGGATCTGTACTAGAGACTGCATGTGATGATTGAGCCGGTGGAGGAGACGATGGACAGGAGGATATAGCGGATCTGTACTAGAGACTGGATGTGATGATTGAGCCGGTGGAGGAGATGAGGGGACAGGATGATATAGCGGATCTGTACTAGAGACTGGATGTGGTGATTGAGCCGGTGGAGGACACGATGGATAGGATGATATAGCGGATCTGTACTAGAGACTGGATGTGGTGATTGAGTCAGTGGAGGAGACGATGGACAGGATGATATAGCGGATCTGTACTAGAGACTGCATGTGATGATTGAGCCGGTGGAGGAGACGATGGACAGGAGGATATAGCGGATCTGTACTAGAGACTGGATGTGATGATTGAGCCGGTGGAGGAGACGATGGACAGGATGATATAGCGGATCTGTACTAGAGACTGGATGTGATGATTGAGCCGGTGGAGGAGACTATGGACAGGAGGATATAGCGGATCTGTACTAGAGACTGGATGTGGTGATTGAGTCGGTGGAGGAGATGAGGGGACAGGAGGATATAGCGGATCTGTACTAGAGACTGGATGTGGTGATTGAGTCAGTGGAGGAGATGAGGGGACAGGATGATATAGCGGATCTGTACTAGAGACTGGATGTGGTGATTCAGCCGGTGGAGGAGACCAGGGACAGGATGATATAGCGGATCAGTACTAGAGACTGGATGTGGTGATTGAGTCAGTGGAGGAGATGAGGGGACAGGATGATATAGTGGATCTGTACTAGAGACTGGATGTGATGATTGAGTCGGTGGAGGAGACGAGGGAGAGGATGATATAGCGGATCTGTACTAGAGACTGGATGTGGTGATTGAGCCGGTGGAGGAGACGATGGACAGGATGATATAGCGGATCTGTACTAGAGACTGGATGTGGTGATTGAGCCGGTGGAGGAGACGATGGACAGGATGATATAGCGGATCTGTACTAGAGATTGGATGTGGTGATTGAGCCGGTGGAGGAGACGATGGACAGGATGATATAGCGGATCTGTACTAGAGATTGGATGTGGTGATTGAGTCAGTGGAGGAGACGATGGACAGGATGATATAGCGGATCTGTATTAGAGACTGGATGTGATGATTGAGCCGGTGGAGGAGACGATGGACAGGATGATATAGCGGATCTGTACTAGAGACTGGATGTGGTGATTGAGCCGGTGGAGGAGACGAGGGGACAGGATGATATAGCGGATCTGTACTAGAGACTGGATGTGGTGATTGAGCCGGTGGAGGAGACGAGGGGACAGGATGATATAGCGGCTCTGTACTAGAGACTGCATGTGATGATTGAGCCGGTGGAGGAGACGATGGACAGGATGATATAGCGGATCTGTACTAGAGACTGGATGTGGTGATTGAGTCGGTGGAGGAGACGATGGACAGGAGGATATAGTCGATCTGTACTAGAGACTGGATGTGGTGATTGAGTCGGTGGAGGAGACGATGGACAGGAGGATATAGTCGATCTGTACTAGAGACTGGATGTGGTGATTGAGTCAGTGGAGGAGACGAGGGACAGGATGATATAGCGGATCTGTACTAGAGACTGGATGTGGTGATTGAGTCAGTGGAGGAGACGAGGGACAGGATGATATAGCGGATCTGTACTAGAGACTGGATGTGGTGATTGAGTCGGTGGAGGAGACGATGGACAGGATGATATAGCAGATCTGTACTAGAGACTGGATGTGGTGATGGAGCAATTCTACACCACAGAGTTGGGGGGATGGCATTGATTTAACCCTTGAATTAAAGATTCCTTGGTTGTACTGTGCCCCTTTTAAACAGGTGTTAATAGCAGTTGGCCACATGTGTAAACTAAAAAGAAGAGCAATTATAGGAATATCCAAGTGTGGCATTGTGGGCCGATGAGAAATACCCCAAATTCCCATTAATTTAATCACTGAGAAGCAATGTGCTGTTCATCTTCCTAGTTCTGAATGAGTTAAATACGGCTTCATACGTCTCCTGCATTCCAGGGACTAAACGTTCACTTTCCCTGAATGGGATGTTACCTGCGCTGCAGCAGCTTTGTTCCGTTTCCTCTTTGTGAGCGTGGCCCTGCAGTCTTAGGGGTAGGGGATGACTCGTTTTACCCTCCCTGCTTTCTTTTCTGTTGCATATTTGTCTTTAGAAGGAACGCAGTGACCGAAATGTCTAGTCGCTGGGCTGATCCCGGAGGAAGGACTGTGTCCTGATTGGGAGGAGAGAGAGAGAAAGAAAAGGACATTTATCTGTGTACTCAGCACAGAGAGCAACACAGGAGGGAGCATACAGAGCCAAATAGAGCACAACACGGCACGACAGAGCACAACACGGCATGACAGAGACGAACAGCACAACAGAGCACGACAGAGACAAACAGCACAACAGAGCACGACAGAGACAAACAGCACAACAGAGCACGACAGAGACAAACAGCACAACAGAGCACGACAGAGACAAACAGCACAAGAGAGCAACACAGAGCTGTCAGTGATCTTGGAAGAACTTGGTCCACGGGAATCACATTGCATCTACTACACAGGTAAGTTTATACAGTCAGAGATGTACCTGTCTCAATCAGACCTGTCATACCTGATGCTCTCTAACTACAAATCCCATCATCCCCATCCAGGCAATGTGGATACATTGAGCCCTAATTCAAACAGTTGACAGTGCACATTAAGTTTATTGCTTTCTATGGGGATAATTCATAAATCGCCTATGTAAACGCAGTCTCACTGGAGAACAGGCAGCTGACATCAACTTCATTAGTACTGGGCAATACGCACAAAGACACCAGCATAAGAATAAGAACTGCCCCTGATTTACATGGGTATTTAACGCAATACTAATATAGCTGATGAGGTTGAAAAAAACATGCGTTCATCAAGTCCAGCCCATAACAAAAACACCCCTGTTGATCCAGAGGAAGGCAAAAAAACTCAGTGACACCGTTTTTTATTTAGCCCCAAGTATGTACAAAAAATTCCTTCCTGACAACAAATGGCCCTCAGATATTTCACTGTATACAGGTAAAGAGAGGGACAGGTGTGGGGCACACCAACTGTATACAGGTAAAGAACGGGACAGGTGTGGGACACATCAACTGTATACAGGTAAAGAGCGGTACAGGTGTGGGGCACATCAACTGTATACAGGTAAAGAGAGGGACAGGTCTGGGGCACATGAACTGTATACAGGTAAAGAGAGGGACAGGTGTGGGGCACATCAACTGTATACAGGTAAAGAGCGGTACAGGTGTGGGGCACATCAACTGTATACAGGTAAAGAGAGGGACAGGTCTGGGGCACATGAACTGTATACAGGTAAAGAGCGGTACAGGTGTGGGGCACATCAACTGTATACAGGTAAAGAGAGGGACAGGTGTGGGGCACACCAACTGTATACAGGTAAAGAGAGGGACAGGTCTGGGGCACACCAACTGTATACAGGTAAAGAGAGGGACGGGCCTGGGGCACATCAACTGTATACAGGTAAAGAGTGGGACAGGTCTGGGGCACACCAACTGTATACAGGTAAAGAGAGGGACAGGTGTGGGGCACATCAACTGTATACAGGTAAAGAGCGGGACAGGCCTGGGGCACATCAACTGTATACAGGTAAAGAGCGGGACAGGTCTGGGGCACATCAACTGTATACAGGTAAAGAGCGGGACAGGTGTGGGGCACACCAACTGTATACAGGTAAAGAGAGGGACAGGTCTGGGGCACACCAACTGTATACAGGTAAAGAGCGGGACAGGTCTGGGGCACACCAACTGTATACAGGTAAAGAGAGGGACGGGCCTGGGGCACATCAACTGTATACAGGTAAAGAGAGGGACAGGTCTGGGGCACATCAACTGTATACAGGTAAAGAGAGGGACAGGTCTGGGGCACACCAACTGTATACAGGTAAAGAGCGGGACAGGTCTGGGGCACATCAACTGTATACAGGTAAAGAGAGGGACAGGTCTGGGGCACATCAACTGTATACAGGTAAAGAGAGGGACGGGCCTGGGGCACATCAACTGTATACAGGTAAAGAGTGGTACAGGTGTGGGGCACATCAACTGTATACAGGTAAAGAGAGGGACAGGTCTGGGGCACATCAATTGTATACAGGTAAAGAGCGGGACAGGTCTGGGGCACATCAACTGTATACAGGTAAAGAGAGGGACAGGTCTGGGGCACATCAACTGTATACAGGTAAAGAGCGGGACAGGTCTGGGGCACATCAACTGTATACAGGTAAAGAGAGGGACAGGTCTGGGACACACCAACTGTATACAGGTAAAGAGTGGTACAGGTCTGGGGCACACCAACTGTATACAGGTAAAGAGTGGGACAGGTCTGGGGCACATCAACTGTATACAGGTAAAGAGAGGGACAGGTGTGGGGCACATCAACTGTATACAGGTAAAGAACGGGACAGGTGTGGGGCACATCAACTGTATACAGGTAAAGAGAGGGACAGGTGTGGGGCACACCAACTGTATACAGGTAAAGAGCGGGACAGGTCTGGGGCACATCAACTGTATACAGGTAAAGAGCGGGACAGGTCTGGGGCACATCAACTGTATACAGGTAAAGAGCGGTACAGGTCTGGGGCACACCAACTGTATACAGGTAAAGAGAGGGACAGGTGTGGGGCACATCAACTGTATACAGGTAAAGAGAGGGACAGGTCTGGGGCACATCAACTGTATACAGGTAAAGAGTGGGACAGGTCTGGGGCACATCAACTGTATACAGGTAAAGAGAGGGACAGGTGTGGGGCACATCAACTGTATACAGGTAAAGAGAGGGACAGGTGTGGGGCACACCAACTGTATACAGGTAAAGAGAGGGACGGGCCTGGGGCACATCAACTGTATACAGGTAAAGAGAGGGACAGGTCTGGGGCACACCAACTGTATACAGGTAAAGAGCGGTACAGGTGTGGGGCACACCAACTGTATACAGGTAAAGAGTGGGACAGGTCTGGGGCACACCAACTGTATACAGGTAAAGAGAGGGACGGGCCTGGGGCACATCAACTGTATACAGGTAAAGAGAGGGACAGGTCTGGGGCACACCAACTGTATACAGGTAAAGAGCGGTACAGGTGTGGGGCACACCAACTGTATACAGGTAAAGAGTGGGACAGGTCTGGGGCACATGAACTGTATACAGGTAAAGAGCGGGACAGGTGTGGGGCACATCAACTGTATACAGGTAAAGAGCGGGACAGGTGTGGGGCACATCAACTGTATACAGGTAAAGAGCGGGACAGGTGTGGGGCACACCAACTGTATACAGGTAAAGAGAGGGACAGGCCTGGGGCACATCAACTGTATACAGGTAAAGAGAGGGACGGGCCTGGGGCACACCAACTGTATACAGGTAAAGAGAGGGACGGGCCTGGGGCACATCAACTGTATACAGGTAAAGAGCGGGACAGGTGTGGGGCACACCAACTGTATACAGGTAAAGAGAGGGACAGGTCTGGGGCACATCAACTGTATACAGGTAAAGAGAGGGACAGGTCTGGGGCACATCAACTGTATACAGGTAAAGAGCGGTACAGGTGTGGGGCACACCAACTGTATACAGGTAAAGAGCGGGACAGGTCTGGGGCACACCAACTGTATACAGGTAAAGAGAGGGACAGGCCTGGGGCACATCAACTGTATACAGGTAAAGAGAGGGACGGGCCTGGGGCACACCAACTGTATACAGGTAAAGAGAGGGACGGGCCTGGGGCACATCAACTGTATACAGGTAAAGAGCGGGACAGGTGTGGGGCACACCAACTGTATACAGGTAAAGAGAGGGACAGGTCTGGGGCACATCAACTGTATACAGGTAAAGAGAGGGACAGGTGTGGGGCACACCAACTGTATACAGGTAAAGAGCGGGACAGGTCTGGGGCACATCAACTGTATACAGGTAAAGAGTGGGACAGGTGTGGGGCACACCAACTGTATACAGGTAAAGAGAGGGACAGGTGTGGGGCACACCAACTGTATACAGGTAAAGAGAGGGACAGGTGTGGGGCACATCAACTGTATACAGGTAAAGAGAGGGACAGGTGTGGGGCACACCAACTGTATACAGGTAAAGAGCGGGACAGGTCTGGGGCACATCAACTGTATACAGGTAAAGAGCGGGACAGGTCTGGGGCACATCAACTGTATACAGGTAAAGAGCGGTACAGGTCTGGGGCACACCAACTGTATACAGGTAAAGAGAGGGACAGGTGTGGGGCACATCAACTGTATACAGGTAAAGAGAGGGACAGGTCTGGGGCACATCAACTGTATACAGGTAAAGAGTGGGACAGGTCTGGGGCACATCAACTGTATACAGGTAAAGAGAGGGACAGGTGTGGGGCACATCAACTGTATACAGGTAAAGAGAGGGACAGGTGTGGGGCACACCAACTGTATACAGGTAAAGAGAGGGACGGGCCTGGGGCACATCAACTGTATACAGGTAAAGAGAGGGACAGGTCTGGGGCACACCAACTGTATACAGGTAAAGAGCGGTACAGGTGTGGGGCACACCAACTGTATACAGGTAAAGAGTGGGACAGGTCTGGGGCACACCAACTGTATACAGGTAAAGAGAGGGACGGGCCTGGGGCACATCAACTGTATACAGGTAAAGAGAGGGACAGGTCTGGGGCACACCAACTGTATACAGGTAAAGAGCGGTACAGGTGTGGGGCACACCAACTGTATACAGGTAAAGAGTGGGACAGGTCTGGGGCACATGAACTGTATACAGGTAAAGAGCGGGACAGGTGTGGGGCACATCAACTGTATACAGGTAAAGAGCGGGACAGGTGTGGGGCACATCAACTGTATACAGGTAAAGAGCGGGACAGGTGTGGGGCACACCAACTGTATACAGGTAAAGAGAGGGACAGGCCTGGGGCACATCAACTGTATACAGGTAAAGAGAGGGACGGGCCTGGGGCACACCAACTGTATACAGGTAAAGAGAGGGACGGGCCTGGGGCACATCAACTGTATACAGGTAAAGAGCGGGACAGGTGTGGGGCACACCAACTGTATACAGGTAAAGAGAGGGACAGGTCTGGGGCACATCAACTGTATACAGGTAAAGAGAGGGACAGGTCTGGGGCACATCAACTGTATACAGGTAAAGAGCGGTACAGGTGTGGGGCACACCAACTGTATACAGGTAAAGAGCGGGACAGGTCTGGGGCACACCAACTGTATACAGGTAAAGAGAGGGACAGGCCTGGGGCACATCAACTGTATACAGGTAAAGAGAGGGACGGGCCTGGGGCACACCAACTGTATACAGGTAAAGAGAGGGACGGGCCTGGGGCACATCAACTGTATACAGGTAAAGAGCGGGACAGGTGTGGGGCACACCAACTGTATACAGGTAAAGAGAGGGACAGGTCTGGGGCACATCAACTGTATACAGGTAAAGAGAGGGACAGGTGTGGGGCACACCAACTGTATACAGGTAAAGAGCGGGACAGGTCTGGGGCACATCAACTGTATACAGGTAAAGAGTGGGACAGGTGTGGGGCACACCAACTGTATACAGGTAAAGAGAGGGACAGGTGTGGGGCACACCAACTGTATACAGGTAAAGAGAGGGACAGGTGTGGGGCACATCAACTGTATACAGGTAAAGAGAGGGACAGGTGTGGGGCACATCAACTGTATACAGGTAAAGAGAAGGACAGGTGTGGGGCACATCAACTTTATACAGGTAAAGAGCGGGACAGGTCTGGGGCACATCAACTGTATACAGGTAAAGAGTGGTACAGGTGTGGGGCACATCAACTGTATACAGGTAAAGAGAGGGACAGGTCTGGGGCACATCAACTGTATACAGGTAAAGAGAGGGACAGGTCTGGGGCACATCAACTGTATACAGGTAAAGAGCGGTACAGGTGTGGGGCACTTCAACTGTATACAGGTAAAGAGTGGGACAGGTGTGGGGCACATCAACTGTATACAGGTAAAGAGAGGGACAGGTCTGGGGCACATCAACTGTATACAGGTAAAGAGAGGGACAGGTCTGGGGCACATCAACTGTATACAGGTAAAGAGCGGTACAGGTGTGGGGCACTTCAACTGTATACAGGTAAAGAGTGGGACAGGTGTGGGGCACATCAACTGTATACAGGTAAAGAGAGGGACAGGTCTGGGGCACATCAACTGTATACAGGTAAAGAGCGGGACAGGTCTGGGGCACACCAACTGTATACAGGTAAAGAGCGGGACAGGTCTGGGGCACATCAACTGTATACAGGTAAAGAGAGGGACAGGTCTGGGGCACATCAACTGTATACAGGTAAAGAGCGGGACAGGTCTGGGGCACATCAACTGTATACAGGTAAAGAGAGGGACAGGTGTGGGGCACACCAACTGTATACAGGTAAAGAGTGGGACAGGTGTGGGGCACACCAACTGTATACAGGTAAAGAGCGGGACAGGTGTGGGGCACACCAACTGTATACAGGTAAAGAGCGGGACAGGTCTGGGGCACATCAACTGTATACAGGTAAAGAGAGGGACAGGTGTGGGGCACATCAACTGTATACAGGTAAAGAGAGGGACAGGTGTGGGGCACACCAACTGTATACAGGTAAAGAGTGGGACAGGTGTGGGGCACACCAACTGTATACAGGTAAAGAGCGGGACAGGTGTGGGGCACACCAACTGTATACAGGTAAAGAGAGGGACAGGTCTGGGGCACACCAACTGTATACAGGTAAAGAGCGGGACAGGTCTGGGGCACACCAACTGTATACAGGTAAAGAGAGGGACAGGTGTGGGGCACACCAACTGTATACAGGTAAAGAGCGGGACAGGTCTGGGGCACACCAACTGTATACAGGTAAAGAGAGGGACGGGCCTGGGGCACACCAACTGTATACAGGTAAAGAGAGGGACGGGCCTGGGGCACATCAACTGTATACAGGTAAAGAGCGGGACAGGTGTGGGGCACACCAACTGTATACAGGTAAAGAGCGGGACAGGTCTGGGGCACACCAACTATATACAGGTAAAGAGAGGGACGGGCCTGGGGCACATCAACTGTATACAGGTAAAGAGAGGGACAGGTCTGGGGCACATCAACTGTATACAGGTAAAGAGCGGTACAGGTGTGGGGCACATCAACTTTATACAGGTAAAGAGCGGGACAGGTCTGGGGCACATCAACTGTATACAGGTAAAGAGCGGTACAGGTGTGGGGCACATCAACTGTATACAGGTAAAGAGCGGTACAGGTGTGGGGCACATCAACTGTATACAGGTAAAGAGAGGGACAGGTCTGGGGCACATCAACTGTATACAGGTAAAGAGCGGTACAGGTGTGGGGCACTTCAACTGTATACAGGTAAAGAGTGGGACAGGTCTGGGGCACATCAACTGTATACAGGTAAAGAGCGGTACAGGTGTGGGGCACATCAACTGTATACAGGTAAAGAGCGGGACAGGTCTGGGGCACATCAACTGTATACAGGTAAAGAGAGGGACAGGTGTGGGGCACATCAACTGTATACAGGTAAAGAGCGGGACAGGTGTGGGGCACACCAACTGTATACAGGTAAAGAGCGGTACAGGTGTGGGGCACATCAACTGTATACAGGTAAAGAGCGGTACAGGTGTGGGGCACATCAACTGTATACAGGTAAAGAGAGGGACAGGTCTGGGGCACATCAACTGTATACAGGTAAAGAGCGGTACAGGTGTGGGGCACTTCAACTGTATACAGGTAAAGAGTGGGACAGGTCTGGGGCACATCAACTGTATACAGGTAAAGAGCGGTACAGGTGTGGGGCACATCAACTGTATACAGGTAAAGAGCGGGACAGGTGTGGGGCACATCAACTGTATACAGGTAAAGAGAGGGACAGGTCTGGGGCACATCAACTGTATACAGGTAAAGAGTGGGACAGGTGTGGGGCACACCAACTGTATACAGGTAAAGAGAGGGACAGGTCTGGGGCACATCAACTGTATACAGGTAAAGAGCGGGACAGGTGTGGGGCATACCAACTGTATACAGGTAAAGAGAGGGACAGGTCTGGGGCACATCAACTGTATACAGGTAAAGAGAGGGACAGGTCTGGGGCACATCAATTGTATACAGGTAAAGAGCGGTACAGGTGTGGGGCACATCAACTGTATACAGGTAAAGAGAGGGACAGGTGTGGGGCACATCAACTGTATACAGGTAAAGAGTGGGACAGGTCTGGGGCACATCAACTGTATACAGGTAAAGAGCGGTACAGGTGTGGGGCACTTCAACTGTATACAGGTAAAGAGAGGGACAGGTGTGGGGCACATCAACTGTATACAGGTAAAGAGAGGGACAGGTCTGGGGCACATCAACTGTATACAGGTAAAGAGTGGGACAGGTGTGGGGCACACCAACTGTATACAGGTAAAGAGAGGGACAGGTCTGGGGCACATCAACTGTATACAGGTAAAGAGAGGGACAGGTCTGGGGCACACCAACTGTATACAGGTAAAGAGCGGGACGGGCCTGGGGCACATCAATTGTATACAGGTAAAGAGCGGTACAGGTGTGGGGCACATCAACTGTATACAGGTAAAGAGAGGGACAGGTCTGGGGCACACCAACTGTATACAGGTAAAGAGAGGGACGGGCCTGGGGCACATCAATTGTATACAGGTAAAGAGCGGTACAGGTGTGGGGCACATCAACTGTATACAGGTAAAGAGAGGGACAGGTCTGGGGCACATCAACTGTATACAGGTAAAGAGAGGGACAGGTCTGGGGCACACCAACTGTATACAGGTAAAGAGAGGGACAGGTCTGGGGCACATCAACTGTATACAGGTAAAGAGAGGGACGGGCCTGGGGCACATCAACTGTATACAGGTAAAGAGAGGGACAGGTGTGGGGCACATCAACTGTATACAGGTAAAGAGAGGGACGGGCCTGGGGCACATCAACTGTATACAGGTAAAGAGAGGGACAGGTGTGGGGCACATCAACTGTATACAGGTAAAGAGCGGTACAGGTGTGGGGCACATCAACTGTATACAGGTAAAGAGCGGGACAGGTCTGTACAGACTCAGAAAATCACATAGACTAGGGCACAGTACCGGGTAAGAAACCCGCATCATCCAGCAGTCACAGGACTACAACTCCCATCATCCTCAGCCCAAAGAAGGCAGCTGTGAATGATAAGAGTGGTATAATCTGGGGTGCATCAGAGAGGATTTATTCACTGTGCTGTAGTCTATTGTGTGCTAGAGGGACAAGAAAAGCAGTGCAGACCCCCAGAGGATGATGGGAAATTGAGTCCAACAAGAGCTGGAGAGCCACAGCATATTCACACCACTCGTAATCCCCCTTTCCACATGGAGGGGGAAGAAATGACCAAATCACGGAAGGACACAGTTAGATCAGGAGAGAGAACTGGTGATTGTCCAGCTGTCTGGGACAAGTTCCCATTATCCCAATCAACCTACAAGTTGCCTGTCCCTGATCTAGACTAAACCAGGGCCCATCCCTACTGCCCCACGCCTCCCATCACTGAGACCCACCAGGTTAATGTCATTTCATGTGACAGATCCCAGGAGATGGTGTCAGTGGAGCTGAGCGATTTGGAGCCGGGCATGGAGAACGTCCTACCAGCACTGCTCTCCTCCCTGCCCCATCAGGTGCACCGTGGTCTGGAACAAGTCATGGAAGAAGCCCAGGCACATCGCCAGGAGCTGGTGGCGGCTCTGATGAAGGACACGCGGTGTAACCAGTACATATCAGTCCTGTGTAGTCTGCTGGAAGCACCAGACACAAGGTGAGGAGAAATCACATATAAGAAAATATCACACACATACATGATTTCCTAGACAGAAAGTGAAGACGCCCTAGGTCCCTCCCATTCCCACACATCATTGCTTATATAACCCTGCCCACAACCCAATCCATTAATATATAAACTGGACTTTACAGCAATATATAAACTGGTAAATTCACTAGCCAAATTAGTATATAAACTGGAATTTACAGAAATATATAAACTGGCAAATAAATAGTCCCAATTAGTATTTAAACTGGTAAAATTAGTGTATAACGTGTACATTACAGCATTATATAAAATGGTACAAACACTGGACACTCAGTGGTATATAAACTGGTAAATATACATTACAGTGAAATATAAACTGATAAATACGCTGGCAATGGAGAAGTCTGTGGCATTCAGTGAGTTTTGAAGGAATTTAATTTGAATCCTATGGCACAGTTAGTTTTCTCCACTTTTCCTGTGCATATAACCATGTTCTTGCTTATGATTAATAGGACGTTTAGACTATGTCACTAATTGTCCAAGTCTGGAGCAGTTATTTGTAATGATTGGGCAGGGATTGGCAGAATTCAGGCCCAGTCTATTAGCCATGTAATGGAATAGTTCTAATCAGCAGAGCAGAGTTTGGCTCCAGATAAGGGTGAACACTCCTCAAACAAACATTTAGGAAACCTCCATATGAAGTTGACACAAGGCGGGTACAAGCCGAACAGCAGCAAAGACCTATCAGTGGGGATCACTGAGTAAGAGAGAGATAAAGCCGGACATGTCCACTGGGTAAACACGTCTCTTACACAGCAGGACAGCAACCGAGGCCGGTACAGAAAAGGGTGTAACAGGGCAAACACTGCCAGCTGGTAACACGCCAAAAACTGCCAGCAGGAGGCCAACGGGGCAAACACTACCATCCAATATTAACCGCTAAATCACTGCCAGCCAATAGCCAACTGGACAAGCACTGCCAGCCAATAGCCAATGGGGCAAGCAATGTCAGCCAGTGGCCAACGGAGCAAGCACTGCCAGCCAGTGGCCAATGGAGCAAGCACTGCCAGCCAGTGGCCAACGGAGCAAGCACTGCCAGCCAGTGGCCAACGGAGCAAGCACTGCCAGCCAGTGGCTAACAGGGCAAACAATGCCAGACAATGGTAACATGTCAAACATTGATATGATACCTTTGGCTGGTAATACTTGCCCAGTTGGCTACTGACTAGTAGTGTTTACCCAGATAGCCACTGGCTGACAGTGTCTGTGCCGTTGGCCACTATCTGGCAGTGTTTCACATGTTACCACTGGCTGACACTGTTTGCCCCGTTGGCCATCGTCTAACAGGGTTTGCTCCGTAGACCTCTGGCTGCCAGTGTTTGCTCCGTAGACCTCTGGCTGCCACGATGGCCGCTAGCTGCCAGTGTTTGCCACGACGGCCGCTAGCTGCCAGTGTTTGCTCCGATGGCCGCTAGCTGCCAGTGTTTGCTCCGATGGCCGCTAGCTGCCAGTGTTTGCTCCGATGGCCGCTAGCTGCCAGTGTTTGCTCCGATGGCCGCTAGCTGCCAGTGTTTGCTCCGATGGCCGCTAGCTGCCAGTGTTTGCTCCGATGGCCGCTAGCTGCCAGTGTTTGCTCCGATGGCCGCTAGCTGCCAGTGTTTGCTCCGATGGCCGCTAGCTGCCAGTGTTTGCTCCAATGGCCGCTAGCTGCCAGTGTTTGCTCCGATGGCCGCTAGCTGCCAGTGTTTGCCCCGATGGTTGCTAGCTGCCAGTGTTTGCCCTGATGGCCATTGGCTGGCAATGTTTGTCCCATTGGCCATTGGCTGACAGTGTTTGCTCCACTGGCCATTAGCTAGCAGTGTTTCACATGTTCCCACTGGCTGACAGAGATTGCCCAGTTGGTCACTAGCTGGAAAATACTGCCAGCCAGTGGTAACATGTCAGACACTGTCAGCCAGTGGCCAACTGGGCAATCACTCTGATAGCTCAAGATTCACAAAAGTTTTAACATACTAAATTAGGTTGAAAAAAAGACAAAAATCCATCAAGTTCAAACTTTGCCTCACAACCCAGAGAAATTAGAATTACATAAACTTTCCTGCCTATAATATGAGTATTAGACTATTTACCGTAACTTCCCATTTTGCCTACTAATACACAGTATAACCCTGTATGGTCCCCTCTTGAAAGAAATATATCTAACCTTCTCTTAAATGTATCCATTGTATCTGCCATTACACACTCCCTGGCAAAAGAATTCCACAATTCCACAACCCTTATTATAAAAGCAAGTCCTTCCTCTGCTGAAATGAAAGCTCCTTTTGTCTAATCTCAAAGGAAAAGTAAACTTTTTTTTATGAAAATATATATATTGTAGGGCTTTTCCTACTGAGTAAAATAAGGGTACTCCCACTGTCCAGCGATTTATATTTCCAGAGTTATAAAAGTTTAACCCCATGTTTTTTTTTTACATTAGCAGTGCCCTCTAGTGGTCAAATTCTAATTAGATTTCCTGTTAGATTCTAATAGGAAAGTCAGAAAAGTCAGAGACATACAGTTCTCCATAGAATGTGACAGAAACTGCCTGTCACTTCCTGTCAGTTAGAACTATCAGGAAGTAAACGCAGTAAATTCACTTCCTGTCAGTTAGAACTATCAGGAAGTAAACGCAGTAAATTCACTTCCTGATTACTTAAACTGCTATAAATGTTGAATATAACATCTGACAGCGATGGGAGTGACCTTGTTTTATTCAGCAGGATATGCTCTATAAAATATGTGTTTTCATAAAAAAAAAAGTTTACTGCTCCTTTAAAGGGAATGGTCCATAGTTGCTTGAACTGGACTTGTAATGGAAAGCTCACCAGCGACATCCTTGTATTGACCTCGCATATACTTCTTTTAGCATTAAAAGGTGCTCTGTGTTGGAATTCCCTTCTCTATATATCATTTTAATATTCCACTTCCAAATGTTATGTGAACTAATCCTCCTGTCAATACCGGCTCCTGCATGGTACTGGGTCGGAAATCACTGCGTGAACTGAGGTCTCTGTGTAAATAACACGCGTGTTCCCTTCCCTGTTTGCTCAGACTTCAGTCAGGGGAATAGGAGAGGGTCGGGTACATTTCTAGGAGTGGCTAGTAAAAAGGAGGCACCTTCCTCCTGCTGCTGATCTGCTTGTTTACTAGAACGCTAGGTGCCAGGGGTGGCTGTGTAACCCACCCACACTAGAGATCCTACTGGCTTAACCCCATTCCAGGCAAAGGCCTTTACTTACAATGGTTTCCCCAGCAACTGACAAGCCACGTTGGGCTGGTAGTGTACACAAGAAACTGCAGGACTCTGTGCCAAGGCTGAAGAGGTGGGGGGATGGACAGGACAGGGTGGGGGGATGGAGGACAGCAGATGGGAGAGATGGAGAGGAGGAGACCCGTGCCCCCTGCCCCACATACCTGTCAGTTCTTACTAAAGATCAAAAGGACCTTGCAGTAGCTCTTCACTACATTATACATTCAGTTAACACAGAAAGGAGTGAGTTACATGCATTTTAGGTTGTACAACAAAATCCCTCTCAATTCTAGAAGGATATACAAAGCAATGGAGAGTCCATCACACAGCAGTCAGGTGTATATCTATATAATTACTGTGTGTGACAGAAGCACTTACCTAGGTAGGAGTCCATCATACACCTGACTGCTGTATCTGTATAATTACAGTGTGTAACAGAAGCACTTACCTAGGTAGGAGTCCATCACACAGCAGTCAGGTGTATCTATATAATTACTGTGTGTAACAGAAGCACTTACCTAGGTAGGAGTCCATCATACAGCAGTCAGGCGTATCTATATAATTACCGTGTGTAACAGAAGCACTTACCTAGGTAGGAGTCCATCATACAGCAGTCAGGTGTATCTATATAATTACTGTGTAACAGAAGGACTTACCTAGGTAGGAGTCCATCATACAGCGGTCAGGTGTATATCTATATAATTACTGTATGTAACAGAAGCACTTACCTAGGTAGGAGTCCATCACACAGCAGTCAGGTATATCTATATAATTACTGTGTGTAACAGAAGCACTTACCTAGGTAGGAGTCCACCATACAGCAGTCAGGTGTATCTATACAATTACTGTGTGTAACAGAAGCACTTACCTAGGTAGGAGTCCATCACACAGCAGTCAGGTGTATCTGTATAATTACTGTGTGTAACAGAAGCACTTACCTAGGTAGGAGTCCATCACACAGCAGTCAGGTGTATATCTATATAATTACTGTGTGTAACAGAAGCACTTACCTAGGTAGGAGTCCATCATACAGCAGTCAGGTGTATCTATATAATTACTGTGTGTAACAGAAGCACTTACCTAGGTAGGAGTCCATCACACAGCAGTCAGGTGTATCTGTATAATTACTGTGTGTAACAGAAGCACTTACCTAGGTAGGAGTCCATCACACAGCAGTCAGGTGTATCTATATAATTACTGTGTGTAACAGAAATACTTACCTAGGTAGGAGTCCATCACACAGCAGTCAGGTGTATCTATATAATTACTGTGTGTAACAGAAGCACTTACCTAGGTAGGAGTCCATCACACAGCAGTCAGGTGTATCTATATAATTACTGTGTGACAGAAGCACTTACCTAGGTAGGAGTCCATCATACAGCAGTCAGGTGCATCTATATCATTACTGTGTGTAACAGAAGCACTTACCTAGGTAGGAGTCCATCACACAGCAGTCAGGTGTATCTGTATAATTACTGTGTGTAAGAGAAGCACTTACCTAGGTAGGAGTCCATCACACAGCAGTCAGGTGTATCTATATAATTACTGTGTGTAACAGAAATACTTACCTAGGTAGGAGTCCATCACACAGCAGTCAGGTGTATCTATTCAATTACTGTGTGTAACAGAAGCACTTACCTAGGTAGGAGTCCATCACACAGCAGTCAGGTGTATCTATATCATTACTGTGTGTAACAGAAATACTTACCTAGGTAGGAGTCCATCACACAGCAGTCAGGTGTATCTATATAATTACTGTGTGTAACAGAAATACTTACCTAGGTAGAAGTCCATCACACAGCAGTCAGGTGTATATCTATATAATTACTGTGTGTAACAGAAGCACTTACCTAAGTAGGAGTCCATCACACAGCAGTCAGGTGTATATCTATATAATTACTGTGTGTAACAGAAGCACTTACCTAGGTAGGAGTCCATCACACAGCAGTCAGGTGTATCTATATAATTACTGTGTGTAACAGAAGCACTTACCTAGGTAGGAGTCCATCATACAGCAGTCAGGTGTATCTATATAATTACTGTGTGTAACAGAAATACTTACCTAGGTAGGAGTCCATCACACAGCAGTCAGGTGTATCTATATAATTACTGTGTGTAACAGAAGCACTTACCTAGGTAGGAGTCCATCACACAGCAGTCAGGTGTATCTATATAATTACTGTGTGACAGAAGCACTTACCTAGGTAGGAGTCCATCATACAGCAGTCAGGTGCATCTATATCATTACTGTGTGTAACAGAAGCACTTACCTAGGTAGGAGTCCATCACACAGCAGTCAGGTGTATCTGTATAATTACTGTGTGTAAGAGAAGCACTTACCTAGGTAGGAGTCCATCACACAGCAGTCAGGTGTATCTATATAATTACTGTGTGTAACAGAAATACTTACCTAGGTAGGAGTCCATCACACAGCAGTCAGGTGTATCTATTTAATTACTGTGTGTAACAGAAGCACTTACCTAGGTAGGAGTCCATCACACAGCAGTCAGGTGTATCTATATCATTACTGTGTGTAACAGAAATACTTACCTAGGTAGGAGTCCATCACACAGCAGTCAGGTGTATCTATATAATTACTGTGTGTAACAGAAATACTTACCTAGGTAGAAGTCCATCACACAGCAGTCAGGTGTATATCTATATAATTACTGTGTGTAACAGAAGCACTTACCTAGGTAGGAGTCCATCACACAGCAGTCAGGTGTATATCTATATAATTACTGTGTGTAACAGAAGCACTTACCTAGGTAGGAGTCCATCACACAGCAGTCAGGTGTATCTATATAATTACTGTGTGTAACAGAAGCACTTACCTAGGTAGGAGTCCATCATACAGCAGTCAGGTGTATCTATATAATTACTGTGTGTAACAGAAGCACTTACCTAGGTAGGAGTCCATCACACAGCAGTCAGGTGTATCTATATAATTACTGTGTGTAACAGAAGTACTTACCTAGGTAGGAGTCCATCACACAGCAGTCAGGTGTATCTATATAATTACTGTGTGTGACAGAAGCACTTACCTAGGTAGGAGTCCATCATACAGATAGCTGGGTGTATCTATATAATTACTGTGTGTAACAGAAGCACTTACCTAGGTAGGAGTCCATCACACAGCAGTCAGGTGTATCTATAGAATTACTGTGTGTAACAGAAACACTTACCTAGGTAGGAGTCCATCATACAGCAGTCAGGCGTATCTATATAATTACTGTGTGTAACAGAAGCACTTACCTAGGTAGGAGTCCATCACACAGCAGTCAGGCGTAGCTATACAATTACTGTGTGTAACAGAAGCACTTACCTAGGTAGGAGTCCATCATACAGCAGTCAGGTGTATATCTATATAATTACTGTGTGTAACAGAAGCACTTACCTAGGTAGGAGTCCATCATACAGCAGTCAGGTGTATATCTATATAATTACTGTGTGTAACAGAAGTACTTACCTAGGTAGGAGTCCATCACACAGCAGTCAGGTATATCTATATAATTACTATGTGTAACAGAAGGACTTACCTAGGTAGGAGTCCATCATACAGCAGTCAGGTGTATATCTATATAATTACTGTGTGTAACAGAAGCACTTACCTAGGTAGGAGTCCATCATACAGCAGTCAGGTGTATATCTATATAATTACTGTGTGTAACAGAAGCACTTACCTAGGTAGGAGTCCATCACACAGCAGTCAGGTATACCTATATAATTACTATGTGTAACAGAAGGACTTACCTAGGTAGGAGTCCATCATACAGCAGTCAGGTGTATCTATATAATTACTGTGTGTAACAGAAGCACTTACCTAGGTAGGAGTCCATCATACAGCAGTCAGGCGTAGCTATACAATTACTGTGTGTAACAGAAGCACTTACCTAGGTAGGAGTCCATCACACAGCAGTCAGGTGTATCTATATAATTACTGTGTGTAACAGAAGCACTTACCTAGGTAGGAGTCCATCACACAGCAGTCAGGTGTATCTATATAATTACTGTGTGTAACAGAAGCACTTACCTAGGTAGGAGTCCATCATACAGCAGTCAGGTGTATCTATATAATTACTGTGTGTAAAAGAAGGACTTACCTAGGTAGGAGTCCATCACACAGCAGTCAGGTGTATCTATATAATTACTGTGTGTAACAGAAGCACTTACCTAGGTAGGAGTCCATCATACAGCAGTCAGGTGTATCTATACAATTACTGTGTGTAACAGAAGGACTTACCTAGGTAGGAGTCCATCACACAGCAGTCAGGTGTATCTATATAAATACTGTGTGTAACAGAAGTACTTACCTAGGTAGGAGTCCATCACACAGCAGTCAGGTGTATCTATATAATTACTGTGTGTAACAGAAGCACTTACCTAGGTTGGAGTCCATCATACAGCAGTCAGGTGTATCTATATAATTACTGTGTGTAACAGAAGCACTTACCTAGGTAGGAGTCCATCATACAGCAGTCAGGCGTATCTATATAATTACTGTGTGTAACAGACGTACTTACCTAGGTAGGAGTCCATCATACAGCAGTCAGGCGTATATATATATAATTACTGTGTGTAACAGAAGTACTTACCTAGGTAGGAGTCCATCACACAGCAGTCAGGTGTATCTATATAATTACTGTGTGTAACAGAAGGACTTACCTAGGTAGGAGTCCATCATACAGCAGTCAGGTGTATCTATATAATTACTGTGTGTAATAGAAGCACTTACCTAGGTAGGAGTCCATCACACAGCAGTCAGGTATATCCATATAATTACTGTGTGTAACAGAAGCACTTACCTACGTTGGTCAGGTAACTGAACTGTCACCTTGCAGACTGTGTAGTAACGTGGCCTACATCTTGGGAACACTTGCGGAAGACCCAGAAGTGGCTGAATTGTTGGTGGAAATTGTCAGATGTTCAAAGGAGTGGGACCTGCTGGGCAGACTGGGGGCCATGCTGCTATGGAAGGACACAGAGGCTGTAATGAATGCTGCCGGTGCCCTGGGAACATTGGTGAGAGACTTGTAATTAGCGCTCTGCCTCTCAGTGATCGTTATCAAGAGATTTATGGAAATGCCCAAGGGAAAATGAACAGGAAAACTAAGTCACAATATGCCAACCTGCGGCCATCCAACTACTTTTGGACTAAGAGCCATATACACAGAGTATGGTAGGCAATTCTTGGCCAAATTAGATAAATAAGTGACAAATGCATTCCAATACATTGACTACCTCTCTCACATTCAAGGAGTTACAAGCCGCACTTATATTATAGGAAGCTAGTTACCCCACAAAGAGCACACTTTCCTTAGATCAAGAAATAAAGAGATACAGCACAAAAACGCCTC
Organism: Rhinophrynus dorsalis; assembly: GCA_037306005.1. Lineage (NCBI taxonomy): Eukaryota > Metazoa > Chordata > Amphibia > Anura > Rhinophrynidae > Rhinophrynus > Rhinophrynus dorsalis. The sequence continues at coordinate 1,251,649 of CM074726.1, forward strand.
TAAGAGTAATCTCCCTTGGCAAGGAACCCCTCAAACGAACAGTCCCATAGGCCTCTGTACAGATCTGTCCTGATGTATCTTTATACTGCGTTCCTGTGTGATACAGTAATAATACAGTCCCATAGACCTCTGTACAGATCTGTCCTGATGTATCTTTATACTGCGTTCCTGTGTGATACAGTAATAATACAGTCCCATAGGCCTCTGTACAGATCTGTCCTGCTGTACCTTTATACTGCGTTCCTGTGTGATACAGTAATAATACAGCCCCATAGACCTCTGTACAGATCTGTCCTGATGTATCTTTATGCTGCGTTCCTGTGTGATACAGTAATAATACAGTCCCATAGACCTCTGTACAGATCTGTCCTGCTGTATCTTTATACTGCGTTCCTGTGTGATACAGTAATAATACAGTCCCACAGACCTCTGTACAGATCTGTCCTGATGTATCTTTATACTGCGTTCCTGTGTGATACAGTAATAATACAGTCCCACAGACCTCTGTACAGATCTGTCCTGATGTATCTTTATACTGCGTTCCTGTGTGATACAGTAATAATACAGTCCCATAGTCCTCTGTACAGATCTGTCCTGCTGTATCTTTATACTGCGTTCCTGTGTGATACAGTAATAATACAGTCCCACAGTCCTCTGTACAGATCTGTCCTGCGGTATCTTTATACTGCGTTCCTGTGTGATACAGTAATAATACAGTCCCACAGACCTCTGTACAGATCTGTCCTGCTGTATCTTTATACTGCGTTCCTGTGTGATACAGTAATAATACAGTCCCATAGACCTCTGTACAGATCTGTCCTGCTGTATCTTTATACTGCGTTCCTGTGTGATACAGTAATAATACAGTCCATAGGCCTCAGTACAGATCTGTCCTGCTGTATCTTTATACTGCGTTCCTGTGTGATACAGTAATAATACAGTCCATAGGCCTCTGTTCAGATCTGTCCTGATTTATATTTATACTGCGTTCCTGTGTGATACAGTAATAATACAGTCCATAGACCTCTGTACAGATCTGTCCTGATGTATATTTATACTGCGTTCCTGTGTGATACAGTAATAATACAGTCCCATAGGCCTCTGTACAGATCTGTCCTGATGTATCTTTATACTGCGTTCCTGTGCGATACAGTAATAATACAGTCCCATAGTCCTCTGTACAGATCTGTCCTGCGGTATCTTTATACTGCGTTCCTGTGTGATACAGTAATAATACAGTCCCACAGACCTCTGTACAGATCTACCCTGCTGTATCTTTATACTGTGTTCCTGTGTGATACAGTAATAATACAGTCCCATAGACATCTGTACAGATCTGTCCTGATGTATCCTTATACTGCGTTCCTGTGCGATACAGTAATAATACAGTCCCATAGTCCTCTGTACAGATCTGTCCTGATGTATCCTTATACTGCGTTCCTGTGTGATACAGTAATAATACAGTCCCATAGACCTCTGTACAGATCTGTCCTGTATCTTTATTCTGCGTTCTTGTGTGATACAATAATAAAATCCCATCTCAGGCCATGGAAACAGTGCACCTACAAAATGATAATCTGAGTTATAATATCTTTCAGCACCAGAAATATTCTTTTTTTACTCAGCAGTATAAACTACAAAATATATAATTTTGCATATTAACAATACTATTGCTTTAAGTCTCTTTTGAATGATTATGATAGCAGCAACATGAATTTTATGGGGTTACGGTCTGTGCAGGAGATAATAAGTCATAAAGTAGACTGGTGAGAACAGTGATGCCATGCTGTGCCCATCTGAGATGCCATCTATTTCATCCCCTCCAGGCAGAGAGCAGCCATGGGCGCCGCTGGCTCCTCTCCTACCCAGACTCCAACTTTATCATTGAGAACATTACGTCTTTGCTGGGTTCTCAAAGTGACTGGACAGCCAGCAACTGTGCCCTGGTACTTGCCAGGATCTGTATGTGCCACGAAGGCTGCGACAGGATCCTGGCCCATCCCAAATGCCAACTGATCCTCAGGAACCTGATAGCGTCACTGCATGTGGATGAAGCAGGTGAGTCTGTCACTGCTCTCCCTGCAGGGTCCAGGGAACACAGTGATCTGTCTGTATGGGGGGCATTAATGCTGTCCCTGCAGGGTCCAGGGAACACAGTGATCTGTCTGTATGGGGGGCATTAATGCTGTCCCTGCAGGGTCCAGGGAACACAGTGATCTGTCTGTATGGGGGGCATTAATGCTGTCCCTGCAGGGTCCAGGGAACACAGTGATCTGTCTGTATGGGGGGCATTAATGCTGTCCCTGCAGGGTCCAGGGAACACAGTGATCTGTCTGTATGGGGGGCATTACTGTTCTCCCTGCAGGGTCCAGGGAACACAGTGATCTGTCTGTATGGGGGGCATTACTGTTCTCCCTGCAGGGTCCAGGGAACACAGTGGTCTGTCTGTATGGGGGGCATTACTGTTCTCCCTGCAGGGTCCAGGGAACACAGTGGTCTGTCTGTATGGGGGGCATTACTGTTCTCCCTGCAGGGTCCAGGGAACACAGTGGTCTGTCTGTATGGGGGGCATTACTGTTCTCCCTGCAGGGTCCAGGGAACACAGTGGTCTGTCTGTATGGGGGGATCGTTAGGGCATCTCTCTGTTATGATCACCAGTGTATAGCTCTGACATACAGCCCATCACCAACTTTACTGTGATTTTACTACAACAACAATAAAGGTATGCAAAGATGATTTTATTCGATCCAAGAGTGAGTGTTTTCTTTTGGTGCGGTCATGTTTGTATTCGGATATGTATGGGGGGCCTCACTGCTCTCCCTGCAGGGTCCAAGGGCCGCATCCAATAAGCGTGGGAGCAAACCAGGGACACTATACGGTAGCATTCAAAATTCCCATTGATGTAAATTGTACTTCAAATCCCATGAATGGTAGGCAGGTTTCGAACACATCCCATTTAAATCAAAGGGAATTTTGTTGGGTCTCCTATAATGCAGTTGGTTTGCTCCAGATTGGATCCTAAATATGGTCCCATGTGCTAAGCCAACCCTTGTTCTAGGTATGAATCCATCCACAGGGTACTGACTGTGCCTCTCCTTGGCAGGCTGTGGTCTGAATGCGGCATTCGCTCTGGGACGTATCTGTGATACAGACGCTGGGAGGAGGCAGGTCATGAGTCTGCAGGATGCTGACAATATGGTGAGAGATTATATAAGATAGAAAAGTCACAGACCTACGTCTGGTGTTAGTGTTACAACCAATCATTTCCTGCAGGTCGCTATTCAGTTCAGATCCCTGGTCAGTGCAGGTGTTACAGTATCTAGTCACTGCAGGTTCCTATTCAGTGCACTTGTGACAATATCTAGTTCCCTGCAGGTCACTATCTGGTGCAGGTGTTACAGTATTCTAGTTCCCTGCAGGTCCCTATTCAGTGCAGCTGTGACAATATCTAGTTCCCTGCAGATCCCTATTCAGTACAGCTGTTACAGTATCTAGTCCCTGCAGGTCCCTATTCAGTGCAGCTGTTACAGTATCTAGTCCCTGCAGGTCCCTATTCAGTGCAGCTGTTACAGTATCTAGTCCCTGCAGATCCCTATTCAGTACAGCTGTTACAGTATCTAGTCCCTGCGGGTCCCTGTTCAGTGCAGTTGTGACAATATCTAGTTCCCTGCAGATCCCTATTCAGTACAGCTGTTACAATATCTAGTTCCCTGCAGATCCCTATTCAGTACAGCTGTTATAGTATCTAGTCCCTGCAGATCCCTATTCAGTACAGCTGTTACAGTATCTAGTCCATGCAGGTCCCTATTCAGTGCAGCTGTTACAGTATCTAGTCCCTGCAGATCCCTATTCAGTACCGCTGTTACAGTATCTAGTCTCTGCAGATCCCTATTCAGTGCAGCTGTTACAGTATCTAGTCCCTGCAGGTCCCTATTCAGTGCAGCTGTTACAGTATCTAGATCCTGCAGATCCCTATTCAGTACTGCTGTTACAGTATCTAGTCCCTGCAGATCCCTATTCAGTACAGCTGTTACAGTATCTAATCCCTGCAGATCCCTATTCAGTGCAGCTGTTACAGTATCTAGTCCCTGCAGGTCGCGGCTCTGGAGTCCATGATGTCTGGGGGAGATGCTGGAGGAAGTCGCAATGCGTGCTTCGCTCTCACTTGCCTAGCAAATGACCAGGCTGGACACCAACATATCCTGAGAAGCGAACACTTCCCTCGGGTTCTGGACTCACTCTGCCGCCTGCTGCTGTCCGAGGACCAGGAATCCTGCTGGTTCGCTGCAATGTACGTCTGTCCATTTGTCCTGTTCATTCAAGAGTTTGTACCCATCATGCCTCAGTGTCTTAGTGCTCAGTGCACAGGTAACATAACGGAGCTTAAAGGGATAGTAATACTTCGTTTTATCTTTATTTTATTTTGTAGGTATTAAAAAAACATGAAGAACGATATAAGTCTTATCTCTCAAACCTTTATGGTTTAAGAGATATTCACAAGCAAAGTATCCCCCCTCCTTTTCAGCCAGATCAGAAGGGAGGTGCCCAGGTAGACTGCAGAGAGGGACAATCTTCAATTAAGATAAGGGAAAAACCTGAAAAGCTTGTCAAGGGGGGCAGGGCTTTAATTCTTTTCATACAAAGAAAACTGTCCTCTTCTGTTATCTGTCTGGTCATACAACCAGATTCACATCTGAGAAGAGATGGCTTACACTAGGTAAAAGGGACGGGAGGGGAAACTTTGCTTGTGAATATCTCTCAAACCATAAAGGTTCGAGAGATAAGACATATCATTCTTCATGTTTTTTTAATGCCTACGAAATAAAATAAAGTTAAAACTAAGTATTACTATCCCTTTAATAACTAACACAAAAATCTCCATAGACTGCAATAGTAATAGCTCCATCCTAGAATGGATGGCCATGCATTCCCCCCAAAAAAGGGCATTTTGAGCTGTAATCACTTTTCACCTATGCATGTCTCTGACATACAAATTACTCATGTTGCTTATTATCAGTACTTTCCTTTTAAACTGGAGCATTTTGAGACAAACCTACTGCATCTTAAGGAAGAGATAACAAAATCCCAAATTCCCATTTATATAAATTGAGTGTTTAACCCCTCGAACATAGAGAATCAATGTGCTGGGGTTAAAAAAACAAAAAAACAGTTAAAATCAATATAAAGTTCAGGCTGTCCCTGAGGTGACACTGGACTTCTCCAGATTTTCACAATTTTAGAACAGGACCCCTAGGAGTTGGATTAGTGGATTGCCCCCCAGAATGAGCCTGTAATTAGTACTGGATATTAAGGACATGGAGTCTGTTATTAGTACCGGATATTAAGGCCATGGAGCCTGTTATTAGTAACGGATATTCAGGCCGTGGAGTCTGTTATTAGTACCGGATATTAAGGACATGGAGCCTGTTATTAGTACCGGATATTAAGGACATGTAGTTTGTAATTAGTACCGGATATTAAGGCCATGGAGCCTGTTATTAGTAACGGATATTCAGGCCGTGGAGTCTGTTATTAGTACCGGATATTAAGGACATGGAGCCTGTTATTAGTACCGGATATTAAGGACATGGAGTCTGTAATTAGTACCGGATATTAAGGCCATGGTGCCTGTTATTAGTACCGGATATTAAGGACATGAAGCCTGTTATTAGTACTGGATATTAAGGCCATGGAGTCGGTTATTAGTACCGGATATTAAGGACATGGAGCCTGTTATTAGTACTGGATATTAAGGCCATGGAGTCTGTAATTAGTACCGGATATTAAGGACATGGAGCCTGTTATTAGTACTGGATATTAAGGCCATGGAGCCTGTTATTAGTATCGGATATTAAGGACATGGAGCCTGTTATTAGTACTGGATATTAAGGCCATGGAGTCGGTTATTAGTACCGGATATTAAGGACATGGAGCCTGTTATTAGTACTGGATATTAAGGCCATGGAGTCTGTTATTAGTACTGGATATTAAGGACATGGAGTCTGTTATTAGTACTGGATATTAAGGCCATGGAGTCTGTTATTAGTACTGGATATTAAGGCCATGGAGTCAGTTATTAGTACTGGATATTAAGGACATGGAGCCTGTTATTAGTACTGGATATTAAGGACATGGAGCCTGTTATTAGTATTGGATATTAAGGCCATGGAGTCTGTTATTAGTATCGGATATTAAGGACATGGAGCCTGTTATTAGTACCGGATATTAAGGCCATGGAGTCTGTTATTAGTACTGGATATTAAGGACATGGAGCCTGTTATTAGTACTGGATATTAAGGCCATGGAGCCTGTTATTAGTATCGGATATTAAGGACATGGAGCCTGTTATTAGTACCGGATATTAAGGCCGTGGAGTCTGTTATTAGTACTGGATATTAAGGCCATGGAGCCTGTTATTAGTACAGGATATTAAGGCCATGGAGCCTGTTATTAGTACTGGATATTAAGGACATGGAGCCTGTTATTAGTACTGGATATTAAGGACATGGAGCCTGTTATTAGTACTGGATATTAAGGACATGGAGTCTGTTATTAGTACCGGATATTAAGGCCATGGAGTCTGTTATTAGTACTGGATATTAAGGCCATGGTGCCTGTTATTAGTACCGGATATTAAGGCCATGGAGTCTGTTATTAGTACTGGATATTAAGGCCATGGAGTCTGTTATTAGTACTGGATATTAAGGCCATGGTGCCTGTTATTAGTACCGGATATTAAGGCCATGGAGTCTGTTATTAGTACCGGATATTAAGGCCATGGAGTCTGTTATTAGTACTGGATATTAAGGCCATGGAGTCTGTTATTAGTACTGGATATTAAGGACATGGAGCCTGTTATTAGTACTGGATATTAAGGCCATGGAGCCTGTTATTAGTACCGGATATTAAGGCCATGGAGTCTGTTATTAGTACCGGATATTAAGGACATGGAGTCTGTTATTAGTACCGGATATTAAGGCCATGGAGTCTGTTATTAGTACTGGATATTAAGGCCATGGAGTCGGTTATTAGTACCGGATATTAAGGACATGGAGCCTGTTATTAGTACTGGATATTAAGGCCATGGAGCCTGTTATTAGTACTGGATATTAAGGCCATGGAGTCTGTTATTAGTACTGGATATTAAGGCCATGGAGTCTGTTATTAGTACTGGATATTAAGGCCATGGTGCCTGTTATTAGTACCGGATATTAAGGCCATGGAGCCTGTTATTAGTACCAGATATTAAGGCCATGGAGCCTGTTATTAGTACCGGATATTAAGGCCATGGAGCCTGTTATTAGTACCGGATATTAAGGCCACGGAGTCTGTTATTAGTACCGGATATTAAGGCCATGGAGCCTGTTATTAGTATCGGATATTAAGGCCATGGAGTCTGTTATTAGTACTGGATATTAAGGCCATGGAGTCGGTTATTAGTACCGGATATTAAGGCCATGGAGCCTGTTATTAGTACTGGATATTAAGGCCGTGGAGTCTGTTATTAGTACTGGATATTAAGGCAATGGAGTCTGTTATTAGTACTGGATATTAAGGCCATGGAGTCTGTTATTAGTACTGGATATTAAGGCAATGGAGTCTGTTATTAGTACTGGATATTAAGGCCATGGAGCCTGTTATTAGTACTGGATATTAAGGCCATGGAGTCTGTTATTAGTACCGGATATTAATGCCATGGAGTCTGTTATTAGTATTGGATATTAAGGCCATGGAGTCTGTTATTAGTACTGGATATTAAGGCCATGGAGTCGGTTATTAGTACCGGATATTAAGGCCATGGAGCCTGTTATTAGTACTGGATATTAAGGCCATGGAGCCTGTAATTAGTACCGGATATTAAGGCCATGGAGTCTGTTATTAGTACTGGATATTAAGGCCATGGAGCCTGTTATTAGTACTGGATATTAAGGCCATGGAGCCTGTTATTAGTACTAGATATTAAGGCCATGGAGTCTGTTATTAGTACTGGATATTAAGGCCATGGAGCCTGTTATTAGTACTGGATATTAAGGCCATGGAGTCGGTTATTAGTACCGGATATTAAGGCCATGGAGCCTGTTATTAGTACTGGATATTAAGGCCATGGAGCCTGTAATTAGTACCGGATATTAAGGCCATGGAGTCTGTTATTAGTACTGGATATTAAGGCCATGGAGCCTGTTATTAGTACTGGATATTAAGGCCATGGAGCCTGTTATTAGTACTAGATATTAAGGCCATGGAGCCTGTTATTAGTACTGGATATTAAGGCCATGGAGCCTGTTATTAGTACTAGATATTAAGGCCATGGAGTCTGTTATTAGTACCGGATATTAAGGCCGTGGAGTCTGTTATTAGTACTGGATATTAAGGCCATGGAGCCTGTTATTAGTACTGGATATTAAGGACATGGAGTCTGTAATTAGTACCGGATATTAAGGCCATGGAGTCTGTTATTAGTACTGGATATTAAGGCCATGGAGCCTGTTATTAGTACTGGATATTAAGGCCATGGAGTCTGTTATTAGTACCGGATATTAAGGCCATGGAGTCTGTTATTAGTATCGGATATTAAGGCCATGGAGTCTGTTATTAGTACTGGATATTAAGGCCATGGAGCCTGTTATTAGTACTGGATATTAAGGCCATGGAGTCGGTTATTAGTACCGGATATTAAGGCCATGGAGCCTGTTATTAGTACTGGATATTAAGGCCATGGAGCCTGTTATTAGTACTGGATATTAAGGCCATGGAGCCTGTTATTAGTACTGGATATTAAGGCCATGGAGCCTGTTATTAGTACTGGATATTAAGGCCATGGAGCCTGTTATTAGTACTGGATATTAAGGCCATGGAGTCTGTTATTAGTACTGGATATTAAGGCCATGGAGCCTGTTATTAGTACTGGATATTAAGGCCATGGAGCCTGTTATTAGTACTGGATATTAAGGCCATGGAGCCTGTTATTAGTACTGGATATTAAGGCCATGGAGTCTGTTATTAGTACTGGATATTAAGGCCATGGAGCCTGTTATTAGTATCGGATATTAAGGCCATGGAGCTTGTTATTAGTACTGGATATTAAGGCCACGGAGTCTGTTATTAGTACTGGATATTAAGGCCATGGAGCCTGTTATTAGTACTGGATATTAAGGCCATGGAGTCGGTTATTAGTACCGGATATTAAGGCCATGGAGCCTGTTATTAGTACTGGATATTAAGGCCATGGAGTCTGTTATTAGTACTGGATATTAAGGCCATGGAGCTTGTTATTAGAACCGGATATTAAGGCCATGGAGCCTGTTATTAGTACTGGATATTAAGGCCATGGAGTCTGTTATTAGTACTGGATATTAAGGCCATGGAGCCTGTTATTAGTACTGGATATTAAGGCCATGGAGTCGGTTATTAGTACCGGATATTAAGGCCATGGAGCCTGTTATTAGTACTGGATATTAAGGCCATGGAGTCTGTTATTAGTACTGGATATTAAGGCCATGGAGCCTGTTATTAGTACTGGATATTAAGGCCATGGAGTCTGTTATTAGTACAGGATATTAAGGCCATGGAGCCTGTTATTAGTACTGGATATTAAGGCCATGGAGCTTGTTATTAGAACCGGATATTAAGGCCATGGAGCCTGTTATTAGTACTGGATATTAAGGCCATGGAGTCTGTTATTAGTACTGGATATTAAGGCAATGGAGTCTGTTATTAGTACTGGATATTAAGGCCATGGAGTCTGTTATTAGTACTGGATATTAAGGCCATGGAGTCTGTTATTAGTACTGGATATTAAGGCCATGGAGCCTGTTATTAGTACTGGATATTAAGGCCATGGAGCTTGTTATTAGAACCGGATATTAAGGCCATGGAGCCTGTTATTAGTACTGGATATTAAGGCCATGGAGCCTGTTATTAGTACTGGATATTAAGGCCATGGAGTCTGTTATTAGTACTGGATATTAAGGCCATGGAGCCTGTTATTAGTACTGGATATTAAGGCCATGGAGTCTGTTATTAGTACAGGATATTAAGGCCATGGAGCCTGTTATTAGTACTGGATATTAAGGCCATGGAGCTTGTTATTAGAACCGGATATTAAGGCCATGGAGCCTGTTATTAGTACTGGATATTAAGGCCATGGAGTCTGTTATTAGTACTGGATATTAAGGCCATGGAGTCTGTTATTAGTACTGGATATTAAGGCCATGGAGTCTGTTATTAGTACTGGATATTAAGGCCATGGAGTCTGTTATTAGTACTGGATATTAAGGCCATGGAGCCTGTTATTAGTACTGGATATTAAGGCCATGGAGCTTGTTATTAGAACCGGATATTAAGGCCATGGAGCCTGTTATTAGTACTGGATATTAAGGCCATGGAGTCTGTTATTAGTACTGGATATTAAGGCCATGGAGTCTGTTATTAGTACTGGATATTAAGGCCATGGAGTCTGTTATTAGTACTGGATATTAAGGCCATGGAGCCTGTTATTAGTACTGGATATTAAGGCCATGGAGTCGGTTATTAGTACCGGATATTAAGGCCATGGAGCCTGTTATTAGTACCGGATATTAAGGCCATGGAGTCTGTTATTAGTACTGGATATTAAGGCCATGGAGCCTGTTATTAGTACTGGATATTAAGGCCATGGAGTCTGTTATTAGTACAGGATATTAAGGCCATGGAGCCTGTTATTAGTACTGGATATTAAGGCCATGGAGCTTGTTATTAGAACCGGATATTAAGGCCATGGAGCCTGTTATTAGTACTGGATATTAAGGCCATGGAGTCTGTTATTAGTACTGGATATTAAGGCCATGGAGTCTGTTATTAGTACCGGATATTAAGGCCATGGAGCCTGTTATTAGTACTGGATATTAAGGCCATGGAGCCTGTAATTAGTACTGGATATTAAGGCCATGGAGCCTGTTATTAGTACTGGATATTAAGGACATGGAGCCTGTTATTAGTACCGGATATTAAGGCCATGGAGTCTGTTATTAGTACTGGATATTAAGGCCATGGAGTCTGTTATTAGTACTGGATATTAAGGCCATGGAGCCTGTTATTAGTACCGGATATTAAGGCCATGGAGCCTGTAATTAGTACTGGATATTAAGGCCATGGAGCCTGTAATTAGTACTGGATATTAAGGCCATGGAGCCTGTTATTAGTACTGGATATTAAGGACATGGAGCCTGTTATTAGTACTGGATATTAAGGCAATGGAGTCTGTTATTAGTACTGGATATTAAGGCCATGGAGCCTGTTATTAGTACTGGATATTAAGGCCATGGAGCCTGTTATTAGTACTGGATATTAAGGCCATGGAGCCTGTTATTAGTACTGGATATTAAGGCAATGGAGTCTGTTATTAGTACTGGATATTAAGGCCATGGAGCCTGTTATTAGTACTGGATATTAAGGCCATGGAGCCTGTTATTAGTACTGGATATTAAGGCCATGGAGTCGGTTATTAGTACCGGATATTAAGGCCATGGAGCCTGTTATTAGTACTGGATATTAAGGCCATGGAGTCGGTTATTAGTACCGGATATTAAGGCCATGGAGTCTGTTATTAGTACTGGATATTAAGGCCATGGAGCCTGTAATTAGTACTGGATATTAAGGCCATGGAGTCTGTTATTAGTACTGGATATTAAGGCCATGGAGCCTGTTATTAGTACAGGATATTAAGGCCATGGAGCCTGTAATTAGTACTGGATATTAAGGCCATGGAGTCTGTTATTAGTACTGGATATTAAGGCCATGGAGTCTGTTATTAGTACTGGATATTAAGGCCATGGAGCCTGTAATTAGTACTGGATATTAAGGCCATGGAGTCTGTTATTAGTACTGGATATTAAGGCCATGGAGTCTGTTATTAGTACTGGATATTAAGGACATGGAGTCTGTAATTAGTACTGGATATTAAGGCCATGGAGCCTGTTATTAGTACTGGATATTAAGGCCATGGAGCCTGTTATTAGTACTGGATATTAAGGCCATGGAGTCTGTTATTAGTACTGGATATTAAGGCCATGGAGCCTGTTATTAGTACTGGATATTAAGGACATGGAGTCTGTTATTAGTACTGGATATTAAGGCCATGGAGTCTGTTATTAGTATCGGATATTAAGGCCATGGAGCCTGTTATTAGTACTGGATATTAAGGCCATGGAGCCTGTTATTAGTACTGGATATTAAGGCCATGGAGTCTGTTATTAGTATCGGATATTAAGGCCATGGAGCCTGTTATTAGTACTGGATATTAAGGACATGGAGCCTGTTATTAGTACTGGATATTAAGGCCATGGAGCCTGTAATTAGTACTGGATATTAAGGACATGGAGTCTGTAATTAGTACTGGATATTAAGGACATGGAGTCTGTTATTAGTACTGGATATTAAGGCCATGGAGCCTGTTATTAGTATCGGATATTAAGGCCATGGAGCCTGTTATTAGTACTGGATATTAAGGACATGGAGTCTGTAATTAGTACTGGATATTAAGGACATGGAGTCTGTTATTAGTACTGGATATTAAGGCCATGGAGTCTGTTATTAGTACTGGATATTAAGGTCATGGAGCCTGTTATTAGTACTGGATATTAAGGCCATGGAGTCTGTAATTAGTACCGGATATTAAGGACATGGAGCCTGTTATTAGTACCGGATATTAAGGCCATGGAGCCTGTTATTAGTACTGGATATTAAGGCCATGGAGCCTGTTATTAGTACTGGATATTAAGGCAATGGAGCCTGTTATTAGTACTGGATATTAAGGCCATGGAGTCTGTTATTAGTACTGGATATTAAGGCCATGGAGCCTGTTATTAGTACTGGATATTAAGGACATGGAGCCTGTTATTAGTACCGGATATTAAGGCCATGGAGCCTGTTATTAGTACTGGATATTAAGGCCATGGAGCCTGTTATTAGTACTGGATATTAAGGCAATGGAGCCTGTTATTAGTACTGGATATTAAGGCCATGGAGTCTGTTATTAGTACTGGATATTAAGGCCATGGAGCCTGTTATTAGTACTGGATATTAAGGCAATGGAGCCTGTTATTAGTACCGGATATTAAGGCCATGGAGCCTGTTATTAGTACTGGATATTAAGGCCATGGAGTCTGTTATTAGTACTGGATATTAAGGCCATGGAGCCTGTTATTAGTACTGGATATTAAGGCCATGGAGCCTGTTATTAGTACTGGATATTAAGGTCATGGAGCCTGTTATTAGTACTGGATATTAAGGCCATGGAGCCTGTTATTAGTACTGGATATTAAGGCCATGGAGCCTGTTATTAGTACCGGATATTAAGGACATGGAGTCTGTTATTAGTACTGGATATTAAGGACATGGAGCCTGTTATTAGTACTGGATATTAAGGCCATGGAGTCTGTTATTAGTACTGGATATTAAGGCCATGGAGTCTGTTATTAGTATTGGATATTAAGGCCATGGAGCTTGTTATTAGTACCGGATATTAAGGCCGTGGAGCCTGTTATTAGTACTGGATATTAAGGCCATGGAGTCTGTTATTAGTACTGGATATTAAGGCCATGGAGCCTGTTATTAGTACTGGATATTAAGGCCATGGAGTCTGTTATTAGTACTGGATATTAAGGCCATGGAGTCTGTTATTAGTACTGGATATTAAGGACATGGAGCCTGTTATTAGTACTGGATATTAAGGCCATGGAGTCTGTTATTAGTACTGGATATTAAGGCCATGGAGCCTGTTATTAGTACTGGATATTAAGGCCATGGAGTCTGTTATTAGTACTGGATATTAAGGCCATGGAGTCTGTTATTAGTACTGGATATTAAGGCCATGGAGTCTGTTATTAGTACTGGATATTAAGGACATGGAGCCTGTTATTAGTACTGGATATTAAGGCCATGGAGTCTGTTATTAGTACTGGATATTAAGGCCATGGAGTCTGTTATTAGTACTGGATATTAAGGCCATGGAGTCTGTTATTAGTACTGGATATTAAGGACATGGAGTCTGTTATTAGTACTGGATATTAAGGCCATGGAGTCTGTTATTAGTATCGGATATTAAGGCCATGGAGTCTGTAATTAGTACTGGATATTAAGGCCATGGAGCCTGTTATTAGTACTGGATATTAAGGACATGGAGCATGTTATTAGTATCGGATATTAAGGCCATGGAGCCTGTTATTAGTACAGGATATTAAGGACATGGAGTCTGTAATTAGTACTGGATATTAAGGCCATGGAGCCTGTTATTAGTACTGGATATTAAGGCCATGGAGCCTGTTATTAGTACTGGATATTAAGGACATGGAGTCTGTTATTAGTACTGGATATTAAGGCCATGGAGCTTGTTATTAGTACTGGATATTAAGGCCATGGAGTCTGTTATTAGTACTGGATATTAAGGCCATGGAGCCTGTTATTAGTACTGGATATTAAGGCCATGGAGCCTGTTATTAGTACTGGATATTAAGGCCATGGAGTCTGTTATTAGTACTGGATATTAAGGCCATGGAGTCTGTTATTAGTACTGGATATTAAGGCCATGGAGTCTGTTATTAGTACCGGATATTAAGGCCATGGAGCTTGTTATTAGTACCGGATATTAAGGCCATGGAGTCTGTTATTAGTACTGGATATTAAGGCCATGGAGCTTGTTATTAGTATCGGATATTAAGGCCATGGAGTCTGTAATTAGTACTGGATATTAAGGCCATGGAGCCTGTTATTAGTACTGGATATTAAGGACATGGAGCATGTTATTAGTATCGGATATTAAGGCCATGGAGCCTGTTATTAGTACTGGATATTAAGGCCATGGAGTCTGTAATTAGTACCGGATATTAAGGCCATGGAGCCTGTTATTAGTACTGGATATTAAGGCCATGGAGTCTGTTATTAGTACTGGATATTAAGGCCATGGAGTCTGTTATTAGTACTAGATATTAAGGCCATGGAGCTTGTTATTAGTACCGGATATTAAGGCCATGGAGTCTGTTATTAGTACCGGATATTAAGGCCATGGAGTCTGTTATTAGTACTGGATATTAAGGCCATGGAGTCTGTTATTAGTACTGGATATTAAGGACATGGAGTCTGTTATTAGTACTGGATATTAAGGACATGGAGCCTGTTATTAGTACTGGATATTAAGGCCATGGAGTCTGTTATTAGTACTGGATATTAAGGCCATGGAGCCTGTTATTAGTAACGGATATTAAGGACATGGAGTCTGTTATTAGTACCGGATATTAAGGCCATGGAGTCTGTTATTAGTACTGGATATTAAGGCCATGGAGTCTGTTATTAGTACTGGATATTAAGGACATGGAGTCTGTTATTAGTACTGGATATTAAGGACATGGAGCCTGTTATTAGTACTGGATATTAAGGCCATGGAGTCTGTTATTAGTACTGGATATTAAGGCCATGGAGCCTGTTATTAGTACTGGATATTAAGGCCATGGAGTCTGTTATTAGTACTGGATATTAAGGCCATGGAGTCTGTTATTAGTACTGGATATTAAGGCCATGGAGCCTGTTATTAGTACTGGATATTAAGGCCATGGAGCCTGTTATTAGTACTGGATATTAAGGCCATGGAGCCTGTTATTAGTACTGGATATTAAGGCCATGGAGCCTGTTATTAGTACTGGATATTAAGGCCATGGAGCCTGTTATTAGTACTGGATATTAAGGCCATGGAGCCTGTAATTAGTACTGGATATTAAGGACATGGAGTCTGTTATTAGTACTGGATATTAAGGCCATGGAGTCTGTTATTAGTATCGGATATTAAGGACATGGAGCCTGTTATTAGTACTGGATATTAAGGCCATGGAGCCTGTTATTAGTACTGGATATTAAGGCCATGGAGCCTGTTATTAGTACTGGATATTAAGGCCATGGAGTCGGTTATTAGTACTGGATATTAAGGACATGGAGCCTGTTATTAGTACCGGATATTAAGGCCATGGAGCCTGTTATTAGTACTGGATATTAAGGCCATGGAGCCTGTTATTAGTACTGGATATTAAGGCCATGGAGCCTGTTATTAGTACTGGATATTAAGGCCATGGAGCCTGTTATTAGTACCGGATATTAAGGCCATGGAGCCTGTTATTAGTACCGGATATTAAGGCCATGGAGCCTGTTATTAGTACTGGATATTAAGGCCATGGAGCCTGTTATTAGTACTGGATATTAAGGACATGGAGTCTGTTATTAGTACTGGATATTAAGGCCATGGAGACTGTTATTAGTACTGGATATTAAGGCCATGGTGCCTGTTATTAGTACTGGATATTAAGGCCATGGAGTCTGTTATTAGTACCAGATATTAAGGCCATGGAGCCTGTTATTAGTACCGGATATTAAGACCATGGAGCCTGTTATTAGTACTGGATATTAAGGCCATGGAGCCTGTTATTAGTACTGGATATTAAGGCCATGGAGCCTGTTATTAGTACCGGATATTAAGGCCATGGAGCCTGTTATTAGTACTGGATATTAAGGCCATGGAGCCTGTTATTAGTACCGGATATTAAGGCCATGGAGCCTGTTATTAGTACCGGATATTAAGGCCATGGAGCCTGTTATTAGTACTGGATATTAAGGCCATGGAGCCTGTTATTAGTACCGGATATTAAGGCCATGGAGCCTGTTATTAGTACCGGATATTAAGGCCATGGAGTCTGTTATTAGTACTGGATATTAAGGCCATGGAGTCTGTTATTAGTACTGGATATTAAGGCCATGGAGTCGGTTATTAGTACTGGATATTAAGGACATGGAGCCTGTTATTAGTACCGGATATTAAGGCCATGGAGCCTGTTATTAGTACTGGATATTAAGGCCATGGAGCCTGTTATTAGTACTGGATATTAAGGCCATGGAGCCTGTTATTAGTACTGGATATTAAGGCAATGGAGCCTGTTATTAGTACTGGATATTAAGGCCATGGAGTCGGTTATTAGTACTGGATATTAAGGACATGGAGCCTGTTATTAGTACTGGATATTAAGGCCATGGAGCCTGTTATTAGTACTGGATATTAAGGCCATGGAGCCTGTTATTAGTACTGGATATTAAGGCCATGGAGCCTGTTATTAGTACTGGATATTAAGGCCATGGAGCCTGTTATTAGTACTGGATATTAATGCCATGGAGTCTGTTATTAGTACTGGATATTAAGGCCATGGAGCCTGTTATTAGTACTGGATATTAAGGCCATGGAGCCTGTTATTAGTACTGGATATTAAGGCAATGGAGCCTGTTATTAGTACCGGATATTAAGGCCATGGAGTCGGTTATTAGTACTGGATATTAAGGCCATGGAGCCTGTTATTAGTACTGGATATTAAGGCCATGGAGCCTGTTATTAGTATTGGATATTAAGGCCATGGAGCCTGTTATTAGTACTGGATATTAAGGCCATGGAGCCTGTTATTAGTACTGGATATTAAGGCCATGGAGCCTGTTATTAGTACTGGATATTAAGGATATGGAGCCTGTTATTAGTACTGGATATTAAGGCCATGGAGCCTGTTATTAGTACTGGATATTAAGGCCATGGAGTCTGTTATTAGTACCGGATATTAAGGCCATGGAGCCTGTTATTAGTACTGGATATTAAGGACATGGAGCCTGTTATTAGTATTGGATATTAAGGCCATGGAGTCTGTTATTAGTACTGGATATTAAGGCCATGGAGCCTGTTATTAGTACTGGATATTAAGGCCATGGAGCCTGTTATTAGTACTGGATATTAAGGCCATGGAGTCTGTTATTAGTACTGGATATTAAGGCCATGGAGCCTGTTATTAGTACTGGATATTAAGGCCATGGAGTCTGTTATTAGTACTGGATATTAAGGCCATGGAGCCTGTTATTAGTACTGGATATTAAGGACATGGAGTCTGTAATTAGTACTGGATATTAAGGACATGGAGTCTGTTATTAGTACTGGATATTAAGGCCATGGAGCCTGTTATTAGTACAGGATATTAAGGACATGGAGTCTGTTATTAGTACTGGATATTAAGGCCATGGAGCATGTTATTAGTACCGGATATTAAGGACATGGAGCCTGTTATTAGTACTGGATATTAAGGACATGGAGTCTGTTATTAGTACTGGATATTAAGGTCATGGAGCCTGTAATTAGTACTGGATATTAAGGCCATGGAGCCTGTTATTAGTACTGGATATTAAGGCCATGGAGCCTGTTATTAGTACTGGATATTAAGGCCATGGAGCCTGTTATTAGTACTGGATATTAAGGCCATGGAGCCTGTTATTAGTACTGGATATTAAGGCAATGGAGTCTGTTATTAGTACTGGATATTAAGGCCATGGAGCCTGTTATTAGTACTGGATATTAAGGCCATGGAGTCTGTTATTAGTACTGGATATTAAGGCCATGGAGTCTGTTATTAGTACTGGATATTAAGGCCATGGAGCCTGTTATTAGTACTGGATATTAAGGCCATGGAGTCTGTTATTAGTACCGGATATTAAGGCCATGGAGCCTGTTATTAGTACTGGATATTAAGGCCATGGAGCCTGTTATTAGTATTGGATATTAAGGCCATGGAGCCTGTTATTAGTACTGGATATTAAGGCCATGGAGTCTGTAATTAGTACCGGATATTAAGGACATGGAGCCTGTTATTAGTACCGGATATTAAGGCCATGGAGCCTGTTATTAGTACTGGATATTAAGGCCATGGAGCCTGTTATTAGTACTGGATATTAAGGCAATGGAGCCTGTTATTAGTACTGGATATTAAGGCCATGGAGCCTGTTATTAGTAATGGATATTAAGGCCATGGAGCCTGTTATTAGTACTGGATATTAAGGCCATGGAGCCTGTTATTAGTACTGGATATTAAGGCCATGGAGTCTGTTATTAGTACTGGATATTAAGGCCATGGAGTCTGTTATTAGTATTGGATATTAAGGCCATGGAGACTGTTATTAGTACCGGATATTAAGGCCATGGAGCTTGTTATTAGTACCGGATATTAAGGCCATGGAGTCTGTTATTAGTACCGGATATTAAGGCCATGGAGTCTGTTATTAGTACTGGATATTAAGGCCATGGAGTCTGTTATTAGTACTGGATATTAAGGACATGGAGCCTGTTATTAGTACTGGATATTAAGGCCATGGAGCCTGTTATTAGTACTGGATATTAAGGACATGGAGCCTGTTATTAGTACTGGATATTAAGGCCATGGAGCCTGTTATTAGTACTGGATATTAAGGACATGGAGTCTGTTATTAGTACTGGATATTAAGGCAATGGAGCCTGTTATTAGTACCGGATATTAAGGCCATGGAGTCTGTTATTAGTACTGGATATTAAGGCCATGGAGCCTGTTATTAGTACTGGATATTAAGGCCATGGAGTCTGTTATTAGTAGCGGATATTAAGGCCATGGAGTCTGTTATTAGTACTGGATATTAAGGCCATGGAGCCTGTTATTAGTACTGGATATTAAGGCCATGGAGCCTGTTATTAGTACTGGATATTAAGGCCATGGAGCCTGTTATTAGTACTGGATATTAAGGCCATGGAGTCTGTTATTAGTACCGGATATTAAGGACATGGAGCCTGTTATTAGTACTGGATATTAAGGCCATGGAGCCTGTTATTAGTAACGGATATTAAGGCCATGGAGCCTGTAATTAGTACTGGATATTAAGGCCATGGAGCCTGTTATTAGTAACGGATATTAAGGACATGGAGTCGGTTATTAGTACTGGATATTAAGGCCATGGAGCCTGTTATTAGTACTGGATATTAAGGCCATGGAGTCTGTTATTAGTACAGGATATTAAGGCCATGGAGCCTGTTATTAGTATCGGATATTAAGGACATGGAGCCTGTTATTAGTACCGGATATTAAGGCCATGGAGCCTGTTATTAGTACTGGATATTAAGGCCATGGAGCCTGTTATTAGTACTGGATATTAAGGCCATGGAGCCTGTTATTAGTACTGGATATTAAGGACATGGAGTCTGTTATTAGTACTGGATATTAAGGCCATGGAGCCTGTTATTAGTACTGGATATTAAGGCCATGGAGCCTGTTATTAGTACTGGATATTAAGGCCATGGAGCCTGTTATTAGTACTGGATATTAAGGACATGGAGTCTGTTATTAGTACTGGATATTAAGGCCATGGAGCCTGTTATTAGTACTGGATATTAAGGCCATGGAGCCTGTAATTAGTACTGGATATTAAGGCCATGGAGTCGGTTATTAGTACTGGATATTAAGGCCATGGAGCCTGTTATTAGTACTGGATATTAAGGCCATGGAGCCTGTTA